>BGKB01000019.1:304571-646842 GCA_003116975.1 Aurantiochytrium sp. KH105 | reverse complement strand
CGAGGAAAAATTCTGCACTTGCATCAAGTCGAGCTCCACTTACTACCATGGTTACTCTTTATCTACCATTGACTTGTAAAGAATTCTTCATTTACATGGCTAATTCTACACTTGCAAGCATTACAGATTCACTTGTCGACTAGGCGCCCTCTTCACTCAGCCTCTGGCAGCCTGGCAGGCCAAACAGCAAGTCCAAGCAGTGATTCTGCACTTGCGATGGGCGGTTCTGCACTTGCAAATGTGTCGAGCAGCACTTGCAATCTGCAGCTGTGTGTGGTGCCAATGCCCCGCTCAATATTGACAGTAAGGCGGGGTGCGGCTGCTCACTGCTGGAATGACTGGATAATAGTAGAGCAAATGACTGGCTGCCACTTGCAAGCCGAATTGCTCGACTTGCTGAATAGACACTTGGAAGAGGAAAACAGCCCTATTTGACAAGCGGTTGAACCGAGAGTTCGTGGAGCCGCGACCGTGCGAAAGACGCCGCAATTGTCCAAATTCTGCACAAGTTTGCCCGGGTAATAAATCAGTGCTAAAAACGCACTTCAGACACTGAATTCGCCGATCGAGTGGAACCATGATGATGATGATCCCACACAGACTGTCATCAAGTTGTGACCTCCTCCCGCGGAGCCTGCTCTACCATCTCTCGAGCATCGCAGCAGTCAGCGCAGTGGCCAGTCTCCTCATCGCGCCCTGGGCCAGCCAGCCAGCTGTCGGCTCCGGGCTGGCCTGGTCTGGCGAGAGAAGGCGCGCGAGTGGCAGCAGCCATCTCGGCCCCGTGGCACAGGGCTTGCGCCCGAGCCAACAAGAGCTAGGGGCGAGACTTGCACGCGAACGATCGGGCGAGCGAGCGCAGGTCGGTGCGAGCTAGGGAGCCGCAGGTAGGCAGGCTGGCTGGCTGGCTGGCCAAATCACACACACGCGCACACGAGAAGGATGGATAAAGCCACCGACCAGGCTCTTCCCTCCCTCTCTCTCCCCCTTCTCTCTCTCTCTCCCTCTCTCTCTCTCTCCCTCTCTCTCTCTCTCTCTTTCTCCCTCCCACTGGCTGCCTCAGCGAGAATCTGTCAGCCCGGCGCCGCGACGAGAAATAAAATCACTCCATTCATTCGCATTCACAGTCATCCCATCGCAACTTGAACTTCGCTGTGATCGACTCTCGACCGACAGTGAGCCGTCAAGGATTTTTTTCCGGTTCTCCTCGCCAGCGAACACTTGCACCCTCCTTGATCCAAGCGGTGTATACTTTTACGAAAAAGGGGGTGTGCGCGCCGAGGGGAACCGCAGCCGGAAATCACTCAATCGATCATCGAAGCAAGAAAGCACGCAGCGCAGAATCCAAACGCGCTTCGACACCGCGCCTGACCGGCTCGCGGCTGTGACTGAAAGTGAACTTGCGAGGCGCGCGCGCGCGCGCTCTCCCTCCTCCTCCTCCTCGACCTCGTCCTCCTCTTCTTCGCGCCATTAAGGCGAGATCAGCATGAGACGGGCGACGCGCTTGCTCGCGCTCTTCAAGGGAGGCCGCGACGATGGAGCACGCGCCGAGGACGAGCCGAGAGACGAACCTCCTGTCAGCATTGCCATCCTCATCGTACACGATCCCGCAGACGAGACCGTGGCCGAGCAGCTGGTCGACGCGATTCAGCCCCGCCTCAGCCTGCCCGTGCGCACCGGCAGCCACGTCGCAGAGGCCGAACAGGAGGCCAAAAATGCCGAGGTCGCTCTGCTGCTCGTGAGCAAAAAACTCGAAGACAATTGGGATCTCATCGAGGCAGTGGCAAAGGTCCTCCCCAACTCTCTTGTCCCCATCCTCATCGACGAAGCCATGGCTAATACAAAGGACTGGATGGGCGCGCTTGCCTGGTACATCTCCGACGACTTGTTCATCAACTTTTGCAAGCCCATAAAGGACGCCGCTGATTGGGTGATGGCCGAAGCCCTTGCCGCAAAAGGCCGTGTCGTAGGTATGCCAGGGCGCCGGAGCTTTCACGTCTTCCTCTCGCACGAGTGGGGCAAAGACAAATGGGTACACAAGATGACCATTGAACTCGCGTTGCGACTCCGCGACCACGGCATCGACGTCTGGCTCGATGCTCAGCAAGTGTCTGGCAGTATTTATGGAAGTATGGCTGATGGCATCGACTCGTCAACCGTATTCCTTGTCCTAGCGACCAAGGGGTACATGGAAAAGATCAACAAAGGTGACCGGTCAGACAACTGTCTCAAGGAGTTCCAATACGCCAGCAACAAACGATTTGACCGCATCGTGGTCGCCGCGCTGGAAGAGGGCATGACCAAGCCCGCAACGGGGTGGACTGGGCGATTTCAGCTCGCGCTCACAAGACAAGCACCGGTGGATCTTTCCGAGAGTTCACGCAATGGGACTTTTTCGGACGAGGCGATCGAACGCCTCGCCAATGCCATTCGCATGCGCATCGCGACCCCCGAGGCTTCATCGGACCTGACCCCTCTGATGCGTGACATTTATCCTCGCCTGAACCCGTGCAGCTCAGAGGCATGGGCCAAGGGCAAGGCGGAAAAGTTTACCCTCGGCACGCGAAGCTGGATCATCGACGAGCTTTGCGACTGGTACAACAAGAAACAGAGTGCCGTCTTCATTCTTGTGGGTGACGGCGGCGTCGGCAAAAGCGTCATCATGGCCGAGCTTTGCCACCGTGGAGGCGCTCTGAAAACTGCTGAAGATGTCAAAAAGAGCAAGGCGGATGAACACGCCGAGCTACGCCGAAAGTCGTCACGTGTACGTAGCCTGTGGCGTCATAGCAAAATCGAGCGCCGGCCTATCTCGGTGGCAGCGTACCATTTCTTTCGACATGATGATGGGACCGCGGCTTCACCTGCTGAAGCAATTTTAAGCATTGCTTGGCAACTGTGCCTGACCGTGCCGAATTACCCTGAAGCACTCGACCAAGTACGCTTTGAGGGTCTTCGCGAAAAGACACTGGCGGATCTTTTCAAGACCATTATCGTCAATCCTGCAACCAAGCTCGGCCCAGACCAGATGCGACATGTGGTCGTGCTCGACGCTCTCGACGAGTGCAGCAAAAGCGACGATGTTCTGCGGAAAGTCATTCGTGCGTGGAAGGATGCGATGCCGGCATGGCTCAGCTTGGTCGTGAGCACACGTCCCGAAGGCGAGATCCAGCGCGGTATCACTAACAATAGCCTTGATTCTAAAGTGCTGGAGCTCAAGGACGAAGAGAACTTTCGCGACATCGAAAAGCACATCGAGCATTTGCTGTGCGACATGAGAGATACCGTGGACCAAAAGGACGTTGCTTCTTGCGCCAAGATTCTTTCCGAGCGATCCGAAGGTCTCTTTCTCTGGGCGAGCTTCCTTCCCGAGACACTGAAGCGGATGCACGAGAAGAAGCGAGGTGGAGTGCTGACCCTACAGGACATCTCCAAGGAAGACGCCATTCCCGATGGGCTTGGCGGCATGTTCAAAGAGTACTTTGAGCGCCTGCAAGAAAAAGTTGGCGGGGAGTGGAGGTACAACATGCTCCTGGCGCCGATCGTAGCTGCTCGTGAACCGCTGAGTGTCGAGCAACTAAGCGCAGTTCTGCAATTAGACCAAGATGAAATGGATGATATTGTCGACGACGCGAGCAATCTCTTATATCGAGGCGGCGATGGACGTGTGGCACTTATCCACAAGCGGATGGCAGATTGGCTCTCAGATAAGAAGCAGAGCGGAAAAAAGCTCTTCGTGAAGAAAAAAGACGGGCATAAGCAATTGGCCAACTACTGCAGTAGCTCGCACGACGGCGTGTTTTCGCTCCGTCACGCCGTCTTTCACCTCGTCAAGAGCGGCAGGCACGCGGAGGCTTTCGAGCTCCTGAATGACTTTGCATGGGTAAAGAGCGCCATCTCTGCCGGTGACGATGAAGCGCAAAGACGTGCCACAATCGGAAACCTCATCCGCGACTGCGTCGAACTCGGCCTCTACTTTGCGCCCGAAAGTGATACGCCCCGCTTCCTAAGCAAAGCAGTGCATGCCCTCAGCTACGATCCCGGAGAACTTGCGTCGCAGGTTCTGGCGCGTCTTGGTCATGACTCAAAAGATCCCCTGGCGCTCAGTCTACAAACACCTGATCAGCCATGGCTGGAGCCTACTTGCGTCACTCTTGCTCATCCCCGCGACTTTTTGCTGCACGTGTTGAAGGGGCACTCTCGTTGGGTCACCAGCGTGGCGATACAGGGCGACACCATCGTCAGTGGGTCTAAAGACGACACGGTGCGCATCTGGAACGCTACGTCGGGCGAGGAGCAGCACGTGTTGGAGGGGCACTCTGATGTGGTCAACAGCGTGGCGATACAGGGCGACACCATCGTCAGTGGGTCCTCGGACAAGACGGTGCGCATCTGGAACGCTACGTCGGGCGAGGAGCAGCAATTGTTGCACGGGCACACTAGTTCGGTCATGGGCGTGGCGATACAGGGCGACACCATCGTCAGTGGGTCCTTGGACAAGACGGTGCGCATCTGGAACGCTACGTCGGGCGAGGAGCAGCACGTGTTGAAGGGGCATCCTTTTCCGGTCATGGGCGTGGCGATCGATGGCGACACCATCGTCAGTGGGTCCTTGGACAAGACGGTGCGCATCTGGAACGCGACGTCGGGCGAGGAGCAGCACGTGTTGATGGGGCACTCTGCTAACGTCTACAGCGTGGCGATACAGGGCGACACCATCGTCAGTGGGTCCTCGGACAAGACGGTGCGCATCTGGAACGCGACGTCGGGCGAGGAGCAGCACGTGCTGAAGGGGCACTCTGAGGCGGTCTGGAGCGTGGCGCTACAGGGCGACGCCATCGTCAGCGGGTCCATTGACAACACGGTGCGCATCTGGAACGCTACGTCGGGCGAGGGGCAGCACTTGTTGAAGGAGCACTCTGGTTCAGTCTATAGCGTGACGATCCAGGGCGACACCATCGTCAGTGGATCCTATGACAAGACGGTGCACATCTGGAACGCTACGTCGGGCGAGGAGCAGCTCGTGTTGAAGCTCGTGGTGAAGGGGCACTCTGGGCCGGTCAGCAGCGTGGCGATACAGGGCGACACCATCGTCAGTGGGTCCTCGAACAAGACGGTGCGCATTTGGGACGCTACGTCGGGCGAGGAGCAGCACGTGTTGAAGGGCCACTCTGGTCAGGTCAGCAGCGTGACGATACAGGGCGACACCATCGTCAGTGGGTCCTCGGACGAGACGGTGCGCATCTGGAACGCGACGTCGGGCGAGGAGCAGCACGTGTTGAAGGGGCACACTAGTTATGTCACAAGCGTGGTGATACAGGGCGATACCATTGTATCACAGTCACCCAATGAAACTCTTTACTGGAACGCTCGAACGGGCGAGGCACTCGACGCGGATGAAGCGGAGGCATCGACGACACCTGGAAGAAACACGTTGGTGAACGTTGAGAACGGAACGCATGTGGAGCTTAGCGAAGGCATAGGCTTCACGACGGATCACGCAATCTATAGTAAGGTAACAGCTCGCGAGGGAGGTGTTTACGTTATTGGCGACGTTAGCGGGAGGGTTCATATCTTGCATATCCAAGGAATCGAACCTGGGACCTAATCGTGCGGCTTTGCGTTACCGTGCCACGCCTGCGTGGGTGGGCGATCGACTTTAACTGCTTGTGCTCACTTACTGCGATGCAATAGTAATATCTCACTTATAAACTTTTGCTTTTTCTGTTCTGTTATGACCTCGGAGATTCGTGACGCCGCCGCCGAAACTCCTACAATTGCGAGGAGAGCGCACCTCAAGCACTCTTTTGCTGATGAGAAGCTCTTCCAATTGGTACTGTTTCGAGGGTTCTTTTAGAAAGACTGCCGACACTTACCTTGGCATGACAACAGTAGCAACTCAATCCTCCGTCTGCCGACCTTTTCAAGTGTCATCTTCAAGTGTGCTTCGTCATCAAATCGGCGATCCTTCCTTTTCTTCAAAAAATGGGCCGCAAAGAAGTTTTGGCTGGCATGAAAGAGGCGCGCAAGAATTTCTGCGGCATCATAACTCAAAATACAAATCTGGATACGACGCGCGCGAAGAGGCTAATTGGGACCGACTTGCTCTGAGCGCCTCGAATTCTCGACTGAATTTGACCCATCTAGCCACGGCCAGCCTCGAGTTCCGTCCCTGCGGCGACTGTGGCCCTCATTCAATCGCAGGAATTGCTACAAAAAGTGCCCTTGCCTGATCGTACCCGTAAGCGTGATATGGCTCAATGACACTTCGGCGCTGGCCTAAACAGTTTCCCAGAGTCGACACCGAGGCCGGCGCTCGTCTGCTACATACCTATTGCAAGAAGCTACTTCGCCTTGGCGCTACTGATTTATCTTTTAAGTATGCCAAAAAAGGCAGAGCAACATTGCAGGCGACAACAGGCTTGACGATGTGGCATTGGCCGAGCACGCACGCCTCAAAGGGCACAGTATGCATGACCCAGCGCATGACGGCGGTCCTCCTTGCAATGCTTCCTCGCTGTGCGTAGGTCTTTCGCTTGCTGCGCGTTTGACACCATGATTGCAAAGCGAGCGGTCGTGGCCACATCGACTCATTGACCTGAACCCTGCTTGGCCGCCAGCGTCGGCTCAAACATCGACTTTCACAAAGTTTCAAGTTGCAGACAGCATGACTGCGGGCTTGACGCGGCTTGACGCGACGCGCATGCGTGACATTTTGCATAGCGCATCAACGCTACCTCGTTTGTGCCTTCTTCGACTGTTAGCATTCGTCTTGGCCTCTGGACGCTGCGTGAATCTTTTCTTCGCCTTGCTTGCTTGCTGCTGTACACGAGGTCGCGTCGTTGGTCAGCGCGGGACCACCTTTTCAACTCGCGCGCCTCCATTCACCGCAGCTTGTCAGACTCACCCGCAATCTTAATCTCCGCCCCTCTCGTGACACGCTCGCGCTAGCGACAGCCGCGCGCGTCTTCGCGCCTCCGCCGCCTCCTTTTCGTCGGTCGGCTCCAAGCCACTCCATGCATGATGTGCAGTCAGAAACTTTGCAATACGAGGAGATGCTTCATTGTCTAGTTTGCAGCGCGAACAGGCTCACGCGACACCGGCGACAGCATGCCTCTAGCGCTCGGCGTTCAAGTTCATCAGCAAGTGACCCATTGCCAACGATGAATTATCCCGCCGCACAGCACCAACCAAATCTTCTCGCGCAGATGATTTCGTTGCCCTTCCACCTCCAGCTTGCAACGCGAAACAGCATTTGCACGCACGGACTGTCTCGCCGAATGAGGTCATTTTAGCCGTCGAGCTCTTTGCGTGCCTGAAGACCAAAAGCAAGCTGCATATTCGATACAAGCACAATTCAAAATTTCGATATCTGCGCGAACGATCGTGACCCCTACAATTTGGGGTTTCATTGCCCCGCACTACCGTCTTCGATAGCATCAACAGAAAGGTCAGTGCCAGCAGCCGCAATGATATTTAGAAAAAAGTACAACGCTGCATCAAAATTTGCTACAAGACCGCCACGCGCATGAGCAGCGTTGTGTACAGCACACTTTCGCTGCGTCGATCAAGGATTCTCCGATCACAAGCGTCCGCCAGGGCCTGGGACGCTCTGGCAGCCTTCTCTTCGTCTGGCTTCCTGCTGCACCCGAGGTCGAGTCGTGGTGCAACGTGAAGGGATCGGTTCGACTCGCTCGTCTCCGCTGCAGCTCGCCAGACCCAGGATTTCCCCTCCTCGTGCGTCTTGCTCGCGCCGCGTCCGCCTTTGCGCCTTTGCAACGTCGCCTCTCTGCGCTTACCATTCTCGCTTGATCTCATTGTTGGGTCAGTTCGAGTCAAGAGCGAGCGCGCGCGCCTACTTGGCTTAGCGTCAAGCCTCCAGACTGCGTTATAGCGACCTAGCGTAGCGCCGAGCATCATCGTCTGTGACCGTCGGTAAAGGAGCTGATACTTATGTCTCGTTTTGTTGGGAGGTAGAGCTGACATGTCTGATGGTCATCAAATTCAAAGAAATGACGTAAAAGAGAACCGATCGCCATGACAGCATTTTCCAATTCATTCCATGTATCCATGCAAATTATCACTTCCATCCAAACATACAATGTGCCAAAACAACAACAACAAAGAAATTAGAATAGACCGAGCTAAGATAATTTACTTTGGATGGCGACAAGATGGCGACTGTCCTCTTCAGGGCAAGATCTTATGCGTCGTTCTTTTGCAAGATCAACTTACGCGACATTCTCTTGTACAAACAGGGAAAATCAGCATCCAGGTGGTTAGGTTGCTTCTTTTCAGGTTACGCAATGCAGCGAGCAAGCATACTCTGCGCATTTGAAAATGCCGCCAAAGAGCTTGTGGCGACAGGTGACAGTCCTACGCCGTACGCGAGAGCGAGTATTTTCGCGGCGCTGTGCGGCGTTGCACTTGTTGCAGGCAAACTTTGAAGTGCGACGCAAAGTTGCTCGCGAGCACGAGCCTCGAGCTCGCGGCGAACGCCTTCGGCTTCGAGCAGGACACTGGTACTGATGGTGGACAGGATAGGCAAGCAAAGAAGGCGCTGGTGAAGGGTTTTGCTCCGCGCAATTGCAGCGAGCGCGTTTTCGCGCGTGTCAGGCTGCCGAAGCATGTTTTGGATAAAGACTTTGGGGAGGCAGTGTGACAGTCTCGGATCGGCTTGTCGAAGGCAAAAGGCGACGGCGTCGTCGTGCTCGTAGCGAAGCGCCGCTTCGAGGCAGGATGCATCGATCATGGTGTCACCGTTTTCGGATGCGCGCAAAATCTGGCGAGCGCACATGAGGTTGCCGCGAGCGAGCGCAACACGCAAAGCGGCTGGGCCATTTTCGCGTGCGACACGCGGCGAGGCTTGCAAGAGTCTCGCCACGATGCGCTCGTGGCCGCCCTCGCAGGCCCACTCGAGCGCCGAGGGTGAAGGCGCGACGGGGCAGGTTTGCGGGAGCTCGAGCAGGGCTTGGACGACGGGCTCGTGGCCATTGCGCGCTGCGATGCGGAGCGCGTAGCTGTCGTCGGCGCAGACGTCGACGCGGGCGTCGCTGAGAAGACAGCGAACCACATCAAGGTGGCCGCCCTTGGCCGCGAGCCCGATGGCCGCCGAGCTCTCCGCGCTCGGGTCGACGCTGCAGGTCCACGCCAGCAAGATTTGCACGCATTCCAGGTGGCCGTTCATGGCGGCGCCGACGACGGCCCAGTTGTACAAGTCGCTCGGGTCTACGCGGTAGTCCTTGCGAAGCGCCTTGAGCACGTCGACGTGGCCCTTTTCTGCGGCGCGGCGGACCGCCTCGTTGCGGCCCGCGCCGGGGTCCACCTCGGGCCTCGCGAGCAGCCATGCGACGACCTCGGCATGTCCATGCGCTGCCGCCTCGCGCAGACAGGCCTGCCGGTCGAAGCTCGCGTCTGCGTCTCGCAGCGCCTCTCGCGCGCGCGCCAGGGCCCCCGCGCGGCACGCCTCGCGCGCCGCCGCCTCCATCTCTCCTCGCGGGTCGCGCGCCTGCCTCCTTGTCGGCCTGCCTCGCCTGTCGCCGCTCTTCTTGCCTGTGCTGCTGCTGCTGCTGCTGCTGGTCCATTCTCGCTAGTCCTCCTCCTGCTCCTGGGCTGCAGCAGCTGCTGCTGCTCCTGCTGCGGCGGCGGCGACGCGCGCATCACGACGGCCGCCCGCGCGAGGAGAGGCTGCCGAGCCCAGCCGGAGCTGCCTGCCTGCTCGCATCATCATGTCATGTCTTGTCTTGTCATGTCATGTCGTGCGAGGCGAGGCAAGGCGAGGCAGGCAAAGGCAAGCAAGGCAAGCCAAGGCCCAGCCGACCCAGTGTCCGGCGACAATTCCGCGGCGGCCGAGGACAAGTCCGCGGCAGACTCCGCTCGCACGCGCCGCTCTTCTGCGCTGCTGCTTCTGCAGCCAGCAGTGCCGTCGGCGTAGCTGCACACTGTGGCTGGCGTCGGTCGCGCTTCGTCGCCCCTGATGACGCCGCCGCCGCCTCTTCTCCCTCACCTTCACGTCCCGTGCCAAGCCGCCGCCCCTGAAATGCCTTTCCCCCGCTCGCTCGCTCCGCTCACCGGCTCAGCTCAGCTCAGCCCCGCTCAGCTCGGCTCGTCTCCCTCCGGCTCCTCTCTCCCGCTCTCCTCCATCCATCCATCCATCCATCCATCCCTCCGTCCATCCACCCATTCATCCCTCCCTCCATCAGCCCATCCCGATGTGAGCTCGAGTTCATCCACCCGTCCAACGGACCCGCACACGCGCGCAGCAGGCAGGCAGGTGCAGGCTGGCTGGCTCCCGTGGGGCGGCGCTGCTCGGCTTTCTACTACGCTCACTGCGCTGCTCGCAGCAGCGTCCAAGCCGTGCTCTCTCCCGCCTGCCTCTGCCTCCCGCTCGTCCCCCGCGACCCGGCTGTGAGCGAACGAACGAACGCTCGCACGCGCGCTGCAGCTGCTGCTGCTGCTGCGTCTGCGCCTGCGCCTGCGCCGCCCTGCGCCGCCCTGCGCGACGCCCATCACGCGCCGCTGACCCGCCCTGCGGAGATGCGATGCGGAGAAGGTGCGGTGCGGAGCGTTGCGGTGCGAGGGATGCAGCGCAGGGCGGCCATGCGGGGCGGGGCGGTGCAATGCGGTGCGGCACGTTGCGGCGCGGTGCGGTGGGAAGGCGCAAGTCGTCCATTCTCCTTGCCACTACTAGCAGTGGCCACCCACACACACACACACCCACCCCCACCCACTACACTATACTATACGTATGCTACACAGCTGCAGCCAGCAAGAGTTGATTCTGTGAAAAAGGAGGAGAAAGCTGCCGCTGCTGATCACAGGCCAGCCACGGCCGTAGCAGACCCGCAACGAGCCAGCCAGCCAGCCAGCCAGCGACTGCCAGCTGCTGCAGCAGGCGAGCGAGCGCGAGACAGGCAGGCAGGCAGGCAGTCAGACAGAGGCCACCAGCAAGCCAGCCATGCAGCGCAGGTGCGAGCCCCTGGTGGCGCACGTGGAGCCCGTCGAGGAAGGCCTCGCGGTCCACGGCAAGCGCGGCGAGCTGCTCAAGGTGCTCGCGTTGCGCAAGGACATCGTGCACGTGACCCACTTGCCCGAGGGCGGCGTCTGCGCGCCCGTGGAAAAGTCCTGGGTCGTCGTCGGCGACGAAGGGTGCCCCGAACGAAGGAGAGACGACCACGAGACACTCAACGGACCGGAAGACAGTACCGTCGTGCAAACCTCCGTCAGCGACGATGGCGCCGTAGAGCTTAGAACCGACGCCCTCCGCGTCGTCGTCGGCGCCAACAAGCTCGGAGGCGACCGCCCCTTTCGCCTCCAATGGTTCGCCAACAACACCGACGAGTCTGCTGACGCCACTGCCGCCGCCACCACCACCACCACCGCCGCAACGACAGGGGCAGCAACTTCTGCGGCTTCCGCCAAACCATTTGCCGAGGACGCCGTCCTCAGCGCATACGCCTACGAGCTGCCCCATGGCAAGGCCACCCATCGCATGGAGCGCAAGCCCGACGTCGAGTACTATTACGGCGTCGGCGAGGTCACTGGAAACCTCAATCGCGCCGGCCGCCGCTTCGAGCTCGCCTGCCGCGACGCCATGGGCTACGACGCCGAAACGAGCGACGCTCTCTACAAACACTTTCCCTTTTACATTACCTACAACAAGGAGGTCGGCATTGCCTACGGCATCCTCTACGACCAACTCTGCGGCGGCTACCTCGACCTCGGTCGCGAGATCTCCGCCTTTCGCGGCAACTTTCGCACCTACGCGAGTGTCGCCGGCTTTGTCGACTACTATCTCATTTTCGGCCCCACTGTCGCCGAGGTCGTAGAAAAACTCGGTCGCCTCGTGGGCCGTCCCGCTGTTCCGCCCGCCTGGGCTCTGGGCTACGTGGCTTCCACCATGACGTATGCCGACGCTCCAGACGCGCAGCAGCGTCTCGAGGCCTTTCCGGCCCTCTGCAAGCGCAACGAAATGCCCTGCGACGGTTTTTACCTCAGCTCCGGCTACACCATGGACGCCGACGGCAACCGCAACGTCTTTACGTGGAACAAGGACCGCGTCCCGGACCCTGAAAACATGCTTGGTGCATTTCATCAGCACAACATGGGCGTCATCGCAAACGTCAAGCCCTGGCTGCTCGAGGCGCATCCCGAGTATGCCGATATGGAGGCCCTCGGTGGATTTTTCCGCACAAACAACGACAACGACGACGAATTGCACCACGCGTACCAGCACCACCATCTCGACAACGCCAGCGACGCCAGTCCCTATGTCAAGGGCTGGTTCTGGAAGGGTGGACCCGGCACCTTTGCTTCGGGTTCCTACCTCGACTTTACCAACCCTGTAGCCTTTGATTGGTGGAAGGCCAAGCTAAAGGAGCAGGTTCTGGCTCCCGGCGTCGATGCCGTCTGGAACGACAACAACGAGTACGAGGTCGACGACGATGGCGCCGTATGCTACCTTAATGACGCTCCCATCGCCTCGCTCGGGCGCACGCTTCAGCCCTTTCTCATGGCCCGCGCATCCTACGAGGCGCTTTGCGAAACGCGTCCGGAAAAGAGACCCCTCGTCGTCTCTCGCTCGGGATGTCTTGGCATTGCCAAGTACGCTGCGCAGACCTGGTCCGGCGACAACAGCACGTCCTTTCACACGCTCAAGTGGAACATTCCCATGAGCCTTGGGCTTTCGCTCTGCGGTTGGGTCGGCTGCGGACCTGACATTGGCGGCTTCGTCGGCAATGCAGTTACCCCGGAGCTCTTTGTGCGCTGGATCCAGCTCGGCATTTACATGGCGCGCTTCAGCATCCACTCCTCGAGCTGGAAAGCTTCTGCCGCCAGCACTGCAAATGCAACCAGCAACGCAGACGATACTGCTGCCGAGACTGAGGTCGCCAACGTCGATGGCTACAATCTCGATTGCACCAACGAGCCTTGGATGTTCCCCGAAATGACCGACACCGTGCGTAGTCTTTTGCAGCTTCGCGTTCGTCTGCGTCCTCTTTTGCTTAGTCTCCACATTGAGGCGTGGCGCACGAGCGCGCCCGTCATGCGCCCGCTCGCGTACCAGTACGTGACGGATGCCAACGAGCGTTCGCGCACCGAATCCTTCGAGTTCACCCTTGGACCGAATCTTCTCGTGGCTGCGGTTCTTGATGCCGATCAAACCACTCGTTCCGTTTACTTTCCTGGTGACGCTGTTGGCGAGTTCTGGTGCGACCTCGATTCTGGCATCTGGTACAGCGCTGGTACCGAGGCGCATGTGCATGCCCCGCTTCAAGGCCGAGCCTTTGGCGCACCTGTTTTCCTGCGCAATGGCGGAGGTCTCGTTCTCGCCGACTTCGAGGATGCGCGCGTGCGAAACGTCATTCTTGCCGCACACCCAGCGCAGGCGTCGCAGGACATCGTTGTAGAGTGGTACGAGGATCCCACGCCGGGCCAGGAAGGCGTCATGCGCAATGCTTCTGATGTTGCCCGTGTTTGCGTGCGGGCCACCGCGACCGCTAACGAGATCATCATCAACTCCATCGAGCGTACCGGTCCCCCTGCGCCCGTGGATGAGATCCGCTTTGAGTTGGTTCCTTCGGATCATCGCCAGCTCATTCAAGCTTCTGACTAATGGCCCGCATGGTATAATCATTCGGCTGCTTCAGAGCACCGTACATACATTTGACCAAAATCGCCTGCAAAGTTTTGCAGGATCCATCCGGCCAGCCAGACCTTTTATTATTATTATCATAATTATTATTGTGTTCCTTCATCAACGTCTCTCCATCTATGTGCAAAAGAAGTTGCACGTCAAAAGAATGCTAAAAAAAACCTCTTTCCAATCAACGTTCTTCAATTCCAGTAATAATGAAAAGTATACGTGGCTCCGCAAGGTCTAATAAAATCTAAGAAGAACAGTCAACCCGTTTTTTCCTTGGCGTCTGCGCCGGTTTCGACAAAGCCATAGGCAGCGAGACGCGTCCATACGAAAAACCATCCCGCGGCAACACTGAATCCAGCAGCCAAGCCAACCAAAACCTGGTCCACACTGTGATACTCCAAGTAGACGCGGCTCCACGCCACGACCAAACTGCCTACCACGAGGACAATCGCCACGAGCCGCGGATACCGAACGAGATGTGAACGCTCGCGCATAGACGCCAAAACGGCAAAGCCTGCTAAGAAGGCCATAAACTGCGAGTGGTTGCTGGGCATACCGTACCTGCCAAAGTAGACGAGATGCGCTTTATCTGCGGGGCGCGGCATGCGAAGCACGTGCTTGAGCACCAGGTTCACGGCGACATTGCCCATTTGGCCGACAAACATAAACACTAGCTTGCGCGGGAATCCCAGCGCAAGTCCGATCGACACATAGGCTACCACGGCAAAGATGGGCGCCAGCGTGCACAGCGCGAGCACGTGGCCCACGAGGTCCCCCTCGTCATAGTGGACGAGCGTCAGCGAGAACGGCACCTTGTGCGACGCCCGCACCGCGGCGTCGACGGCGTCCATCGCGCCGGTCCGGCCTCCTTCCCTCGTCGGAGCTCTCTCCGAGCGATGCGGTCCTTCTCCTCCTCCCGCGCGGGCCTCGCTCGGGCGTATCCCGGGCCCGGCTCCGTCTGCGCGGCGGCGCGGCTTGCGCTTTTGGGGGCTCTTCCTTGCTTGGTCTGCCAGGTCTACATTACAGTCTACGTTGGAGACACGTTGTTGATAAGGCACTTAGATTTAGTAACGCAAACGCGGAGCCCCGAGACCCTCGCGAGGATCCATCCCCTGGCGGGCGGGCGGGCGGGCGAGCGAGCGAGCGAGCGAAGAGGCCGCGCAGACGCGGCGTGGGATGCTCACGGGCGGCGTCCGCGCGGCATGGAGGCTGGGCTCGAGGACCGCCCCGCGCTGGCGGCGAGGACCCCAGGCGCGGGGCAACGCCACAGACGCAGTAGACCCGGCGGCGGGCAAGGACGACGCGCTCAAGAACCTCTCTGCGCTCGCCGACTCGGACCCGCGCGCCCTCGCGCGCGTCGGGAGGTCGCTCACCCGCCGAACGCTCGCCAAACTCGAATCTGCCGTGCAGACCGAGGCTGGCGTCATTGAGCGCCTCGAGCCCCTGCGCCCTTCTCGAGAGCAGCTCTTGCTCGTTGCACTTGCACCCATGCCTCTCTTCACAGTCTTTGGCATCATCGACAACGCCGTCATGATCGTTGCGGGCGAGTACTTTGATGCTACCCTCGGCGTAGCCTTTGGTATCTCTACCATGGCCGCTGCTGGCCTCGGTAACCTCGTCAGCGACGTGCTCGGCCTCGGTGTTGGCGGCATGGTCGAAGAGCGCTTTGAAAAGCTTGGGCTCATCCGCAATCCCAACCTCACACGCGCACAAGAGTCAATGCCAGTTGTGCGGAGGGCGCGTCTCCTCGGCAACGCCATAGGGGTCTCCGTGGGCTGCCTCATTGGCATGTTTCCGCTCTTGTTTATGGACTTTGATGTCATTGCACGCCGCAAGCGCCAGTCCAAGCTCGACGAGCTCTTCGAAGCCGTCATGAAGTACGTCAATGAGGCCTTACAGGCAGAATCTGCGACGCTCTACATTGTTGACGCCGACCGCAAAGAGCTCTGGACGCAGACCTCCGTCAGCACCGACACCGCCTCTGGCATCCGTCGCGACACACGCCGCATCCGCGTCCCCATTGAAAAGAGCCTGGTCGGATATTGCGCAACCACGGGTGACGTGGTCAACCAGGCCATCCAGCCTGCAGGAAACGTTCTCTGCACGCCCATTTTTGGCCGCACTGGCGACATTATTGGTGTCGTTCAGGTGCAAAATAAAAACGAAGGCAAACGCTTCAAAGTCAAGGACGAAGTCGCTCTCGCAGCCATGTCAGCTCACATTAGCTGTGCGCTCGAGCGCGTCATTTCCGACTCGGACGCCCCCGACGAGAAATCCGAGCAAGAAGACCTTCTTCGCGCGCTCAAAGCGAGTTTCGAGCATCACAATCACCACCTCCGCTTTGCCACCGAGCGCGCTGATGGAGGTCGCGTCGAACTCACCTGATTTTGCCCTTCCCCAATACGAGAATGAAAACGCGTATGGGCCAGAGAGACCTCGCGCGTTTGCACCGGTGCTTGCTTGTGTACATATAGGGGATCAATCAAGAAGAATTTGTCTGACGAAGGCAAAGGCTCGAGATGCTTTCGAGCTTACAATACACTCCTCAAGAAGGAATCGTCAAATTATATTTTATTACCTGGTCATCATCTTTATCTTTGGGAACGAAAAGTCCAGCGACTCGAGACGGTTTCAAACTTGCAAGAGAATTGATTCTCCTTTAAAAAAAATATGGATTTGATCCGTCACAAATGGCCTCCCCCTCCCCCCCCCCCTCACACGCCTCTTTTTGGGGGAATTTTTGGCTGTGACAATGTGGAAAAAATCTAACTTGCGGGCCCTCCCTGTAGCGCGTACGAGGAAACATTGAATTTGCGCACCACAGTTCCGCTGCGTCGACGATTGTGCAACTTGATCTTGCCGTTCGAAGCATCCATCCACTGCAACATCGACACCGCAGGCCCATCGGCTACGTGGTCGCCACCACCACGCGGCGGGAACTTAAGCATGGCTACTCTTTCAAGCACGCACAACCACGCTGTCACGTCCAAGAGACCCTCGATGCTTGACTCCGCAAGAACCTCCTGATACGTTTCGCGAAGCTGGCCACGACCCACAAGCGAGGGCATCACATCAAAGTCGCTGCACATTTGCACGAGGGCGTCCCAGTCCATTACCTCCCGAAGTTGATGCACCATGGTACGCTGATCCAAGCTCGATCGCTGTTGCGCACGCGGGTCCCGCTCGCGTCGAGCATACTGAGAGAAGATTTCGCCAAGAGGCTTGCGCTCGCGGCGCCATACTTTGGACAGCAAACGCTCCGCAGGCGCCGTCTGCGGACGCTCGCCTTCACGCACGCCCTCCTCGGTCTCACTTGCCTCGCTGTCTTCTTCGCCGCGTTCGCAAGCATCTTCGTTCGGGCTTTCTGCTGCGGGAACTACCTCCTGCAAGGAGACCTCGAGCTGCGTCTTGACATAGTGACAAAAGGTTTCGTGAGAGAGAAAAAGCTCTGCCCCATGAGGAGCGGCCAAGTGCTCCAGGACCTCGACAAAGGCCCGCGCATCGAGCCTGCCGCGACGTCGCGACTGGTCCGCAAAGCTTGCAAAGATGACGTCACAGTTTCCGCGCGTGAACCTGTGCGGCAACACCCCGGCCTTGCGCACAAAGTTGTACATGCTCGTGAACGAGATGGCAGGCGGCGCGCCGGCGTCTGGACGCAAGGCAGCAAAAATTTTCTTCCATGGCTGCGCAACACCGACCTCGGCACGAGCAGGATTTCCGAGGCTTCCTGCACTGCTGGGACGCCACGTGTGCGGTCCTGAAGCCCGTCGACGCGTCTTGGGTGTGGAAACCGCTGTTGAAGGCCTTTCGCTCTTGCGCTGCTGCCGCAGCGGAGAAGGAACGGGCGAGGACGTCTTGACGTTGGAAGAAAACGAGCCCACAGGTCCCATAGAACCGCTCGAGAGACGACCCACTTGACCCATGAGCTGCAGCCGCTCGCTTTCCGATCGTTCGAGACGCTCCTCGAGGCGCGATCGCGACGCCGTGAGCGCCTTGATCACCATGCGGTACTCTGTCTCCAATTGCGCCTTGATCATCTCTGTTCGATGCGTCTGATCGCGCGCTGCGGCGCGCCGCTCGTCCTCAAGGGTGCGCTTGAGACGTTCCACTTCGGCCTGCATGGCCTCCAGACCATCGCGCCCCACAGCATCTTCGCGGTCCCGCTTCAGGTCCTGAATCATCTCCTCTTGTTCCTGGACAAGGGCACACACGTCCTCGTATTCACGCGAGAGGTTGTCGAATCGCTGCGCAGAGCTTTGCGCGTCGAGCTCGCGCGTGTGCGTGCGCGCCTCCATATTGACAATCTCGTCGCGAAGGGCCTGACTTTCCGCGCGAGACTGCGCCAAACTCGTACGGGCCACCTCCACCTCGCGCTCAAGATTCTGCACACGTTGAATGGCCTGCTCCAGCTCTGCAAACGTTCCATCGGCGTGCTCCTTGTCAAATCGCAGAGACGCGAGCTCGCCCTCGAGCTGGGCACGCTCGTTACGCTCTTTTCCAAGAGCGCGGCGCAACTCTTCGACCTCGTGCGGGCCGTCCACGACACTTCCGAGACGCTGGGCTTGAATTTCTTCGAGCTGCTGCATCTGGTTCTCCAAGCTGGCTACATGGGCCTCAGACTCGGTCGCTGCGCGCGACAACTCATTATTTTGGCGTTTCAGATCTTCATTGTCTCGCAAAAGTTTCGCATTTTCTCGCTCTAGATCTTCTTGAAGTGATTTCATTTCCCGCTTGAGATTCTCCTTTTCAAGTTGCAAGTCTTCGCTCTTTTGCTGAAGTGCTTCATTGACTTCGTCCTGGAGGCGCTGCGCCGTTTCCTTTTCGCGCTGCAAGTCCTGCTTTTCTCGCTGCAAATCCTCAATTTGGCTGCGGAAACTTTCATTCAGGCGCTGCAAGTCATCATTCTGGCGCTCCTGATCGGCCATTTGCTCCTTGATCTCCTGAAATGAGTCTTGCAAGTCATCGCGGGCTTTGCTTCTGGCATCGGTCTCGACAACGTCGCGCTGTAGGGACTCAATTCTTAAAGCTGACGCCTTGAGTTCCTCTTCTCGCTCGTGAACTTTTTCTTCAAGGGTCCGAATACGCGCTTCAAAGTCTTGCGCTTGGTCGTCCAATTTCGCTTGGGTCGCGCGTTCCATAGCGGCCAACGTTTCCTTGAGCTCGTCACTCGCTCCCTCTGCAGCTGCCCTTTCGCGAGCTTTGAGAGCCTTCTCTTGATCTTCGAGTCGTCCTTCCCAGGACACCAACTCTTGCTGACGTTCGCAAACTTCTTCTTCTCGTGCGGCAAGATCAGACGTCGCGCCGGATCGAAACTCCTCCAAGTCTTGGTGGGCCTTGTCGAGCGCCAAGTGCATGCGCATGAGCTCGCCACGCAAGCTTTCGCCCTCATTACATAATGTCTTGAGCGACTTTCTCAAGCCTTCGGTACGCGCACGCTCGCTGGCTCCTCGCCACAGTGCAAAAGCGAGCCTCGTATCTGGTCGCGTCGCTCGAGCAAAGAACGAGGAAAGGATCAACTTGCCCGCTCGGGCGAAACGAGCGTCAGCTTGCTGTTGCCCTTGCTCTTGCTCTAGTTGTTGTTGTTGTTGTTGTGGTGGTGGTGTTGATGGAATCCCTTGATTCCGCGCACTACGTGTCGTCATCTGGTCAATAAGGTCTCGATTGACATGGTCCAGCGTGTGCGCATCAATCTTGGTCTTGGCGAGCATTGCGTGTGGCGACGGCGAGATCGCTTGAGGGGATGTTGCAGCCATGATCGGCGCGGGCGCAGTGGGAAGCGGTGGTGACGCGGTCTTCTTTTTCCTCTCGTTGCTATTGAGAAAGGCCTCCATGCGCTCGAGCGCAAGCTCTGCGCACACGCGAATCGAGTCTGTGGGCTCCCATTCGACAGTCTTGGCCTTGAGAACGCCACGAAGTGTGGCTGCTGATTTGCGCTCAAGATCTGGCGCTTGCGCGAGGTCTTCCTGGTCCATGATGCTGTGAAGGAGCTGAACAGCGTCAGCGAGGGCCTCGGCGTCGTGCTCCAGATCCACGAGCGCGGCACATGCAACCGAAGTGGCCCCTGCACGTACAGCTTCGATGCGCAGTCCGTTTGGAGCTGAAGCAGGCGCAGCAGAAACCATGGCCGCAAGCACAGCAAGTCCTCGAGCGCGAGCGCCTTCATCAAGGCCGGGTTTTGCAATGGCAGTGCACAATGCGCGTGTCAATTGCTTCAAGAGGGCATCCTCGTTTCCTTCGTCGACGAGACCTTCAATCTCAAAGGTGACAAAATAAAGGGCGGTGCATACGGCGGCAATAAGAGCAGCAGCGCAAGTGTCTTGCTCGAGAGCCTTGACCATTGCAGCAATAGCTCCGTGGTCCATCATGAGATTTTTGTTGGCATCCTCAAGCGCCAAAGCCTGCAACACTTTGCACGCTGCGAGGGCTGCGCGTGGATGTGCGCGCTGCGCCTCCAAGGCACGCGCTGTGGTCGCAACAATCCCGTCCTCGCCGAGTCGCGCCCTGCCCGCGGGTGCGCTTGCCAAACTTGCGAGCAGGTCGAGGGCGTCAACAATGAGATGCTCTTGATGGGGGTGATCGAGGGCATCACTGAGAAAGGTGGCGACGAGCTTTCCGAGATTTGCCTCGACGAGTCTGGTTTTGTTCTCGTCGCAATACCCGAGCGCCTGTGCGAGCGCGCAAAGCTGCGCAGCGATGCGAGAGTCTCCGAGATCAATCAGAGGAAGCAAGACGTCCAGGCACCGTTCTACGTCGACAGAAATAAGACTGAGCCCGTTCCCGCTCAAAAGGGCAAGAGCATCTTGTGCGACATCTCGGGCGCGGGCAATAGGAAGTTGAGCCAGGTGTTCGACGACTCCGTTTGCTCCCTGCGTCTGCACGACGCTCTCGAGACTTACTTTAGGCACCTTGTGGTCCTCCTCGGTCTCTTCGTCGTCTTCGTCGAACTCGTTTGAAATGCCTTTGCACGTGGCAAGCGTGTCATTGTCAAAGTCATTCCCGTCGGCGGACTGATTGTTGTTTGCTGCGCATGCTCCAGAGGTCTTGGTTTTACGACTGCCGGCCTTTTGGTTCGCCCTGGAGAATCCGGTTTCGTGCGTGCCCGGTTGAGCTGCGTTCCGTCGGGTGTCAACGCGAACCTTGAGGTCGAGGTCTTCCCTCCTCAAGACGCCGTCGTGAAGGTCGTCGAGGCAAAGACGACGGTCACACGCATCGCGGTTTCTCGTTTTAATGTGTTTCAGATTGTTGTCGTGATCGTAATCGTGGTCGATTTTCTTTTCGTCGTCAGTGTCGAATTCGTCGTCTTCGTAGTTGTTTTGCGAGGCGTTCGACTCGGGGCTGAGAGGCGCCTTTCGTGCCGTTTGCGTGCGGTGCCTGCGCACAGTCTTTCGCGTATGCGTTCGGCCCGCCAAGGGCGTGAGCGCAAAGTCTGCCTCTGTGGAGTGTCCGGAGTCGCTAAAGTCGCTGAGGTCCTCAAAGTCGGCACTAGCTTCCATCATGTTTGGTTCGTGCACTTGAGAGCTCGCTCGCGCGCGCGCGCGCGTCTCTCGCGCGCTTCTCTCGTGCACGTCGCGTGAGACGGAGCGCGCGATGAAGCGCGTCTCTCGCGCGCTTCCTTCTCCCCGCGCCCCGCGCCCACCACAACTCCAGGTCGTCGGGAACTGATTGCTTGGGGCAGGCAGGCAGCGTGAATATGCTGCCTTACCCCCAAAAAATGGCCGTTGGAGACCGTGATATTCTACAAAACGTGGAAGTCTATGTCCGACCGAATCGTCGATGCGACTGTGCACCAACAAAGCACGAAAGAGAGAAAGAGAGAGCCCAGAAGGGATCTCCTCGGCTCGCGCGCCAAAAAAATAAAATGAGCAGCGTCTTTGTAGATCAATGCTCTGGGTGAAAGTTGTGGCGAGTTAGCCAGCCAAGCATTGGCAATCAAGCAGAAGTGAACAGGGAAGAAAAAGACTGGAGAAAATATGATACTTGCCCGTCAGGCGAGTAATTTGTTGCATCGCGAGGGACGGGACGAGACTACGCATACAATAGAAGAAAAGAAATGTGAACAATGAACGTGAGGAGAGCGTGGGGAAAAGGCGCGTCAAAACATCTTGTGAACGTGCGCTTTTCCGTGCTCTCAATGTAAATGTGCGCAGTGGTGAATATCGGGAGGGAGGGTAAACACAACCAGTCAAAGGGCGAGCCGAAGATGTGGGTTCCGGCGGCCAGCTGGCAGGTTTTGGATAAATCGATCCCCTTTTCTGAGAAAAAGGGAGGAAGATAAAAGGGTGGTCGAGAGAAGACGAAAGCCCGTGCAACGCGCGCCACACCAAACAAACAACGACGCATCTGAAAACCAGAAAGAAAGTAAAGGACATACGAAGAAGGAGATCATCAAGAGAGAAAGCGCAAGCCATGACACGTACAGGCCCTGCGTGAGCTCTGCTCTCTCGACTCTCGACTCCCGGTTCTCGTTCGACTTTTGTGCGTACTGTGTTGTGTTGTGTTGTGTTGAGTGTTGTGTTGTGTTGAGAGGTGCGCGCGCGCGATGCGAAAAGAAAGTATGTATATAAATGTGGTCAGGAAGGCGGGCAGCTTCTTTTGTCGACCCGCGTGTCGTGATCAATGTGAAATATTTTGAAAACTCGGTGACGTCGGCTCGGCTCGATTTAACGCATGCGGCGCGCGCTGCGACGACGCAGTCTTTGGATCTGATATAATGTGACAAAGGAGAGATGGCACTCTCCGGAGCAAAAAGAAAGGCGGATGGCTTCGCGACCCGCCGGATCTGCCCCAGGTGGCTGTACAAAGGGGAAGATGGTGCGGCAGTGGCGGCAATTGCGAAACTCTCCCGACACGTCGCAGGTCATGTCGTCGAGGACAGACCGACTGTAGGAGCGGGTGAGTTCCGGGGCCGATGTGCTCGTGGGAGAGCGGGCCAAATGCAAGGGCGAGGCTGCGCAACGCGAGCCGACGCGAGGACGCACACGCTCTGGGGAGGCCAAGGTGAGGCCATGTGGGAGCTGCTGCGCGGGGTTTTGCGCGAGAAAGTCGTCGTCCTCGTCGTCGTGGACGCCCGCCTTCTTTTGCGAAGTGCTCAGCACGCGAAAGAGACCGCTACGCTTGCGCGATGAGGTCGACCGTTTCCGCGGTCGGTCCCGGAACCGTTCTGTATCGGCGGCGGGGCTCGCGCTGCGTTCTTTGTCAAAGTCGCTGTCGTCGTCCTCTTCGTCGCCGTCCTCGTTCTCGTCTGACTCCGACTCGCTGTCGGAGGCGATGGAGGCGCGGCGAAACTTGAGCTGGCCGGGCATGTCGTCGACTTCTTGGTCGTCGTCGTCGTCGTCGTCGTCTTGGTCGCGGTGGACGTTGTGACCGTCCTGGTTCTCACCGAGGGGACTGTTGCCGCTGTGCTCGCGCTCGGACACGGACACGGATACAGACACAGACACAGGTCCCCAGCTCTGCTCGCTGCAGGACTCGGGGGCAGCGCCACTGCGGCGGCGCGCGTCGACGTCCGCGTCCGCCTCCGGGTCCGCGGCGGCGGCCACGGGAGCCGCAGCCGAGGCGGTCGTGTGCGCGGTTCCTCTCAATGTCGTTGGGGTTCGCAGGCGGTTCTGGGCCGCTGTCATCGCGGCCTGGCCTCTCGCCCTCGCGAGCGCCCTCGCCCAGGCCTCGCCCTTGGCGGGCCTCGCGTTCGCGTCTGTCTCCGCGGGTCTCCTCCTCCGCCCGCCCGCGCCCCCGCGCTCTCCCTCGCCGGAGCTCCAGGTCGCGGCCGCGGCGAGGTTGCAGAACTGGCCGAAGCCCTCTTCGCCGGCCTCCTCCTTCTGCTCTTCCTGCGCGGCCGCCGCCGCCGCGCATCCCGCCGCCGGGTTCTCCGCGTCCTCCTCCTCCTCCTCCTCCTTCGCGCCGCGCGCGCACCCGCCGCGCTCCTGCTCCGCGCGCGGCTCCATCGCGCCGTCCGCGCCTGGCCTGGCCTCGCCTCGCCTCGCCTCGCCTCGCCTCGCCTTCGCCGCCTGCGCTGCCGCGTCCGCTCTGCCTCTGCTCGCGGCGGCGGCGGCGGCGGCAAGGAATCGGGTCTGCCCGTCTGTCTCCGTCTGCACCGCCGCCTCCCTCTGCCTCTCTCTGCTCTGCTCCGCTCGCTCGGCAGCCCGCCTGGCTCGGCCCAGTGGGGGACAGGCGCCCCCTATCCCCCTTTCCCTCTCGCTGCTTCCTCCCCCTGCTTCCTCCTCTCCATGCCTAGAAGGAGGAACCAGGGCGACGCCTCCCCCTCTCCCACAGCCGACCTCGCGCTGGCAGAGGCCGGCGTCACTGCCCACACGAGAGGCCTCTGCATTCATCCCCGCAGTCACGGACAGGGAGCCAGGGGGGGAAGGAAAGGCGGGGGACGCCGGGCGGCCTTCGTCTCTGCGCGGGCGCGGCTCGGCCAGGGCCAAGGCCCGCCAGCTGCGGCGGGTTCTGCGAGAGGCGGACGCGTGTGTGGGGAGGGTGAGCCAAAGCGCCAGGGCACCGCGCTACGAGCGACCCTCTGGACGTCTGCGGGGGCGGGGCGGAAGAGAAGGGGGGCACGCTGCGCCGCCGTTGTCCTTCTTTCCTTCTTTTACCTGACTGCTTGCTGCTTTCTATCCATCCATTTAGTATCTATCTTTGCAGCATGCCAGCCACCATGGCCAGCCAGCCAGGCAGCCAGCATGCCCCGGAGCCAGCCTCGCGGCACGGGCTGCAGTGCGGCCGGCGCAGCGTGCCATTCAGCCACGCAGCCATTCCGCCAGCCAGCCAGCCTGCCAGCCAGCCAGCCAGCCAGCCAGCCACCATGGCCAGCGACGGCGAGGTGCACGCTCGCAATGCCGCCTTCCTGCTGCCAGCACAGCATGAAAGCGGCGATGCGTCACTGTGAGCGAATGAGTCGCTTGCTTGCTGTTGCTGTTGCTTGCTCCAACTTGCACTTGCTTGCTATTGCTGTTGCTTACTCCAACTTGCACTTGCTTGCTCGCTTTCCAAGCACGACAACAACGCTGGTACGTACCGGGCTCGAGGCCTCCTCGTGGCTGGTCGTGGCGGCGAGGCAGTTGTGTGCTGCTCTAGTTCTGCGCCCGTGTCTCGATCTTGCGATCGGCGCCGCAGTGCAGCTCGCAATAGATAGCTAGCTCTCTCTCTCTTGAGGTTCGCGGAGTTCTGCTGCACGCACAATGTCGCGCTGTGAGATGCCGCTGCTCGCCTTGCCTTGCCTTGCCTTGCCTTGCCTTGCCTTGCCTTGCCTTGCCTAGCCAAGCAGAGAGACTCAAACGAAACGCGGCGGGCGAGGCCTGCCTGTGTTCGCGCGGGCGGGGTGAATTGAAATGGCCTGACTCCGCGACGACGCAGTCGCGCTCTCACTTGCATTCAATGGCCATCCATCCACCCGAGTTCCCGGTGCCGCGAGGAGACTGCGCCCGCGGCTCCGTGCCGCGCGTCCGAGTCAGCCGAGACAGCGAGCGGCGACCTGTCACTCCTTCCTCCCGATCCTCCTTGGCCCAAGCAAACTTCAAGTTCGCTTGCTTTCCTTGCTTTCCTTTCTTTCCCCGGCGGGTCTCCAAGGCCGAGCGCGCGCCCAGAAAAGGAAAGATCGAGATCCGCGCCCGCGACAGCGATTGCATTCATCGTCAACAATGTGATGTGCAATCTGCAGCTGCCTGCCACTGATGGCGAAACCAAGGTTGGTTGGGTGCGTCACACGGCCGCTCCGCTCGATCGGCGCAATTTCTCAAATTGAGGGCTCATGGCGGCCGTGCCGCGCGTGTTATGATGTTTTGTGTAGCCTTTTTCTTGGCTTGTCTTGCGCGCGCGGCGACGGCATCACGCCCTGACGGAGGGCGCTGGACTGCATGGCATTGTATTACATTCTGCATTGCACCCTGCGCTGCATTCCATTGCATCAAATTGGCCGATCGCATCGCACCGACATCGATACGAGTCTCTCGTAGGCCTCGCGACCTTGAAGTCGCAGTCGCTGTCGCCGTCGCCGTCGCCGTCGCTGCAAACAGCCGGAGCTGCCTCGAGGTGTCGTCGTGATCGAGACGAGCCCGAGGCCGGTCACGCAGGCAGAGTGAGCGAGGAACTCAGGTGGCACGGCATGCGGCAGTGGCGGCACAAGCTGCTCGCTGCGAGTCACGCTAAGCGCGGTACCCCTGCTCCGACGCGCCTGCTAAAGCCCCGCCCCACACGTCGCCGCGCGCCCGCCCGGTTCCGGACTTGCGCCGCGCCTGCGCAAGTGAAACTCTCGTGTGCGCAAATGTAGCAATTCCCCGCGCCAAATGCGCCTTCGCCGGCGCCCCCCCCCCAGCTACCTCCGGGGCCCTGTTTCCCCTTACTACTTGCTACCTTGCCTTGACATGGGCTTACATACTTTATTAGCAAAGGGGGTCGGGAACCGCGCCGGCAGACACTCTCGGCGTGCCCCCCGAGCCTGCGAACGCCCCCGCAGTCGGTTGTCTGCTCGAGCAGCAGGCCCGCAGTCACCACGGGCTCGCTCTCTTTGCCCCTGGGCGGGTGTGGGGCGGGCTGCATGGCTCTTTCGCCGGGACGGGCGCCGCCCTGCCTTCGCTGTGGGGGCACGCGCAAGCTACCCAGCTTCCAGGCCGCGGTATTCTCTGTAGGCCTATAGGCGTGGGCGAGCGAGGCTGGCTGGCCCAGAGAGGGAAGGGAGGGAGAAAGGGAGTGAACGAGGAAGGGAGTGAGTGAGGGACTCGCCTCACCTCACCACGGCCCCAGGGAGAGAGAAAGGAAGCAAGGGCAGCACGCGGAGAGAGCGTGCCACGCCAGAGGGGCGCCCGAAAGACACGAAAGACCTCCGACGCGCCCCTCGCTGGATCAAGTCTCGCGGGCGAAAGACGCGCCGCCCCGCCAAAACCCTCCCAACCCAATGAAGGATTGACGGACGATCGATCGATCGATCGATCGATCGATCGAAGGAACTGCAGCCACCACCGCTGGCCAACCCCCTGGCGGTTCGAGTGCGACGGGTCTTTCATTTCATTTCATTTCATTTCATTTCATTTCATTTCAAATCATCTTGACAGTGAATGAAGCCTGCCGCCGATGCGGTGCGGATCGCTGCTGGTCCTGGCATCGTGCGCGGCAGCGGCAGGTCCCGCTCCGCCTCCGACTGCGAGCACAGGTCCGAGCGTGTGATTAGGCATGGATTCATTCATGCATTCATTCTCCTCTGCCGCACCGCCGCCGCAGATGCAGACGAGAGTTGGGGGGACGGAGGGAGGAGGGGAGAACAGCGGCGGATCGCGTCAGGCCCCTGTTTGCTTGCTAATGAGGCTTGTTTGCTCGCCTGCGTCTGCTCTCGTGTCATCTACGAGCTCGCTGCGCCGTCAGGCCACCTTTGCTCGCTTTTCTCACCCGACCTCTCCGCACCGCACCTCCCCGGGACCGAAGCTCACTCTCCGGGGTCTTCCGGGAGCGCCTTTTGTTCGCCCGCGCCTGCCCGCCTGATACGCCCTCTGCTGCTGCCTGCCGCGCGGTCATGGCGTTTGTTTGAATTGAACCGTTCGATCGTTCGTCCGTTCAATCCGTCACTGTCGATCGATTCTTCGACCAACCTGCTCGATCGATCTCCGATCGAAGCGCCCTCGAGCGCAGAAGCCCCCAGTATATCAGCCCGCCGCCGCTTTCTCCGTTCTTGAGCGCGCCCTTGCCGCCAATCTGCATCGCGGTATCCATCTTGCCCTTCCTTCCTTCCTTCCTTCCTCACTCCCTCCCTCCCTTCCAAGTTCCTTCAAGTCCCTTTCTTCCTCGCCGCAGACGCAGCAGCGGCGCGCCACCCAAGCCACGCCAATCCACGCCGCGCCAAGCCGCGCCAAGCCAGGTCGATTCGATTCCAAGGAGCGAAAAGAAAACCCGGGCGATCCCAACTCGCGGCAGCTGAGCTGCATGTGTCGACCGCCGGCCGGCCTCCTCTGCCCACCTCCCTCCCTCCCTCCCAGTCTGCCTGGCCACAAAGCCGCGCCTCCGCCGCGTCATTCGGGCTCGCCTCGCCTCGCCTCGCCTCGCCTCGTCCGGGCCGGCCGGCCGGCCGTTGCGGCCATCAAGCTGAGCGGCGGCGCGGAGAAGCGCTGGACCGGCCGCGAGAACGCCAAGGACGCAGGCCAGGCAGCTGCAGAGTGAAAGACCGCCGCCAGCCACGCGGCCAGTGGCCAGGGGAACAAAAAGCCAAATGTTCAAAGAGCGACAAGTAAGTATAGCATAGCAGCCAAAAGCCGAGCCAAGCCCCCGGCGCTTCTCGAGGCCAACCGTTTTTTACGTCGACGATGCGATCGATCGATGGGCGATCGATCAGTCGAGCGCTGAGACCGAACGAGGAAAACATCGGCAGCGAATCTCGTTCACGCATGCACCGCCAGCGCAGGTTGCGTGTAGTGTCGCCGGCAGAGGTGGAAGAAACAAACGGCAGGCCTGCAGCAGCAGCTGCAGCAGCGGCCACTGCAGCGCACACCTGCTTCCGAAACAAAAAATTGAAAAGGCCAGCAACAGGGAGATAGAGGACGTCAGCAGTAGGCTGCGGGGAAGCTGTTGGGATACAGGTCTGGCCCACCGAAGGCAGGCAAAGCTACCTTCCCACAGGAGGTGGGGCGGCGCCTGGGCAAGTGGCCGGCCACACAGCCGCGGCGCCGGAGCCGAGGAAAGCAAGTGCAAGCGGCCAAGCGAGCGACTGCGAGCGAGCGAGACACCAACGGTCGCCTGCGTCGCCGTGGCGGCACGCTTCGTGGGCGGAGACGCGTCCAGGCGTCCGCACGAGACTCTCCCTGGCTCCCTAGCTCCCTCCTGGCTCTCTAGCTCCCTCCCTCAGTCTCCCTCCTCCCGCCTCGGCACAGTCAACGAGCGGCGCGGCCGGCTTTGCCTGCCTGGGAGAAGGAATGATTTCAAGAAAAAGTAAGAGGCGAAAAGGCAAGGCAAGTGAAATCCTTGACATCCCGCCGACGCGATGTGTGCTACGCGATGCGCTGCCGTACGCATGCACACGGCGGCCTCCAGGCTCCCTCCCTCCCTCCCTCGCCAAGCAGCGATGCGAGATGCCTCGCGACCGTTGCTCTTGCTTGCAGAGACCGCTGCCTGCAACCATGGCAACTGCAGCATCAGCCGGCAGCTGACGGACTCGTGCCTACTCTCTCGCACTCTCTTGCGCCGGCTGGCTCTGCGCCTGCCGCGTCTTTCAAGTCTTTCGCCTGGCTCTTGACGTGCCTTGCGGGGCTTCTTTCCAGGTCTTTCAGCCAGGTCGTCCCCGAAATCAACCAACACAACCAGGCAAAATCAAGCAAGCGATCGATCAACCCATGCACAAGCAAGCGATCAAAAGATCGATCGAACGATCGATCGTTTGAACGAGCGCAGGATCAGTCGAAGCGCGGCGCTACGGCGCTCGTGGCGATGGCGCAAAGGCCGCGGCGAGGCAGACGAGGCCAGTCCTGGCGGCGGTAGCGGAGAGAGAGTGGAGGCAGACGAGGCCAGTCCTGGCGGCGGTAGCGGAGAGAGAGTGAGGTCCCGGAGCTCCATCAGCGCGCGATAAATCGAGGCCCATCAAGGACCTACCTCTGCGCGGACGGCAGCGGAGAGAGGGAGGGAGGAGCCGGGGCTCTGGCAACGGCCAACTGATCACATGGCGAGCACCCCGCGAGCGCAAGTTTCGTCCCCACGTCGTCCAGCAACAGCAAGCAAGGCATGCTTGCAGCCGCCGGTCAAAAGAAATCTCAACGAGAACGGCTTTGCCTTGCCTTGCCTTGCTTAGCCCCTCGGCGGACCGAATGAAAACGAACATCCAAATGATTAGCGCGTGGACGCTCGCTCTCTGAGATCGTATCATCGTCAGGCCCTCTCTTCTGGCTCCCCGGGAGAAGCAGTTCGTCGCTGCTCTCCATTCCATCTCGAACGAAAGTTTCCTTCTACAGTTTTGAAGCGCGAATCGCACCGTCAAAACGCGCGGTCTTGTGCTCGAGACGCGGTTGGCCATGGCTGGATTAGAAGAAACGTCCAAGCGGCGGCGTTTGCGCGCCTTCAAGTTCCCCGCCAGAGCCTGGCCTCGTTCGCCGTTGGTGTCGTAGTTGGTGTCGTTGTTGCTGCAGGGCTCAAATCCATCGGGGACGAGGAAATCTCCGCGGGGGTCCGGCCGAGTCAGGTCACCTCACCTCTTCTTTCCAAACTCGCGCCGCCAGCGCCCGTGTCTTGTTCGCCACAAACGAATGAACGAACGAGCGCAGCATGCCAAAATGCCGTGCTTGGACCAGCCAATAGTCCCGCAACGAACCGGCAGCAGCTGCAGGCTGGGCAGACGGGCGGTCGCCACAACGGTCGCGGCGCGGTCCAAACGCCACCGTCCGGACGTGGACGTAAACGTGGACGATAAGAAAAGAGGAGAGGAGAGGAGAATCCCATCGTGTCAAGCTGCCTTCATGACTTGGAGGGTCCTTTCCTTTCCTCCTGACTCCGTCTATTCAATTTGACTGTTGGTCGTGCCTCGGTCGGCCTTATAGCTAGTAGGCTTCGACATCCATCATCGAGGCCATGGGAGCCATCGCTTCATTGGCGGACGGCCATCTCGACCGCTCTCAGTCGAATTTGGTCCCAGCTTCGCGGCACAAACGGTTCTTTCCTAGGCATTAAAAATAGCTGCAGTCTGCCTGTATACAATGCTTCTGCAGCACGCTTTGCGCTGACTGCTATCTCCACGCACGCTCCCATGACGACGATTATGGTGATGCTAGCGCTCCTGATCGCCCTCGCCGTCGCGCTTTCTTTCTCACTGCTCCGCTTTTGATCCCTGCTGCGTGCACTTCGCGTTCCTCGCCGCGCGCTCGCGACGCGAGATGCAAAAGCCGGTCGCCACGCGAAAGCAGCTGCAGCTCTGCCTCCGACGATGGCCTGCCCTTTGCGTCGACTGCTGCCTCTGCTGCAACGTAGTACGCGAAGTCCTTGGCCTCACGCGTTGCCGTCTTGAGGCTCTCGGGGTGTGCGCGCCGGGGGGTCCCCGCGCGCACGCGAGGCTCACGCGTCCCGGCGCACTGCTCGCTTGCTCTTTTTATACCAGCAGCAGCGGAGGAGAAGAAGCTCCCGCCGGGGACTGGGACGCGCCGCGCGAGGCAGGCAGGTATGGGCGGGCGTCGCGACGTGCACGCGCGCTGTCGCCAGATGCAGGCGGGGGCGCGTTCGCGGGGCACGCGTGCAGGGGCCTGGCCCGGCGCCGACACGAGACGAGACGGGACGGGACGCGATGGGATGAGAGGAGAGGAGAGGAGATGGGAGATGCAAAAGGCGAAGCCACGAGCGGCCGGCGCTGAGACTCAGCCGGGGTTGCGAAGCGCAGCGGAACACCGCGCCCGCTTCTCCTCTCCTCTCCTCTCCTCTCCTCTCCCTCGCGGCCGCGTGCGTGCGTGCGTGCGTGCATGCGAGTGAGGGAATTCGGGCCCCGCCAGGCCCGGGTCTAGATGCCGAGCAGCGCGATGCCATCCATGCCTGGCCATGCACGCTGGCCATGCCTTGCCTTGCCACATGCCTGGCCTTGATGCCGTGCGGTGAGGTATTCGGACTCGAGAGGCGCAAGTAGCAAGAAGCAGCTGCAGCGCGGGGCGATCTCGACCCGCACTGGCCGCCGCGTGCGGTCCGCAGACGTTCGTCCAATCTTGCCTTCCTTCGAGAAAAGAGGCAAAGGCGCGGGAAGAAGCTCAGGAACCCGCGGGCCTGGCGCCGCGAGGAGCAAAGGCCGCCCGGACGGCCAGCAAAGCCGAAACAGATCAACCAAGCCAAGAGCAAACAGAAAGCAAGCACTCGAGCAACAAACAAACAACCCAAGAGCAAGAAAGATGGCCTCCCTCCAGACCCCCGAGCACAAGGAAGAGGTGCCCCCCCAGGCCTCGCGCCAGATCAACAACGAGCCGGACCCGACGCAGACCGCCACCTTCCTCCAGGACTTCTCCCTCCGCGCCGCCGAAAAGGATGTCGCCAAGCTCGGAGAGATGATCTCCTCCATCACCCCGGAGCAGGCCGACGCCCTCGTCCCGGTTCTCGACAAGCTCTACCGCAAGGATGACGTCTTTGACTACGACAACATCTTCCACCAGACCATCTCCAGCACCAACCCGCTCCACGCCACCCAGACCGCCCGTCTCGTCTTCGCCGCCATCCGCCAGGGCTACACCGAGCTCGCCAACGCCCTCGTCAAGGACCGCAACGTCGACGAGAAGACCTTCAACGAGGAGCTCAAGAAGCTCTCCAGCGAAAAGTCCATGCCCGACGAGGCCGAGTCCAAGCTTCAGGAGTTCTGCAAGTCCAACAAGCTCGCCTCTTCCGCGTAAATTTTTGGCACGTACGTAACTTGAAGTTTCCTATTGACAAACCTGCGCGGCCCCCCTTTGGCCAGCATAGATTGGTATAGAGGGTTCAACACAACAATTTTTGGCTTTTTATTGATTCAGAGCAGTAGCTAGGGATATGACACCAAATCGTGCAACAGTTATGCATGCACAACCATCATCTTTATCACCATCCTTACTTCTTTCGTGACTGCTGACCACTACCACCATCGTCCTCGAACGCCGCTGTTGACGTGGCGTTGTCGCGGTCGTCAAGGTCGTCGTCTATAGGCAACGGCCCTTTCGAAAACGTCTTCGTCTTCGTCTTTGTCTTCATCTTCTTCTTGCGCGTCCTGCTACTCTTCTTTTCGCCGCTTCCTCCATCCGAGAGCACAAAGGGCGAAGCCACGGCATGCGCGGCAAGGTAGCCATCGATGGCATTCTCAAGCTCCCCAGTACCACAGTCCACACGAAGAGAAAGTCCTTCTTCAGTGTCGTCATCGATACCATCCTTCATCAACGCACTGCGGAGCTGGGCTGTTGTTGCATCCTCCTGAATCTCTTCCTCTGCAACCCCCTCCACGAGTCGTCGCGCCAGACCCAAGTTTCGCGCCCGCAACACGACGGGAAGCATCACGCTCACAAGTCGTCCGTCCTCACGCAATTGGGGCACTCTCGTCACCAGAAATTCGAGGGCCGGAACATTATCATGCGCGGCAAAGTTGCGCACGCAAAGGGCAAGGACATCCTTCGAATCCCGCGCGCGAGGACCCAAGACGCGGCTCTCAAAGACCAAACGCAGCACGCTCAATGCCTTACTCGCCTGCTGCGCGCTCTGGGACAGCTTTGTCAGCGCTGGGCCCACGGCGTCGAGAAAGGCCCGGCCACAAAGATCTGCACGCTCCACCAATACGCGTGTGACATTCACAAAGGGACGTCGCAGCGCCAGTTCGAGACACGACTCGCCATGCGTCGAGCGCGCGCACACGTCCACGCCGTGCTCCTCAGAAAGGCTCAATAGAAAATCCACCACGCGACTGCGACCGTACAGACATGCTACCAACAGCGGCGTACACCCAGTCCGCGAGTCACACACATCGAATCGACACCCAGCCTCCGATAGATATCGTACCGAGCGAAGCCCGTTCATTTTGGCCGCCAGCCACACCGGCAAGATCTCATGCTTGCATATCTCAATCGGCACGTCCGGATCCGCGCCGTGCGCCAACAGCCACTGCGTTAGCCCGGGGCGTCCCCATTTCACAGCCGTGCCCAGCAACGTCAAATGCTCTTCTCGCGATCCATAGCGCACGTGCACGCGATGCTCACGCAAATACGTCGACACATTTTCTGCCTTGCCAGAGTCCACCTCTGCCTCGGCCAGCACAGTGAGCACCTGTATGCAACCCCGTTTAGCAGCATAGTATCCGGCCGTGAGCCCAGACTCTGTCGTCGCATCTAAAAGGGCTCCACGAGAGATCAGGAATGCCGCAATATCCGCGCGTCGCGCATTGCATGCCACCAATAGCGGCGTTAATCCCGTACGAGTCGCTTGGTTCACGCGCGCGCCACCTTCGTCCACAAGCACGCGCACGGTCTCGACTGTTCCCGACCGACACGCCTCGTGCAGCGCCGTGAGACCTCGCGCTCGCTCCGGACTATCGTCCACATTTGCGCCACATGCCAGCAGCATCCGAAGCACATCAGCTTCCTGGCACGAGGCCGCGCAGTGCATGAGCACACTCCAGCCCGTTCGTGGACTTTGCGTGCAAGCAGACACGGCAAGGCCCTTGGCCACAGGCCCACTTCTCCCGCACACAAGAGCCGGTACCACGCTTGCCGCGAATTGAGTCGATCCAGCGCTCATGCAGAGCAGCTCATCCCGTACTTCGGGAGCCATTACCTCGTTGACGAGAACTTCGCGTAAATCAATCGGCAACATTTCCACCAGAAATGCCAAAAAGGCCAAATTGCTCTCCACCACGCTCAGCAAAGCCGAGATCTCCCACTGCTCATAGAGATCAGAGACTCGCCGCAGATTGGCCCTGTTGCGAGGATTCTTGACCCGCGCGAGCAGACTTTCAACGAGCAGACCCACTCGCTGAAAACGTTCGCCACCCCCGAGTCGTCTCTGCACCTCTGTCTCCAATGCTTCGACGTCTTCTCGGACGCGATCGCTGACGAGAAACCGTGTCACGTCCCGCAGTGCGGCATCAAGAGCCTTGGCCACCCGATCGCCCACACAATTCGGCTGTTGCAACAGCCTTCGCATTAATTGCTCCAAGTCTTCCCGCCCTCTGCAAGAGGCAACAGCGTACGAGGCCGCAAGGTACGCCTGTGCATTCGCGCTTTCAATGGCGTACTCCCGCACCAGCACGGGCTGCGCTCGGTCTCTGCAGCGCAGCAATGGATGTGCATCCATATGCACGGACTCAAAGAGAGCATTCAACGCACGTGCAAACGTACTCGTGGACAACAATCGTGCCGTTCCAGCACCCGCACCCTCCCCTACGTCACTACGAGCTGCGCCGATCCAGTATTTTCCGCCCTCGAAATCCAGCTCTGATCCCGTAGCATCCAAGAGCGACTTCATCGAGAAAAAGGACCCCGCTTGGCCCGATACTTGCACGTCAAAGCTCACCTTTGCAAGAATCCGTTTCAATGAAGTCTGCTCGAGCAGCGGGAGCCGCAGTGGCGCGAGATTATGGTCAATCAGCGCCGAGAAGAGTTGCTCAATGGAGCTTCGCGATCTGTGCACCTTTTTCCACCGATCGGCTATCTTACCTTCCTCATCGGCTTCGTCCGGGGAATCGGCCATCTTTTCTTCCTCCTCTTCGTCCCTTTCCCCAGTCTTCTCTTCTTGGCCTTTGACCTGGGCCGTCGTCTCCAAAATCGACGTCAGCAGCAAAGACACTTGAAGCGTGTCCTGGCATAGACGATGATCTCGTCGCAGCGCGTCTGCAACAAGTCGTGGTGGTGCACGATGCATGTATGTTTCCGCAAAGGCCAAAATGTGCTTCTCCTCGAGGGGTTGCAAGTGGCATCGAATAAATCCCGCGCCTTCCACAGCTTGCTGAATTTGGTCGTTCAAAGGACGCGTCGCAAGCACAAGCCGCACTTCCCCAAGTCTTTCGTGCTCTCGCGAGCCATTTGAGGACATCTCTCCGCCCTCATCAAGGACTTCGGTCATACCTTGTCGTGTAGCAGCTGACCGGGGCTTCGTTTCATCTGCCTCCATGCCAGAAGACATCCCATCGTCCGTTGAGTCCGTCGAGTCCGTCCCGTCCGTCGAAGCTGGCGCCTCTGACTCTGTCTCCTCGAGCAAAGGTCGCGAGAGCGCCACGAGACGGCGCAGTAACACCTCCCACGATCCAGCAGCCTGGCTAAGTCCATCACAGACGATCACAAGCCGACCCTGTGCTCGCGCACGACGAAGCATTGCAGTGCGCAGCGCGCGGCTTCCATACTTTGCCGACCAAAAGGCGTCAAGCAGATCCTCCTCGCCTTGTTCACCGGGACTCGCGAGTCGAGTGCAAGTTTGTGCCAACTCCACGGCATTCACCACATAAGGAACTAGATTGGTAAGCGCGACGAGGCGAGTCACCAGCAGTGAGACGAGCAAGGTCTTGCCCATGCCACTGTTGCCAAAGATGGCCAAGCGGCCGCACAAACTGCCATCCTCTACATCTTCGCGTAAAAGAAAAACGCGATCAAAGTCCTCTTCCAGTCGCTCCGAAACAACATTCTCTGGCATGCACACTGTCGCATTGTATGCCAGAGCCAGCCTCGGTGAGATGGGCAGACGCTCGCACGTTACAGCGTCCGTGTAGTAGGCGTGTTTGAGACGACAGCCCGCTAGATAACGGGTCTCCACGCCCTCGAGATCGAGCCCCTGCGTTGAATGTAGCTCTGCGTAGAGCGCCGCGGGCGCTGGCGATTGGTCCGCAAGGATTTCCTGCGCGCGAAGAATGCATGATTGCAGCGCCCACAGCTTGCTTGCGACGCTCACATCCGGGTAGCGCAAGACATCCAGCGTGTACGCGAGCAAGGCAAAAGCATGCTGCGAAGAACGACCCGCGTTTTCCGTGAGATCTGCCACAAACTGACGCAACCTACCCACGGCCACAAAGAGCGGCTCCAGGCCTTGCAGGGGCAGTCGCGCACGCCAAAACTGCAAAGCGCGGGACACGCTCACCGAGTCGACCAGAGGCGTATACTCAAACATGAGGCAGGTTTCAAGCTTGGCCAAATCCCGAACGATGTGACTTTCTTCAAAGTCCGCAAAATCAATCACCCAAGCCATGCCCATGGCATCCACAAGAACGTTGTTTCCATTCAGATCATTGTGCTGAAGCGCAAGGTTGACCATGTCGCGCCCATCGACCTGGCGCAAAAAGCCCGCGAAAAATCGAGCAATGTCCTCTGCCGTACCCAGGCGAGCGCGATCCAAACCAAGTCGATCCAGCTCCAGTGCTCGCAAAAGGTCCAATTGATCAAAGATACCACGCTGCATCTTGGAACGCAAATCGTACAATTCCACCAGGTCGACGTGCGCTTTGCGCTTCGAATCTTCATAGCATTTGGCCATGACTTCGCCAAAAACCATAGACAAGAGATCCTCAAAATCTGTCACAAAGTGTCGACCTGAAGAGGGCCGACGAGACAGCAAGGCTGTCTCTTGCGTGGTGTCAACTCGTGTCCCTCGGCTGCGATCTTTAAAGCCTTCATCGCGCCTTGGCGACCGTTCGTCGCTTCGAGGTGGCTGCATGATTCGCATCATGGACTCCCGCGAGGGATAAGCAGACTTTGATTGCAAGACGCGCTGGTCCTTGTACTGCATCGCATAGAGCGACTTGAGGGTAAGAATAAGGGTCGAGTTCTCCTTGATGAAGCGCGGCAAGGTCCAGCAAGCCCCGCACAGCTGGATGCGCACACCCGCGGTTGTCTTTCGACGCGTATAAGCCAGCACAGTTGGCGCGCTATCGCCCAGATAGGGCGCAGCAGTTTCCATGCGCGCCACCTCGCTATGCAGTTTTTCTTCATCGTCAATTTTCACCACGCTCTGCTCCTCCTCTCGACCTTCGGAGCACCACGACCGACACTTGAACACAAAGGCGGAAGAGTAACCGCCCGCAAGCACCTCGAGCTCGACGCGCGCGGCACTTGAAAACAGATGTGGTATCATGCCTTCGATCTCCTTTCTTTGATCCCGTAGCACAGCAGGTACACTCGTCCATTCGACCTCAATTTGAAATTGTGCGTCTTTATCCTCGCCATTTTCAAGAGTTTTTGATGCGAATGCACTCGCGTTTGCAAGAGGCTTCCAGCTGCAAATGTGTGCACACGTGTCACAAGCCACAACAAAAGGGCCTGAGCACGCTTGCGCGTCGTCGTTGCTGGGCGAAGGAATGTCAACGGCCGGAACGCCCCGGATTACCTGCTGCACGAGGTTCTCTGCAAGGTCCTCAGCATCATCATAGCTTGCGAGCAAGGTCTGCAGCAAATGTCTGTACTCGCTCTCAGAGCTCGGAAACGCACTCGAGCTCTCGAAAACGCCACGTCGCAGGCTCAGATGCGATACAACTCGGCATTCTTTGCATTGTACGACTGTAACACCCCCGACGCCTGCTGCGCAGAGTCGCTTGTACAGGAGGTCAGCGACAAAGGCAGCTGCGTCTTCAGGATCCGTGCGAAGAAGAGCAGCCAAGAGATCCTGCAGGATGGGAGCCGTGGTTTCCCGGAGGCCCTCGTCGAGCGCAGCGGCGGCAGCGCTACGACGCTCTCGGCCCTGCAAGGCGACGGTCCTGCCCTTGGCAAACCACGTCCACATGAAGCGCACAAGGTCTTCTCCTGGACGGGCGTAAAGACGCAAGTCGATGAGCAGCGAGCGAAGGAGCGCATTGGCTCCCGCGCGGTTCAGACGCTGCGTGAGCGCCCTGGACCCGCGCAGATCATCCCTCGCGGCTGTCTCCATGAGTGCGTGAGCAGGGCACTTCGTTTGCGTGGTCCGTCAGCCAGCCAGCCAGCGAGCAAGCGAGCACAGCACCACCCAGGCTGGGCCGCCCGTCTTTTCATCCCCAAGGGCCGCGCCGCAGCCCGGAGAATGAGTACTGCGCGTCCAGGCCAAAAGCCCTCCTTGTACAAGCGGGCACGTGCACTCTTTCTTGGGACCCCTTCCTCATCCGCCAAGGCCTTGCCGAAAAGCCTGAGCCCCTGCGTTAGTTGGGTCGAAACGGCAAAAAACGGGGACACGCTCATTTCGTCCCCTTTTCCCTTCTTTTTTTCTGCCGTCGCGCAAAGAGCAGAGCAGAACAGAGCAGCAAGCCTCGGGCAAAACATGTTGAGGATCAGATCGAGAGCAATTCCGCGGACATCGCAGAGCAAAAGGCTTGCAGCGAGTATCGACTGCCAAAGTAGACAATGACGCCCACCGTGAGCGCGATCGGCAGCGCGGGGATGGTCACATTGTCTGGAGTCACGGCAATGGTGATGAGCAGGCCTGCCATGACGGCGCAAAAACAGGCAGCCGTGGTGCAGGCATCCACCATGGCGCCTCGACCGACAATGACGCCGTAAAAGACCAAGTCCATGAGTCCAAGCTCGTAGAGGGAGCCCTGGTAAACCATTCCTTGGGGCATCTGAAAATCTTCTGCCATATACTTGCGTTCCTGCTCGAGTTCCATGGCGTAGCGAAATGGCCCACAGGGCGTCAAGACTGCAAATAGATCCCAAAGAACCATAAAAAGGACCAGAAACCAGAGCGTGAGCTCTGGCAAGCTACAAAACGGCCACGTTAGCGCCACACTAGCGAGCAGTAAGCTCAGACGCGAAAGGCGTTGCGGTGCGCCTTCCCATAGAATCGCCAAGGCCCCGAGCGCACCAAGGTTCCAGCACACTATGCATAGTGTCACTGCATCAACGGGAAACTCGTGCCAGGCGCTCGCGCGCACCATAATGTACGCAGGCAGACCGCCCAAAAAGCCTGTAAAGGTTGCAAGTACGAGGCCGTGCACCATTTTTTCGAGACGAAAGTGCAGCATGGCCACGAAGGCAAAAGTAAGCACAATGATTACCCCCATAATGATTGCGGCATAAGCAGCTCCCTTGGCAGTACGAGCTCTTGCGTCATCGCCATCTGCAGGCCGAAAGCGCTCCGGCGCAAAGGGCCCGCTTCCTGCTGGGTCCAAGTCCAGGCCCCAGACGTACGCGCACACCAGAACCAGCACAAAGGCGAGCGGCGCGGTCAGGCAATTTGCTTTGTCAAAGATTGCCTGCGCGCGCGGGTCTCTTCCTTCCCCTGACGGCCCGAGCAAGGCACGGACGGCCCGAGCCGCAAGCGTCGTCATGGCGCCGCCATGATGGTGGCCCTGAGAACTTTGCTCGTGCGAACCCTCGTCAGCGCATTCTGCCGCGCGCGTGTTTTCATCGCCGCTTGCGATGCCTACTGCTGCCCCTGCTGGCGCCTCTGCGAGCGTCGCGTCTGACGCTACCGCGTGCGTCCCGAGCATGTGTGCACATGCAAGGTTGAAAGATTGACCCTCTTGCTTTTGCTTGCGCAGCAATGTGTGCGTGCGTGACCTTGCTCAATCGATGCGCCTTGAAAGTGGCAACGACGCCAAGGAAAAAAGAGGTGTTCAAGGACGAGAACGTGATTGCCAAACAGACGAACAAGACCTCTGCAGTATTCCGCATTGTCATTTTTTTGCAAGGCAGAGAAACGACAAGCGATGCGAGGAGTTACGAACTTCGACGAGCATAAAAAGTTGAGACGAGGGTTCAGGAACACGAGCATGCTCATGCAATGAAAGTCGAAAGAGGAACGCCCATGTCGATCATGCTGCATGTGCCTACATTCAGGGACAAAAGTCTTTGTTTAGAGCTATAATTTCAAAAGATAGGTTTGGAAATGGTCAGGTAAAGGTGATGAGCTCCACGTCGAAGATGAGCGTGCTACTGCTTGGAATGAGACCGGGAAAACCGCGCTCTCCATATGCGAGGTCAGCGGGAATGACGAGCTTGGCTCGCTCGCCAACCGAAAGCTGCGAAACGCCCTCGTCGAGACCCGTAATGACCTGTCCAGCACCAAGTTTGAATTTGAAAGGCTTACCGCGGTCTCGGGAGCTATCGAAGCGCGTACCATCCGCAAGATAGCCTGTATAGTGAATTGTCACCGTCTGCGCACGCTTTGGATAGTTGACGCCATCGCCGCTGCGACCATTTGTGTGTATGTGTGTCAGTCTTCGCATGTTTGCTGAAGCGCGCGTTCTGCGAGCACGTGCTGTGACGCCGTCACGAAACGCAAACTAAAGAGCGCAAGCAAGCAAGAGAGAAGGAATCAACTTACGCGGAGAAGATCTCCACCGTGACGGCGCTCTTTTTCTTGGTCATGGCGCACGTTCACCCAACCACGCACGGTCTCGTGCTGCACGCGATGCCCTTTACGATATTGTCTGGTGGTCAAATCTCGATTACAACAGCTTGCTTTCGCAAAGACGCTCGCTCTACTTTTGTCACTTGACGCGATAAATACCAATAAGAAAAGGAAAGTCTCCAAATTCAAGTTCAATAAGTTCGATTTCAAGGTTATTTTTTTGGCCGGCGCCAACGGACATGTATTTGTCCTCTATATTTGGGAAAGAAGGACTTCTTGTTCGTTCTTTTTACCTTAGATTTTTCGCAAGCTTTTCGAGGTCCAAAGACGCCCAGACCGCGTATACGAGGACAGCAAGACAGGCAGCGGATCGGGGCGCGGCTAGAGCTCGCGCGGTCGCCGTGAGCGCATCGCCCGTGGGTTACTGATCTTGCTTTCTTCTTCTCTCAACTCTTTCGAAGTGGGGGCTCGGTTTCGCTGCGATGGCGGGGCTCGCAGCTGCGGCAGCGGGGTCTCCTCCTCCGTCGCTGACGGCGAGCGAGGATCACTGCAAGTTCTGCTTTGACGTGCTCGTGGCCAAACTTCAGGGCCGCGCTCTACCGGAAGCAACCTTTGCAAACCGTTCCCTCAAGGCGCCGCTCTTTGTGACGTGGACGACGACGCGCGAGGACGCCCTGCGCGGCTGTATTGGAAACTTCTCGGACCTCGAGCTGGGCAGCGGCATCCGCGACTACGCCTTGGTAGCTGCGCTTGAGGACAGCAGGTTCCAGCCCGTGTCGCTTTCCGAGGTGCCAGGACTTTCAGTGGGCGTGTCTCTTCTCGTCAATTTTGAGAATGGCCGCGATGCTCGCGACTGGGAGATTGGCAAGCATGGGATCCGTATCTCCTTTAGCAACCCAAGCAACGGTCGCACATGCGGGGCAACCTTCTTGCCCGAGGTGGCCAAGGAGCAAGGCTGGACAGTGGATGAGACGCTGACCGCACTCGTGCGCAAGGCTGGCTATCGCGGATCGCTTTCGGAGTCGCTCATCGCGTCCATCAAGCTCGTGCGGTACCAGAGTTCGAAAGCACGACTTTCATACGAAGCGTATCAGCAAGCAAAGACCGCGTGAACCTTTTGTGTATGTATATCATTGACAGACAACTAATACGCTGACCACGCCCTCCTTTTTTCAAAAGTGGGAGAAAACAAAACCACTTCACGTTGGCAAAGCAAAGTAAACAGTGTTCTGTTGGGCTTGGATTTCTCAAACAAAGTATGACGGCATTCCTCCTTTCCACGAGCCAGCATGCCTGTCAAGCAAACGAAGTTCAATCGCTGATTATTTGATTGACTCATGATAAAGTAGAAAAGAAAATGATCAAAGCACTAAAAAAAGAAAAGAAAATAAAGGTGTAACGAGACGGTCCTTGCGAGGAAACAAGGAGACTTTCTTTCCCATCTTTCTGTGTATTGGGGTTCTGTGTTTGTGTTCAAGCTTTGATCCCAAGGTCAGAGACCGGTACCGTTGAGACCGAGAGAACGAGTCAGAAATTAGAGAAGCAGGTAGATGACAACGAAGATGAGAGCAGCAATGTTCAAGGCCCAGACGCCAATCATGGGTACAATGTCTCCTTCAACGCTAAAGGCGTCGCGCGCGATGGGCTCCTCGTCGTTCTCCGGAGGGAATGCCGTGTAGAGCGCAAAGTGTTTCAGTTTCTGGTCCTTGCGCACCCAGCGCTCGTCGAGCCAGCCGGCGACGCCGTCTTCGTGATCAAGAATATCCTCCGGATCAAAGCGGACAAGATTCATGTGGATGTCCGAGGCCGCCGATCCGCTGAGCAGATTACGGTACGAGGGAATGACGGTGTTCTTGTTGAGCGCCTTTTCGTTTTCCGCGAGATCGTCCGTGTAGCCCTCGTAGGCAATGGTCACGTCGTAAATTTCGACATTCTGGCCCTCGAGCGTCTCGAGCGTTGCCGTTAGCTCATTTGCATCGGGAAGGAGAAGGGTACGGAGCTCTGGGCGAGCAGGATCGGCCTCACGCTCCGCTTCAATGGAGGCTCGTGTGGGCCAGCCCCGCTCGGGAAAGATGACCGACCACTCGTAGGCGTGGTCCGCCAGGAGACTTCGAAAGTGGCGGGCAATTTGCTTGCGATCCTTGGCCTGACGATCGTCCTTGGAGCGGCGCGAGAGAAAGACAAAGCCGAACAGCTCAAAAAGCGGGCCGAGGCCGAGAAGCTCGAGACGCTCGCGCAGGCCGAGAAAGGCCTTGACGTTGCCGTGCGTGTCTTCGAGGGCCTTGGCCACAAACATGAGAAAGAGCACGTCAGCCTGGCAGGCGCTGTTGGCGAGAAAGATGCGCGTCACGTCAGCCTGCGAGGAACCATGGCGGCCCGAGCGACGGCGGCTTCGGCGACGCGAAGAGGACGAGCGACGGCTCAGCGATCGGCGCAGATTGATGGGTTTCGGGACATCCCCGCTCAGGTGAAAAAGCTGCGGCGGCAAGAGCCAGGCGATGGCGTCGATCCAGATGGTCTGGAGTTTGCTTGCCGCAGTGCGTCGGAGCGTCGAGGGCGCGGCGAGAGCCTTGAAAAAGGACTTGGCAAAGCCGCCCACCATGGTGATGGAGAGTCCAGCGGCCACGGCGCCCACCGTGCGACCGACCGTCTGCATGGGCCGAGGGAGAGCCTTGGCCTCCTTGTTGGCGCGCGCCCAGATTTCTTCGGCCTGGACATTGAGGCGCGACTTCTTCTTGCGGCCGACGCGAAGAGCGTTCGTGAGCCGGCGCTGTCGTTGCAGGGTCTGCCCGTCGTCATCGACAGCTGTATTGTACTCACGCAGCTGGGTGAAGGACGACTTGAGGTGGGTGGACTGGCTCACCTGGATGGCCTTGTTGATGGAGTTGATCCATGCGCGCGCCTCCTCGCCGCTTGCGGCGCGAAAGACGAGCACCTCGTCCTTGTACCGGACAGTGGATTCGTCCTCGTCCTCCTCGTCGCTGTCGGCGCCAAAGCCAAAGGAGAACTCGCCATCTTCGGCTTCGCGCTGCCGCAGCGGGGACCGCGTGGTGGACTCCTCTTTTTCACGCGTCGTCCAAGTGATGGCGAACTCGGGCTCATCGTCCTGGGGGAGGACGTGTTTGATCGCCGAGAGCATAATTTCGGTGCGCTGCGAGGTGACCTCGAGATTCTGCACAATCACCTTTTCGTTGTCGATAAAGACGGTGTTGGGCGACCACTCGCCGATCACCTTGTGAAAGATCTTGTCGCGCTTGCGCTGTCGCAGGCCCACGCGTCGCCGCGTCTTGAGCTGGCCAGACTTGATCACCGACCGCGCCAGCGTCTTCATCTTGGCGTCGAACAGCTCCTGTGGCGACAACCCTGTGCCTTCTCCGGGCATCCTGTGCTCCAGCTCCGAGTCATAATCCGAGTCGGAGTCCGCCATCCTCCTCGTGCTCGAGCTCGTGCTCGTGCTCGTGCTCGTGCTCGTGCTCGTGCTCCTGCGTGCCTGCGAGCCCGCGTGTCTGCGCGAGCAGTACGCCCGCGGCCTCGCTCACTCTGCTCCGGGTGTGGTTGTTGCCGCCGCTTTTGCGCTTTGTTGTCGCGAGTGAGCGCGCGCGTGCACCTTCCTTGGCCCAGCCCGCCTGCTTCGCCAGTCTGCTTGCCGCTCACCCCGCCGGCCGGTCGGTCTCCCGCCCGCTCCGAGCCTCTTCCTCTCCTCTCGCCTGCGCTGCGCCGCGCCGCGCCACGCCTGCTCTCGCGCTGCGCTCGCTCTGCACGTGCCGCCTCGACACGCGCTGTCGGTCTGCTCGGTGCCCGCCTGCCGCCCTTCGCCTCCTTTCCTCCTTTCTCCCTTCTTTCCGTCGCTTCTTTCTTTCTTTGCGAGGCACGTGCACGGCGTGTATACTTGTACTTGGCGCACGTGTGCGCCTCGTACTGCGCCTTGCCTCGCCGCGCGCCTTCATGAGTTGTGCGGCACGCATGTACTTCACCTCTCCTCGGGCCCCGCGGGCGGCCGCGCTGGCCGGGGCTGGAAACGGCATGGCACGGGGTCATGGCGTGGAGTGGAATGAAATGCTGCATTGTATGGCGTGGAATCTATGAGGAATACGAATACCTACCTACCTGGCTCTCACTCAGGCTGGCCGGCATCGCGCGCTGCGCTGCGACCGGTGGCCAGTGAACCGTGGGCAAAGCGAAGTGGCGCTTGGGGGCGGATAGAGAAGTCGTGTGCGGCCGCTCACAGTCAGTGCAGAGCAAAGCAGATGCTTCGCATCCAAGGTGGATGGATCGTGGTACCTTCTCGCCATGGCATGACATGCACTCCTCATAACAAACAGCTGCCCACCGAGCCCGACGATGGGACCCGGACGCGACGACTGACGGCCCGCACGTTCACCGCTGCTGGCGGGAAATCGACGCACGTTGCGCGGAAATATGCGCCGGCGGAGGACAGGCCGGCTGGCGGGCGGCGGGCCAACGAGGGAACGAGAGGCGAATGCGCCCAGCAGAGCGCGAGGATGACCCTTGATGGCTCGGTGTCAGGTTTCTTTGGCCGAAGCCACCAGCGCGGAGTAACCGATCAAGACGTTGTCGTTTCATAACCGCCACGGTACTCGTATCAGTGCGGTGTAAAGAAATCGCATGAGTCTCGAGCGTGAGAGCACAGTCAAAACAAAAATGTTCGAAACAATCATGTGTAGCTTCTAGTCTCGAGACACTTGTCAGCGCGATCCCTTTACAAGATCCCTTTTTGCAATTTTATCGAGGCTTTTTCTATATTCCATCCATCCATCCACAAACGGGGGTAAATTGAGGTGCGTCACCTGATCAGTTTCTTGAGGCCTAGAGACGAAGATCAAGATCATAAAATTCGCCAGCCGACAACCTTTGAATATCAAATGTTTGGGCTCGAAAAATCGTGTCCAACCGATCGATTTCTCGATGACCATTCACAGACAGGAAAATCGACTTGAAGCTAGGGCTTAAGAGGCGCTACAAATAGCTGCTGCTGCTGCTGCTGCTGCTGCGACTCTACGAAAAATAAATAAAGCTCGACCATTTCCAAGAAACCAATTCTACGCTGGAGGAATATTCCGGTCGAAGCGGGCCATCTACCATCGTGACCGCTGAGCTCAGGTCCTGTAGCTGTTGCTGCTTTTTATTCAAGCCTTCCACCATGAATGATCCTCAAAAGCAAGTCCTCTTCCCTCCCCCCCTCAGAATTCTCTTTCGAGGGTGGGAAAGGATGTAACGAAGAGACCTGCCTTGCGCTGCGCGTTGCTATGCTGCTGCTGCTGCTCAACATCTCACGCTGCTCGCCATTTTGCCCTCCAAATTCGCACGCCAGGCGAGGCCTCTGGAGCGGTTAGACTAGAAATTAGACCAGACCGGACACCCATTTGCTCCTGCTGCCGAGATCACCAACCCGGCGAACGTCTTCCGTCACGCGCTCGCCAAGTATTCCGCTCGGCCACGCGAGCGACTCCTTCCCCGTGCTCATCAAAAGAAAGAGAGGCTCGGAGCCGAATTTTTGCGGGTGCTGGACGTGTGTACTACCAACCACTGGACAAGCCAGTCGCGAAGACAGCGTCCCCCGCCTGCACGTCCCTCCCTCCCTCCCTCAACTACCGCAATCTGCAGCTGCCACTGGCCGCCGGCGGAGAAAAGCGCGAAACCGGCCGCGCCTCCGCGCCAGGTCTCGAAGCAAGGAAGGCAAGATAAGCAAGCAAGCAAGCAAGCAAGCAAGCAAGCAAGCAAGCAAGCAGCGTATACTACTCCTTCGTCCACTGGAGTCCCTTTTACCGGCACTGCCAACGTACGACACGTTCCCCCCCCCCCCTCGCGTTCTCCTCGTTGTAGGCCTGGCTGGCTGGCCTGGCTGTGAGAATAAAAGCAGCGCGTGCACGCTGCCGGCCGCTCGGCCGGCAGCGCGGCCGCCTGCCGAGCGCTGGCACGGGCGGCGGCCTCCGCCGCTGCGCAGCTCGCGCAGCTCGAGCCGCGCCCACGGCTCGGGTTTGGCTCGCGTCTTGCGGCCAGGCTCGTGATCGAGGGGGGGTCGCGTGCCGCTGGGAACGGCCCGGCGGCGCGGGCGTGCCTGGGGTGCCCCCCCCCCGCAGGCCGGCCCGGCGGCTTCGGGCCCGACCTGCGGGGGGTGTCGCGGGAGTCTGCGAAAGTGCCAGCTCCAAGGCGAAGAGGCCGAGACGGAGTCGCATCCGAGTCGTGATCAACGCGACGGCGAGCGCGGCCGGCAAAGGCGGAACTCGAAGGGCAGCCAGACCGGCTTGGGCAAGAGGCTGCTCGGGCCGAGCCAGGCGCTGAGGGGCCTCGCGGCGAGACAGCTGAGCGAGGCAGCGAAAGCAAGAGCAAAAGCAAAACCGGAACTGGGAGTGCCTGGAAACCGTCCAGGGCTCGCGAAAGCCCAGCAGACTCGAGCTCGGCCGTGCGCAGCGGAGAGCAAAACGCGGGCGCAGGCGGTGAAGAAGATGGCCAAGATGAACAAGGTGGTCAAGGGCCTGGCGGTCCTGGCAATGGTGCTGGCGGTTGCGCCCGCGAATGCGGACGAGGCCGACCTCGCGACGCCCGACCAAGTCGAAGACTTCGGCAGCGGAGTCTTGAACATCGTGGGCGGCCAAGAGACCGAAACGGACACCATTCCCTGGATCGTGAGTCTTCAAACCGGATCCGGGCCCGACCTTGAGTACGGTCATATTTGTGGCGGGAACCTTATCGCACCGGGCTGGGTCCTCACCGCGGCGCACTGCGTCGACTCGATTGTTCTTCCCGGGCCACTTGCGGCTGGCCAAACGCGTGCGGGAGTGCGCATCATCCTCGGCGAGACCGACCTTGACGCCTCTGTCGAAGAGACCCGTCAGGTACGCGATGTAGTCGACATCATCGTGCACCCAGAGTACGACTCCAACACCAACGTGAATGATCTTGCTCTCCTTCGTCTCAGTCGCGACATTGTGGACGTCCAGCCGGTCAACTTCCGTGAGGCGGCCAAGCTCGAGGAAAAGGGCATGCTCCTCACCGTTGCTGGTTACGGAAGCACCGACGGCTACTTTGGCAAAAAAATGTCCGAGAACACCACGGACACCGCCTCCTCAAAGGACAACCGCAATCTTCGACGCGCCGCCGAAGGCTCCAACGATGAAAATGCAGTCGCAACAAATAACAAGGGCAACGCCAAGGGTGGAGATCTCTTAGACGTCGACGGGGAGCGTGATCTCTACGGCTACGGAATTAACTACATTACGTACTACTCTGAATCAATCCTTCTGCGTAAAGTAGACGTCCCCTTTGTTCCTTACAAGGACTGCGTCAAGGGCATTTACGAGAAGAGTGAGATTGATAAAAAGACCATGATCTGCGCCGGCTACGAAAAGGGCGGCAAGGACTCTTGCCAGGGCGACAGCGGCGGCCCACTCTTTCGTGACGGCGGTGTCGGCAACCAATATCTCGCTGGCATCGTGTCCTGGGGCTACGGGTGCGCCGCGCCCAAAGCCTACGGCGTCTACACGCGCGTTTCCACCTTTGTTGACTGGATCGAGTCCTACGTTCTCGATGGTGTCGACAGCAACGAGGTTCCCACGTCGCTTTTGCAAATTGCACCAACACCAAAACCCACGCGAAAGCCCAAGTTTGCCAATAAGGTCATCAAAAAATCGAGCACGGCCAGACTGATTTACTCGAACCCGGGCTTTATCTTTGTCAAGCCACCCAATTCGCGCAAGTTCAAGGTTCTCCGCGTGAACGCGGACTTTGGTGACGTCGAAGCTGCCGTGGCCTGCCGTGAGGTCGGATATGCTGACGGCGCACTGCGCTGGGATCTGCAGACAGAAATGCCGGACGTTCCGAAAAAGTTTGAACGCTACTCGCCCATTTTTTATTGCCGCGGAGGCGAATCGGCGCTTCACGACTGTGAGTACGACGACCAGCATAGCGCCTACGGTAACTACTACTATGGAGAACCGTCCCGGCCTGCGGTCGTGGAGTGCTTTGATACGAAAACTCCAACGCGGGCTCCTGTCACGGCGCCTTCCGATCCCTCTGGTGCGGGCAATATCATTGCCTCTGGACTCCGCACGCGTCTTCACTGGGTCTCTGGTTTCGACAAAAACGTCGGCCGCCTCGAGGTCATGTACCGCGGCGGAGAATGGAGCCCAATCTGCTTAAGCTCATACAGTGCTCTGGGCGAGACAGCGAGAAAGGTGGCCTGCGCGAGCATGGGATTTACCGGCGTTTCGAGAGAGTATGACCCACCATTGAGCTCAAGTGCTTCCTCGTCGACGTACGGATTTGGCAACCCCTCCTGCGACGGGTTAGCCACAAATTTGCTCGAATGCGCCTTCAGTGTTCATGTCCAGTGCGCCAGGTATGCGTATCTTGAGTGCACCAACGATACGCCAAACCCTACGGCGTCGCCCACAGCGCCGCCTCCGACACCGCAACCCACGGAAACTCCGCGCACGGTGATCGCCTCGGGGCCGAGCGCGCGGTTGGTGTACGCCAATCCTGGTGTGCTCGAGGTCCTAGACGACAATCGCGAGTGGGGCACGGTCTGCGCCGCTGGTCTTGACTACAAATCGCGAGACGTTGCGTGCAAGTCAATGGGCTTTGCCTCGAGCAGTCTCATGGATTTGAGCAACTACTTTGCCTATGTTCCCGACGGCCTTGCCCTATCAACGCAAAGCATCCAATGCAATGGAGATGAAGCCTCTTTGGCGGAGTGCACCCTTGTCTCCGGCACCTCATGCGGTTCGGCGAGCTACAGCCCCGACACTGCTTCTGGACATGCAATGCTCTCCTGCGAAGAGGAAGCAATTCGCTTTGTTGCTAAATTCGCCGATGCTGCCGAGGGCGCTCTTAGCGGAACGTTGCTCGTCTCTTTTGACGGGGGCGCGACCTTTGGTCAAGTGTGCGACGATTACTTTGATGACAATGCCGCTGCCGTCGCATGCCGTAGCATGGGTCTCGCTGGCGGAACCTACACCAGCGTGACTGGTACCAACAGTTTCTTCATGGATAACGTTGATTGCACTGGCTCAGAGTCAGCGCTCAGCCAGTGCTCCTTCTTCAGTACACATAATTGCGGATCCTCCGAAACCATTGCTCTCCAGTGTGAGCTCGCTACCGATGCGCCGACACCCTTCCCCACGCAGCCGCCGACGCACGACGTAACTGACTTTGGCTCTGTCTTGTGCAACGAAGGCGAGGCTTGCACCACTGATGGGGCGGGCGTTCTTCGTTTTGGCAGCGGAGAAGACTATGGTTTTACCATTTTCTCCGAAACAACCACCTTTGTCTGCAGCCCTGGCGTGATTGGCTACGACCCTGCGCCTTCCACTCCTCGCGGCGAACGTGTTTGTTCCTTTGCACAGCTTTCCGCAATGGCGAGCTCTGGTGATCTCGCCGATGATTTCCAGCGTCTTGGAAAGCGGGGTGAAGTGGTTGATGTTCCTGGCTCTGGCCTCGTACGATTCGGTCAAGGCAACATTTGGTCCTACATTGTTCGCAATGATGCTGACGAGCTCGAGTGCTCGACGCAAAGCTTTCCGGGAAGCTTCACGTCTTCGGCGGACCAATATTGCGAATTCCTAGCTATTGCATGATAGAAGAATCTTTGGCAAAATCAATCGTTGAAAGATCATCTCGCTTGTTTTCGTTGTTTTTTTGCTTTTTCTTGATGCTGGAAGTGAATGAGTGGCCTTCGTGTCCATGCTCGACAAAAGTAAATACCGTCCAAACCTTCCTAGGTCTATAACCTCGAGCCGCATTGCGATGTTGTCAAGATGTACAAAGCGCAAATGCTCCTTTTTCCAATGGCCCATCCTCGCGAAACAGCCGCCATCCTCGCGAAAGTGCCAACCTTTTCAGAAGTGCCATCCTCGCAGAAGCGCCATCCTCGTGGAAGGCTGTCTCTGTTTGTCTCTGCTGATGGTTAAGAGGCTTGACCACAAGAGAGAGAGAGCTCGAGGGCAAAATCCGAGCGAGCGGCATCCTGCGCGCACGGGGCGCACGGGGCGCAGCGGACCTGGACGAAGGGCTCGAGCGCGAGCGCGTAGCAGCGGAAGCAGGACCTCATATAGGCAGGCAGAAGAAACCTGCCCGTGACGCAGCGTCTGTGCAAGCGAGGTGGACATGGCAAAGGATGCTGGCGCACAGCGCGAGGAGCAAGCCCCTGCCGCTGCCGCCGTCACTGTCGCCACCGCCGCGGCGGAAACGGGTGGCGAAAATGCCGCGGCGCACGCAAGGAAGAATATCGCTTCCGAGCCTGAACCTCCCGAGGAGCCAGAAGCTCGCACCCCAGCCCCGGCCAAACAACAAAAATCCCTGACAAGCTCGACAATAACGTCTCCGCGAAGCGAGGACCAAAGGCAAACCAAGGATGGAGCGAGAAAGCACGTGCTCGAGCAAGAGGTCGACCCGCCCCCCAAAAAGGCAAACTACGACAACGAGAAAGCGCAAAACCAGAGCGAGCAGAGTCCAAAGGACGATGAGGCGTTTGCAAAGCAGATTGGTCGGCGATTTCCGCAGCGCAAACGCAAACATAAGAGCACCTATGGTGTCGATGACGAGTTCACGCTAAACGTGCACGAGTCTGAAGTCAGACGCCAACGTCGTTACCTAAAAGCCGAAGAGGCGAAAGCTGCAAAAGTCGAGAAAAAGGCCGCTCGCGATGTTGAAGCGCCCGATGAATTGCCACAGCCTCGTTCAAAGTCCAAAAAACGTCGTCATCGCAGCGAGAAAGTGTCCTCCGAGAAAACGACGACAAAGGACGGTCCTTCTGCTGCAAGCCCAGATCGTGAAAAAAGTCGGAAAAAGAAGAAGAAAAAGAAGAAAACGCAGGTCAGCGATAGCACCGCGGCCGAGCATGAAGTCGCGCCGTCGAAATTAACACGGGCCAAGTCGATTTCATCCCCAGCAGCCGTCGAGCCAGGGCGTCCTCGCGCTCGCTCTCGGGCCAGGAATTCTCTCACGGAGGAAACTTCTGACGCGACGCCGACCAAACGCCGGCGAGGTCGCCCGCGGACATTGACAACCTCTGACCTACCTGATCGCGTAGAAGCCAAACGGGCCAGGAAATCTCTCACAGAGGAAACTTCTGACGCGTCGCCGATCAAACGCCGGCGAGGTCGCCCGCGGAAATTGACAACCTCTGACCTACCTGATCGCGTAGAAGCCAAACAAGACCTCCCGGAATTCCAGGCCAAAATTTCTGCTGCTCCACCCGATGCTCCATCGGTGAAATCAAAGCAAAGTGAACAAGCCGCTCATGCAAGAGTGAACGAAAAGAACAAGAAATCGGAAAACGAAAAGGTCTTGAAACTGGGCAGAACAAGGCGACGAGAAGACGGAGGCTCGTTGACTAAAACTACTGCCGAGGCTGGCGCCTCACCATCGACGGGGAACAAGGACGAAAGTCTTGCGGTTATGGCCAAAAAGCTTCGAGAGGATCCTCTTATGCGCGGCAAACCTGCGTGCACCGCCGCGATGCACGGCCCCGGAAAAAAGGGGCGGAAAAGAAACTGTGCCAGCAATCCAAACTGTCTCTACGGTCTCGGGGAGAATTCAGGCATCTGGACTTCCAAGTTTAGCGTGTCAAGCCTTCTTGGGCCAGACCCTCGCACCAGGTTTCGCGAGCCAAAGTCGCTCATGCCTGTGGGACTCATCAATCTCGGGGCCACATGCTATGTGAATGCGCTCATCCAAACTCTCTTTATGATACCGAGCTTTCGCCATCTCATCTTCTCCTGGACGCCCGCAACGTCACCGAGCACGGAAATTGAGAAACACGAAGCCCCCATGCAGGAGCTGCAGCTCGTCTTTGCACTCATGCAAAACGGAAATGCCAAGACTCAGGACCTCCGCAAGCTCGTGTCCCTGTTAGAGCTTGATTCAAGCTACCAACAGGATGCTCAGGAATTTCATAAACTTCTTCTCAATCTCATATCGGGCATTGCAGAAAAGCAGACGAATCCGGAGGTCAAATGCATTGGCGACATGTTCCTCGGCAGTGTCGACAATGTGGTAAAGTGCCTCAATTGTCGCAAGGCATCAAAGCGGCCCGAAGACATTCAGGAAATCCAGGTCAACATCAAGGGTCACTCCACGCTGCAATCCGCGCTCGAGGCATATGCTGCGGTGGAAAGACTCGAGGGTCATGACCAGTACGAGTGCAGCAACTGCAATTCCAAGCAGGACGCAGAGCGCTTCGTACGGATTGCCAAATTCCCTGATGTCCTCATTGTTCTTCTTAATCGATTTGTCTGGGATGGCAAGCAAGGCACGAAGAAAAAGGTCAAGGACACGATCGAGATCCCCGAGTCCCTTGACTTTGCCAAGAACGAGACGTTGCGCACGATGCTTTCCGAGTCGCTTCATGAAACAATCTCTACCAACATGTACGCCGCGAGTGATCTTGCGTACTCGCTCACCGCCGTGCTCACGCACAAGGGCGCAAGCGCCAACTCTGGCCATTATACTGCAGACGTACTCGATGTGACACAAGACCCACATGTTTGGTACACAATGGATGACAACAAGGTGTCGGTCATTCGAAATCGTCCCACGTCCAGCCGGAACGCCTACATGCTTGTCTACCGTCTCAAGAGCAGCTTGCGGGCGAAAAAAAAGGACTTGGTTCGCCTCTCGACCGAGCTTGACGCCGCTACGAAACGTGCCAATGCGCACCTCGATGATGAACTCGAAGCATACACCCGTCGCAGCGGCGAGCTTGAAGAGGGGGTATCTGGGCGCAAAAATTTGTATCGCAAGTTGTTCATTGATGCAGCAAGCGGCCCGCCTCATGCTGGCGAAGTTGGCCAAGGCGTATGGGTGCCTACAGACTGGATGAGTGCATGGATTTCAGGGCAAGATGTGCCTGCCAATGGTGCACCCGCGGCCCCTCTTACCAACGGAACAAGCGGGACGGGTGAGCCTGCGATGATCGACATGACGCTCCCAGTTTCGCAGCAAGACCCAGTGGATCTCAGCGGAGATCTCGACGTTCAGCATCGTGCTGAAAATAAAGAAGATGACAACGACAAAGCAAATGGAAACTCGGTCGATGACAACGATCTGGAGGAGGAGGATGAGCAGCAGCAGCAGCAGCAGCAGCAGCAAGAGGGCAAGGACGATGTCAATGACGCCGCAGCTGCCCATTCGCTTGGCGACAAAAAGGAATCTCCTCCAGACATGGACGTGGTCTTTTCGAGCCCGCCAGATGTGACCCCTTACCTTTGCTGTCATAGCGATGTGGCCGCCGGCCGCGCTCGAATCGGTCCCAGCGGCGCAGCTCACCTCAAGCGCGTGCGGCCGGCGGTATGGGATGAAATGGCAGCCGCTTGTCGTGTCGAGGCTAAGAATCGACGCGCCCTCCCTTATGTTGTTGATGAGGCTTCGCAGCAAGATCTCGCATGTGCCTCCTGCTTTGGGGAGCTACGCAAGCGGGTTGAGCTTATTCAAGAAACAGGAGATGCGCGCGAACGGATTGACCACATTCTGCGTTCGTCGCGTATCTCATCAGCACGCATGAGTGGGGATCGCAGCGGGTTCTACTATATTGCCAAAGCCTGGGCAGCAGAGTGGCTGCACTACAACAAGGTGAAGCAGAATCAGGCCGCAGAAGTGCACGAAATGGTTGCTGCAGCGACAGGGACATTAGGCTCGAGCGCCAACGGCGAGGATTCGCAGCACCGTGGCCGGAGAGGCCGTGGCCCAGCAAAGGGGGGGCGGAAGAAGGGCGCAGCACGAACCGTTCTCGAGGCGCTTTCGAGCACTGGCGGTAACGAACCATCCACAGATATCAATGCAAGCATCACCTGCGAGCATGGGGAACTCTCGTTGGGCAACAAGGACAAACAGCTGTTGTCTGCAGAGGACTGGGACTTTGTTGTATGCAAGGCGTTGGGCGGCCGGTGCAAGGCTTCCACGCGAGTGTATGCTGGATCTCATGCTGCGTGCGCGATCTGTAGCGAGAGCGTCCGTGCTTCCAAGGATCAGGCCAGCGATTTGGCTTCGCGCAAGACCGCACAGCTCAAGGATGGACCCGGTGCGAAAGCTTTGCGCGCCTTGGCAAAGCGCACGCAAACCGGGCGCCCGGCTCTGACCAAAGGCGTTCTGACCAAGGGAGACTACTTTGTGATTCCACGAGGCTGGCTCGTAAGATGGCGCCTCTTTGTCAATAACCGCGCCAATGACCAGAACGCCAGCCCCCTCGCAGATGCAATGTCTGGGCCCGAAGTCACCTGCGAACATGGCAAGCGGATCGTCTCTCCTCGTCTCTTGCACTGGCTTCGCCGTGATGGAACTTATGCGTCGAGGTCGCCACTGACACCGGAAGAAATGGAAGTCCCACGCGTGTCAAGCAATCTCGTCGAAATCGTGTCTGAGGCGGAGTGGGAAGCCCTATTGACTTATTATGGTAGCGACAACGACTCGGCGACGGCTCTTCGTCTCGTTTTGCATGAAGGCTTTTGCACGGAAACCTTTTTCGTTGAGGATGATGAGAGCAAGCAGAGTTTCAGTTTTGAACCAGCGATTTGCGAATCGTGCATGGACGCAAGACTCAAGCGCGCGGCACATGAGGCTACGGTCTACAAGGATCGCCGCCTCGGCATTTTGCTTTTGCCGGAAACCGCCGCGGTACCGTCCGTCGGACAAACGCCAGTGAACAGCAGTAAAGAAGACGACGAAGTCGCGGAGACGCCTGATGGGGTAACCATCACTGCCGAACTTGCCCCGTCTTCGTCTTCGTCTTCGTCTTCATCTGCTTCGGGTCCTCAAGCAAAACCAGCGAAATCAAACAAGTCGATCACAGCCCCTGTGCGGCGCTCCAAACGAGCAAACGACTCTGCCAAAAAGGTTTTTGTCTCGGCTTCAAGCTCCATGACTCTGGCCAACCTCTTGGTCCAAGTCTATTACCATGAATCCCTTCAGGCAACGCTCGACCAAATCGATCCCGATTGGCTGCACACCTATCACCGTGGCAAGCGGCTCGAGGATCTCTCGCTCACGCTGGAGCAGGCCGGAGTTCACGCTGATGACGAAATTTGCCTCAAGATCACAAAATCTTCTTCGGACGATCCGGACTTTGATGGTCCTACCCGATGGTACGAGCTCCTCCAGAATGCTACCGAGAACGACGTGTTTGCAGTCTCTGAAGGAAGTGGCGCTGACAAGCGTGTCAAGGAGCGAGGCTTTCAGGGTTCACTGTTATCCCGCTCCAACGTATGATGAATTCTTTGCTTTTTTTGTTGTAGGTGGTGTTGTGGATGGATAGGCAGATTGATTGATATTAAAAGGCATGAAAAGGTGTTGACATGATGCGACGTCCTCTTTGACGCATGTGCGCAAGCACGTTGGTGGCACAAGTTCCTCCAGAGTGTCATCGAGAACGTCGTGGTTGCGGCTCCTGAAGGGAACGACGCTGGACAAATGTGTCAAGTAGCGAGGCATTCAGAGTTCACTGACAGTGAGTTCCCCGCTCCAATGACGCCTCGTTGTTGCTGTAGAAATACGGATAGATAGCTTGATAAGAATGTGTTGACATGATATAAATTTCTCTGCGACGCATGCGCGCACGCACTCTGGGTCCTTCTGCCTGCTAACGTATCGACACGAGTGAGTTTTAGGTTCATTTGTCAGGCTTGATTCTGAGCGATGGTGAGCCGGATCGATTGAGCGTGAAGCGGCCGCAACAGACTTGATTCGACTGGACGCGACCTTGACCGCGCCGCCGAAGATGCAGGCGACACTCACCGCGGGCGGGCTCGGGGTAGCCAGCCTTACCTTCCTCCTCCTTGGATGCGGCCTTGGTGGCGCTTGGTGGCCGCTCTTCAATGGTACGTGGACAAGATAGGATACACGAGATGCCCGTCTGGGACTGCTATTGCTGCTGCTGCTGCTGCAGGGGGCAGCACCTTGCTCAGCCTTGCGGGGCCTTCTTTGTTGAGCAGAGAGGCACTAGGAGCGGCGGGCACTGCACCCAAGTACACGCGTGAGCGGATTGGTAAGATGAACTAACTTAAACGGGTCACGAATTTGCTGGAAAACAGTATTCTTCATCGTCCTCCTGGTGCTGCCCATGATGTTTGGCTCGCACGAGTCAACGGGTCTCGTTGGTGGCCTCGGCGACTTTCTCGAGTCTGGCATGGCGCTCACAATTTTCGCGTTCCCGACTGTACTTTACCGCGTTGATGAGCTCAGTGGCGGCGGTCTTTTCCTTGTTTACTGCAGTAATCTTCTCGCGGCTACCACGCTCTATCTTCTGTATCGCATCACGCAGGAACAATCAGTTTGGTAACCAGGCGAGGCGCCTCGCACAATGCGTCATCCTTGCAAATCACAAAGATCAAAGCTTCCTAGCATCTGGGAGAGGAAAATGAAGCTTTTCACAAAAATACCAAAAAACAGAAAACGCAAAACGAACCTTTCTCTTCACAAGTTGAACCAAACATACAGCAATCAGGAAAGAGGCAAATTTGGGAGGGAGGGAGGGAAGATGGGTCATTATTGTGGCTTCTTGTTTGTATTCTTCACACACGTTCTTTTATTCTCAGCTTTTCCCTTTCATTTACGCCTTTGCACATTTGCCCTACCTCCTTGCGTCCTGGACGCCTCTCGTGTAATCATGAAACCCATGAACATTTCTTTCGCCCTTTCTCGTGCAAGCATGAAACCCATGAACGTTTCTTTCGCCCTCAACTTGCAAGGGTCCTCAGCCAGCGTTGTCACAAAGTTGTGCGAGGTGTTGTGCTTGGGAGTGAGTTCTGGAGCACGGGAAAAAGAAGGGGAAAAGAGTTCGCTCACCTGCAAACAAGGGAGCAAGTCCGTCAGAGCAGGAGCATAAACAGACAGACTCGAGGGCACGGACGCGCGCGTGCTTTGGTTAGCTCCGTCTGCCCTCTCGCGCGTTCGTGCTGTGTTATCGCGCTGAGAACGTGGGGTAAAGCAGGGCTTGGAGGGCCAGGGATCTTCGATGGTGGTACTTCTTCCCTCGGTGGAGAGCCTTGTCTCTGTCGCGGGCGTCTACTCGGTCTGTGCCGTGTTGCACGTGTTGTTGCCAGCTCGAAGGGTTCAGGGCTATGCTTGCGATCGGCGCGGCAAGCCGCTTACGTACAGACTTAATGGCTTGCGTGTTCTGCTCGTGACCCTTGTTGGCTGGGCCAGCGTGTGCAGCACCGGTCTGATTCGCCCCGAATTCATGGCAGAGCGCGCCTGGGACCATGCGCTTGCGGCCAACATTGTCGGCTTGTGCGCCTCCTTGGCAATGTATGTAATGGGCCTGAAGCATGAAGAAGAGTATGCCCGCTGTGCGACCCATGATCGTCCCGAGCCACCGAAACCCTCGCAAGCCGAGCTAGATGCTGCACGCCGACGACGCTTTGCCACCAGGTTTTACCTTGGCCTCGAATTCAATCCGCGCCTCGGAAACCAATTTGACATCAAAATGTTCTTGTACTTGGCTGGGGCCTGCATGCTTGCACTCAATGTATGCTCAGCTGCAGCCCAGCAACGCGCGCAGAGCCCTCGTCACGGTCTCTCGAATGCCATGATCGCCTACGTTGTCATGATGGGCTGGTTTCTCTGCGAGTACATGTTCTTTGAGGAGATTCATCTTTACACATATGATCTTTTCTGCGAAAAGGTTGGCTTCAAACTCACCTGGGGATGTCTTTGCTTTTATGCAAATTTTTATTGCGTTGGAATTTGGGCAGTCGTCGCGGCTCCAGAGCGTGCTGACCTATCGCCAGGAGCGGTACTGTCTATACTCTGCCTTTTTTACATTGGTTGGGTGCTGACGCGTGGCGCTAACATGCAAAAATTCTTTTTCAAGCAGAACCCAACATCGACGACCTGCTTCAGAGGTCTGGTGCGACAGCAGACAGTGCCCGACTCTCGGATTCTTTGCTCTGGCTTTTGGGGTCTTTCGCGTCACGTCAATTATCTTGGCGAGATTCTGCAGTCCGTCGCTCTGAGTTTGCCAGGCTTCCTTGTGAGCGGTTCTCTTCTTCCTTTTCTCTATCCTTTGTATTACGTGGCGCTCTTTATTCCTCGTCAGCTCGATGACGAAGCTATTTGCGCCGCCAAATATGGGTCACCCTGGCAAGCGTACAAGCGTCGTGTCCCTTTTCGCATCGTTCCTGGACTTTACTAGCAGAAAAGTCCGCTGACAGGGCCTCTTGTTTCGTGCGGGGCAAGGGGAAGAGGACGGAAGAACTTCCTCACTCTTTCGTTGTTCACTTCTCTCTGTGCGCTGCAATTTTTCGTCGCATCAATCCGCACGTGCAAGAAGCAACTGCAGTCCCATAGCCGGCCAACGTTGTCGCAGATTGAAGCGTCAGTCAGTCAGCACGTACAAAGAAATCGACCTCTAGGCCTAGTCATTCTTTTTTTTATTGGGGGTGTGTACCCTTATCAACGGCTATATGAAAGAGGGAGGGGCTCTCCCTCCCTCTCTTAGAGCGATGCGGTGTGGAGACCTTTACTTTGTCGCCGCAGACGCACGAGACAGGCGATAGAGGACGCGGGCGCGCTGCCCCCCCTCTTGGCGCTGCGCGTAGGTCGCGCTGTGCAGAGAATCCAGAGCTGAGCTGAGCTGAGCTGTTTGACCGACCAATTGCGAAGAAGATGCTCCAAACCTCGGGTGCCACAGCGCCCAAGAGTGGGTCTGCGCGGAGAATTCACCTCGCACGGGCGTCATCGTCCTTCATGATTCGTCCATCACCTGCAGCACGCAAAGAAACAGGTGCTACAGCGGACGAGACAGGCTGCAAACGTGCCCTCTGTGCAGAGGAGATCGAACGCGAATTTATGGAAATTGACATGCTCACGGACACCAAACTTCGTGAAATCGCCAAGAGTGATGACCTAGAGTCCGTGACCTCACTAGCCCTCCGCGTTGACACCACAGACCAAGCGATTGCTCAAATCGGATACTTTTTGCCTAACCTTCGCACCTTGACTCTCGATCGCAGTGTTCTTGCGAGCTTTCGAGACTTTGGCACGAGTCTTCGGCATCTTCGCGTATTGAATTTGGCGGCGAGCCAAGTTCGTGACTTGGACGGCATCTCTGCGCTCGACGCGCTCCAGGAGCTTCATATTCCTGGCAACTACGTCCGTTGCCTCACGCCTTTGGCCATGCATGAGCAGCTCAGGGTTTTAGATGCCCGCGCTAATCTCATTGGTGACCTCAACGAAGTGGACCAGCTTGGCACGTGTCCCGAATTAAGTCACCTGTTTCTCCAAGAGAATCCGATTGCAAACGTTGAACTCTATAGGCGTGTTATTGTGCAGCTCGTGCCTGGAATTGAACACCTTGACGAAACGCCGGTTGAAATGCACGACCGCGAGCCCATCAGTGATACCACGATGGACGAGATCGCGGCATTTTTGGAGAGCCTTCCGACGCGCATTCATGCTTCCTGGGAGGATCACGAGCAAGGCTGCGAGACAATGGATTCACAGGGAGCGCGCTGGGCAAACGCCTGTCATGGCGCGAATGACGAGCTCGAAATGATTCGAGCACGACCAAGCACGCCACGAGGACGCTCAGGTTCCACGCGCGGGGGATTTGCGAGTCCGTTGGAACAAGGATCCTTTGGCGCAAATTCTCTTTCTGACCGCTCTGCAGACAAAACGCGCGGGGAGACCCAAAATGCTGCGGACGCCAGTTCTAATGAGAGCGCCTCGGCGCTTACGCATGGCTCAAATGTGGTCTTTGCTGGCAATCTTGCTGCTTCGATGCGACGTCGGAAAAAGGCTTCGCAGCTCGAGACGAACCAACAGCGCCTCAAACAGGTTGCCGCCTCGCTGGCCAGCGAGGATTGGGGCTTGGTTAATCCAGAAGACGATCTCACGCCACGCTTTGGAAGCCGTGCCGACGTGGAGGACCTTCTTCTCTCCGACAGCAAGCTCAGCGAGCTCTTGGCGCTTAGTGACGACTTGGAGCGAGATCTCCGCGAGTTACAGCTCGATGTGCCACCGGCTTTCGCAGGTTCAGGCGCTGCTGCCTCCGCAGTTGCTCGGTCGGCTTCACTCACCAGCAGTAGTAGCAGTAGCAGCAGCAGCAGCAGCAACAACAACAACAACAACAATAACAACAATAACACGGAGTCTCCGCGCTCTCGCTTTGTGCGGCGCAAACCAAGCGCCAAACCGTCTTTGTCACACACACGCACCTACGCAACGCGACCACACCCACCAAAGAAACGTCAGGCGTCAGCTTCTTCTATCGTGAGCCCTGGGACAAGCTGCAGCGTTAACCAAGACATGAACAAGTTCGACGAGCTGTATGACCATGCGGACTTTCTATCTGACTGCGCGTCTCCCCTTGGCATGGAGGAGGAAAAGGTGCGCTAAGCACTCAGCACCAAAGGGACTAGGTATACTATACCACCTGTGACAAATCGCACTTTCGTGAACTTTGGTGACCTCTTGACTACGCAACAACGTAACTATGGAGTCCTGCAATCGTTTCGAAGAATTTTTTTGAAAGATAGTCTTATGTCGGGCACAAGATTGGCATACGCTGCAGTCTCTATCGACTGACCACTCAGGATAGCCTAAAATTTTGATTTGTCTGTCGGGCTTCGCCAAGTGATGGTTTCTGCGCAACGAATTTCTTTTCCATTAGAGGGGTCGCCTGAAAGGAGACAAGCAACGTGTGGCTCAAAAATATTGCATGCACGCTCAGAAGAAGAAGAAGAAGAAGAAGAAGAAGAAGAAGAAGAAGAAGAAGAAGAAGAAGAAAAGCCTTGACCGATTCTCTATAAAGGCTCCGATCATTTGATTCTCTAGTTCTTACCCTTGCCGCCGCGCTTTTTGCCCTTGCTCGCTTTCGGCGCAAGGTCGTCTTCGCCGGCTTCAGTTTGGGCTTCCTTGTCAGCAAGATTACGCTTGGCAGTTTTGAGATCGCGCTGTAGCTGTCGCGAACGCGCGAGGCCAGCCAACAGTATGTCCTCGCTCACAGTCGCGCCGCAATCGACCCGCGTGAGGGCTTCGCATTGAAGGGCGAGCTCATCTAGGCGATGCAGAGCACCTTCGAGAGCAGCAATGTGAGCCGCAGAATCAGGCCAGTCGGATTTGGCAAATGTCTTGGTTGACAGTTCAGTAAATTCCACTTCAATTCGCAAGCGAAGGAGAAGAGCACCAGCCGTGCGCATGAGAAAATCGTCCGGGTCCTCGTTGAAAAGTGCCTCTGCACGTGCAGCTTCTGCTCGAGCCGCTGCGGCCTCGGCCTCGGCAGCCAACTCCTCTGCCGACTTTTGCTCTCCATCTGCAAGATCGGAAGCGTCTGCCTTTTTACCCTTTCGCCCCCCATTTCCCTTTTTACCTCGCTTTCCGCCACCGCCATTGGCTCCGCGACCCTTCTTGCCTGACGCTGTGCTAGGATCGCTCCTCGAAACGGGGAGTCCGTCCCCGCTTAGTGCAGCGTGCGCCATTTCGCTTGGGTCTTGCAAAAGGTTGCTGGGCTTCCTTGCGCCAAAATAAATTCGCCGCTGTACAAAAGCCTGCAGGCTTGCGTTGAGCTCCCACACAAGATCCACGGGGATTTCCTCGGAAGCCATTTCGCGAGCAATGAGGCTAGTATAGAGGGTCTGCAGACGCATTTTGGACTCCATATAAAGGTAAACGCGAGATGTGCGCAGAAAGACATGCCGAGCTACGTTGACCTCGCGCGCTTTGCGCAAAATGCCCGCGTACGTCCGCAGATAGACAACGTTTGATTCATCGACGAGGTCGCCTAGCATCTTGAGCGAAGCCGTTTCGCAGTGTTGCCGATGTGTCAGCTCACGCAAGGTGCGCTTACCGAGAGCAAGGAGATTCTTGTTGACTTTGCAGGCGATGGCCACGTCCACAGCCTTGGCAAGATCATGGATTCGCCGTCGCAAAGAGATGGTGAGAACCGTTAGCGCGTCGGTGCGGCTCGCTTTAATCTGCGCGGCGCGCTGCATCTCCAATTTGGCGCGAGCTTCCTCTGGGGTCTGCTCGACAACGTCGTCCGCAGGAATACGACCAAGTAAGGGGGCCATTGCCACAGATGAAGAGGGCGCTGCAGCGTCGGCTCGATCGGACGAAACGCGCGTCGCAAAGATGTCGTGACCATTCTCAGCATTTTCCTCCTCGTGCGCATTGTCTCGAAAGATGGAATTGAGCAATTTGGACAACGTCTCTTCGGCCTGAATGATGCGCGACAAAGACAAAAGGCCGCTGCGAGTACGATCATCCTGCTCGGCGCGCTGTAGCAGAAGCTTGGCGCGAGCGTCTGCTGCAAGCTGCAGCGCACGGTTGCCAAACATGTTGCGCGCAAAAATGTCGACGTTCTCGCTGAGTAAAACCTCGATAATAACGGCGTGCTGACAGTCCTTATCAGACGTTTCGCTGCACGCCGTGGCAGCGAGATGCAATGCAGTGTTGCCATCGGTGTCCACACTTGACGGGTCAAAGCCGTATCGAAGTAGCAGGCAGACGATGCCGAGATGTCCCTTGTAGCACGCCCAGTGCAGCGGACTGTAGATGCCCGGCTTTGGCCGACTTCGAGGCTGCGTGCGAAAGAAGTGCACATGGCGTGGAGCATCTGCATTTGAGACGCGGCCGCTTTGATTGTTGCCGCTGCCTCCGCTAAACCCGTTGTGAAGGTTGCCTTGGCTCCCAATACCCCGCGAAATCCGTCCTCTCGACTTGCCGCTACTGTAGCTGCTGCTACTCTGCACAGACTTGCGGCTCATGGATCGAGGTCGTGTAGGCTGAAATCGGTTTGATGATGTCGATGACGACATTGCTGCGCCCAGAGCAGACGAGGAAGCCGTGGCTATGTGGTTGTGCGATATCGAATGTGAAGAGGGACTCCCGCCAAGGCGCGAATCGTTGTCATTTGCCACTGATTGGCCGCCGCCGCCGCTGCCGCTGCTGCTCGAAGGGTCATCAGCTGAAGTCGTAGCCTCGGAGGCACCAGCTTTAATAAGACTTTTGGTGTGCTCTGCCGCAAAGCCCTTCTCGAGAAGGGCAGCCACGACTTGTTGATTTCCAAACGCAGCAGCGACCTCGAGAGGAAAGTCGATTCCGGCTTGCCCAGGCTTGACGCGCGCGTGCTTTTGCGGCAGCACCTTGCCGGACTGTGCAATTGCGAGGGCTTGTTCCCCGTTGCCCTCTCGAATGCAGCTTAGCAGGACGGCACGGAGGTCGCTCGCGGTCTCTGCGTCCTCATCCTCACCCCTCGCAAACACGTCATGTGAAGAGCTTGCAGCTCCTACGCTTGCGCCTCCCTGTAAGGATGGCAGCGTTGTCATCCTCGCTCACGCGTCTCTCAATGCCTGTCACCAAAGCACGCACGCGCACGCGCGTGTTGGGGTCAGCCTTGCTTGCAGGTGATCTCCGACGCCCTGTCGGAGACGGCCCGGACACACGGTTCACGAGCGAGCAAGTGATTTTGGTGCGAGCGCGAGTCCTATTCTGCCAGTGTATGGGAGGTTACCTCCTTGACGCGTCTTTCCGCGCGGCCCTGACTCGCCAACTGCAGTCGCTCTTCTCCGAGTCGAGGTTTTCCGCTGCCAACTTCGAAGAAAGAACTCACCACACTCCGAGTCATGCAATCAAGTATAGGCTGCGCTGCCCATCTCCGCACTCGCACGAACGCTGTCTGCACTGCGCGCGAGGGCCACTCGGGTCCTACGGGACAATGAGAACCACCGTGGAATTGGACTCCGCGCTGCACGGCGCGGACGCCTGTCCCCAACAGCAGCCAGCAGGCCGCACCGACAGCAGCATCCAGTCCTGTCTGCCTCAGTCAAACGGTGTGTACTCGGGAGGTGTGCACTAATGGGTGCGCGCTGCGCGTACCCCTCCCCTGGGTCATCACTCGCACGAGAAAGTTGCGAACAAGAAAGCAAGCAGCAAGCAGCAAGCAAGCAAGCAGCAAGCAAGCAAGCAGCAAACAAGCAAACGTCCAGATTCGACGTTGCTAGCGACCTGCGCGCGGCGTGGCGACAACCCCGCGCCACGGGAAGGAGGGTAAAACGGAGGGAGGACCGGAGGAACGGAGGGAGGGAGGGCGGATGGATTCTTCGGCCAGCAGCTTTCGGGCCGTCAAGCTCAAGACGCGACGGGGCGTCCAGAGCAACCATCACGATGGCAAGGAGCAGGGTGAGGAGGTCGACGACGCCTTTGCGGCGGCGGAAGAGGAAGAGGAAGAGGACGAGAGATCTAGGCGCAATAGCTCACAGCTGCGAGACGCGGCTGACGAAGCTGACGCCGAGCCGAAAGAACCAGTGGTCATCCCGCTCGTGAAATCTAAAGATGTGGACGAGTCCTTGCCGATGCTCCTGCGCAACCAGCCAGCGGCAATTCGCGCCATTGCTGACGAGAAGGAACGCCTCGAGAGACACATCCAAGATCTCCCAGACTCCTCAGAGAAGCAATACGAGGCTGTATCTATCGATGACTTTGGCGCTGCCATGCTTCGCGGCATGGGCTGGAATCCGGCAGCAGGGAATGGAGAAAAAGGATCTAGCGCCGCTGGCCCTGCGCCGAGCATCCCGCGACCCGCGCTTCTAGGTCTTGGTGCCACCCCAAAGCAGGATATTGAAGCACTTCTCAAAGAGCGCAAGCGTCGCAAGCTTGCTGAAAGCGGACAGGCTGAGAAGAAAACCTCCTCTGTCAATGACACGAATGCAACAAGTGCAACGCCAAAGTTTCGACCAGGATGGATCGAGGACGGAAGTCTCGTGAAATTCCCCAAGTCGATCTTAAAACCTCTGGGCAACGATGAACGAGGACTCTCACTTCAGAAAGCAGAAGATGGCGCGCAAACCAGCGCCAAGGATGACGATCAAATCTTTGGCGTCGTCACTCAGGCAGACTCCGTTCCGGGATTGAATAATATTCTCGTCGAGGTTGACAATGACGTTGTCGTTGTAAGTAGCGAGGAGGATGATCGGATTGTTAAGGTCAAGCGGGACTTGGTGGAAGTTGTCGACCATACACAGCTTGCCGACGAAAACCCGTGTATCGCCTTTCGTAATCGCGTTCTTGCACGAGTCACCAAGGCCCGAAATGACGACGATGACGAGTCCAGCAGCGGCGACGACGTGGAGGCGAGCAAGCGAAACGGGAGCAACAAGTCATCCAAGCGCAAAAGAAAGGAAGAGAAGAAACACAAAAAGGATATAAAGAGCAGAAAACGAATGCACAGACATGAAAGAGACGAAGGAAACATGTACGACGATAATGGTGACGATGACGTGGCAAGGGGGTCAAAGAAAGCGAGGCGGGATGCACGACGACATCGAAGCTGGCTCATGCCCGGCATTCGTGTGCGCATCATCTCGCGGTCGGTGGGCGATGGTAGATTGGTCGGCGAAAAGGGAGTTGTTGAGTCAGTCAAGAGCGGAGAGGACGACCGCGCAAGTGCTGCGGTTCGTCTCGAATCACGCGCTCTCGTCAACGCCAGACAGTCTCAGCTCAGCACGGCGTTACCCAAGCGTGGAGGGCGTGTTCTTGTTGTCCGAGGCCGCGCCACGGGCGCCCGTGGGCAACTTGTGGACCGGAGCAACAGTCGCGCACTCGCTACCGTCCAAATTGATGGCGAGCATGGCCCCGTCAAACTTGACTACGATGAGGTGGCGGAGCTCGTCGTCCTAAAGTAAAAGCACCTGGGCACGATGTTTCACTGATCTCTTCTTCTTTGCGACTCTATACTCTTAGTTTCGACCTGTATCAGGAAACAAGCAGCCAATTGAAGCGGAAGATTGCGGAAGCGGTGTCTCGATTATTGCGCTCGGAGGGCGTGCGTTCTCGTTGTCCGAGGTATCAGGAAACAAGCAGCGACTCTTACACAATTGAAGCGGACGATTGCGGAAGCGGTGTCTCATTTATTGCGCTCGAGGGGCGTGCGTTCTCGTTGTCCGAGGCGACGCGACGCACGCCCGTGGGCGACGTGACGACCGGGGCGACAATTGTGCACTCGACACCGTTTAAAAATCAATGGCGAGCAAGGCCCCGTCAAAAGTTGGCGTTTGCCAACCTCTTTTATTTTCTTCATGGACTCCATCATGAGCTCGCTTTTGACCTGCATCAAGAAAGAAGCATCCACTTTTACACACACAATCTCAAAGCCTGGGCCTAGGGTACGGTAGGGTCTATTGAGCCTCGTTGCGGCGCGCGCGATCCTCGTCCTGCTTTTTGAGAATGTCACCAATGGTCCCAGCCTTGATGGCAATCATGTGCGCAGCATTTCCGTATCCGCACCGCCGCGACATTTCGTTCGGACTCTGATCGCAGAGCTCGTAAAGGAGTTCACCGACGCAGCGTTTCAAGCTCGAGTTGAGGCAAGTGAGGAAGACAATGAGCCGGCCCCCGAGAACATCTTTCGGGGTATCGCCAGCCATTTGTCGCTCTTTTCCCCGGGCGTCAAACGCGGCGTCCGTTTCGGTGTCTCCCCGAACCAGGGGCGGAATTGTACGAGGAAAGATGCGCGCCTGTGCCTCCTCGAGACCGCGCCGCGACTCCTGGACCACACGCGTGCATGTGATAATATAGGGCATGAGTTCGCCCACGGTCTGCACAGCGCGGACGGGATCCGTGACCTCGCTGGCAATTTCGCATAGAGAAAAGTCCAAAATCTCGAGCAGTCCTTTCAGACCGCCCCTACGCACAAAGAGCTCACAAAAGCCCTCGATCTCGCACGCGAGCATGGCCACACTGGCAGCTTGCAGTCGAACCTCGCGCACGCTGTGCTGCTCTGCGCGCTGCGTATCGCTCGTTGTGGCGTCGCTGGCGGGCTGCGCAGCACACAGCGTCTGTACGACTGCTAGAGCAAACCTGTCAATCATGGGCGTCTCTTGCGCGTCAAGTCGTAGACTGTCCAGAAAGGCCGCCAGTCCTTGGGCGTCAATGCCCGCGCGTGAGGCCCGAGACGCGGCCGCGCGCGAGGCGAGCACGTCTGCTTGCACGACCATGGCAGCATAAATAAGCTTGAAGCAGGCCGTCAATGCCGCGCGCGCGGCTGCGCCTTTGTCCTCGCCAGCAAATAGATTTAGTGCATCTTCTTCATCGCCGTCAGTGCTGCCGCGTAGCTGTGCCGCGAGCGTGACCGCCCCCTGAAGTGCAGCCTCGGCCAATGCGGCGGTCTCGGTGGCTACTTGCTCGTCTTGTGCATCTGTGCTGGAATCTTGACTACTTACTCTAGCCGCCTCGGACGCAGCGCCAGCGTTAGCTTCAGCACTAGCGTCGCCCTGACGCGCGGTAATGATGATCATTCCCACGTTTCCCGCGAGTTTGAGCGCCTCAAGGTCCTGTGTTTGAGCGAGGACTTGCGCGAGCGGTTGCGCTCCTCGTGCTAGGTCGATCGACTGGAAGACGCTTTGTGCAGGCGGATTATCAAACAATGCATTGTTGAGACACTTGAGCGCGTCGTGGGAAACTTTGGACCCGAGATGCTCTGCGGCAGCAGCGCAGACACCTGCGAGCACTTCCGGGTCTTCGCTGAGAGGTTTAATGGCGGGCTTGCGCTCGCAAAGTGCGATCTTTGTGGCTTCGAGCGCAGACGCGACCTCCTTGCCCTCCCGAATGCATTGTGCCAGGTCCTTGTAAAAGTCTACCTGCGCATTTTCGTCCGCAAAGCTGGCATGGTTTGTTCAAGTTTGTCAGTTCTCCTACGAAGTATAACAAGAGACGAAGGCTTGAAGAAGAAGAAGAAGAAGGAGAAAAGAAGAAGAGGACAAATGCACTCTCAATCGTTTCCTCTCTATTCGTCTCCTCATTCCTTGCGCACGTACAGGCTCCCAAGGCTCTCGCCCTGCGTCAGCTTTTGCCCGGCCTCCTCTGCGAACTTTGCGGCTCGCTCTTTGAGCATCCTGTCTCAGTTCCCTTCTCCCTCTGTGACCCTTCGTCAACTTCACAGCAGGCTTGCTGGCGGGCTTGCCGGCAGCCTGGCTGGCCGCGTCCTCGTCGTCTCGCCGGCTCGCCGCAGCCCCCGCTCTGCTCTGCTCTCCCTTCGCGCGTCGCGCAATGTGCTTCGCGCTTTAGCTCGCCCCAACAGTCTGGCGCACGTGCCCGTTGCCTGTCCGTTACCCTCGCGGCGGTTTCCCGACGTTACGCCTGCCTCGCCCTGCGTCTGTCTCTCCGGGCCGCTTCTCCCGGGGACGCGGGCGAAACCGCGGATTCGCGGGCTCGGCTGCAGCAGCAGGCGGCTGCAGCGCACGAGTCGAGCCGAGTCGAGTCAGACCCGGATACGCGCCCGCGCAGGAGGAGACGAGCCGAGCGCGAGCCCGCCGCCCGCAAGCGCCCCCCGCCGCGCCGCGAGGAGCTGCGCTGCGCCGCGCGGCCTCCGCCGCGTCGTCTCGCCGCGCCGCGCCGCGGCCTGGTTTCCTGAGCGCCGGAGCTTGGCGGATCGCGCGCGAGAAGCGAGCGTACGACGCCTGCGACGCCTGCGACGACGACGACGACGACGGCGACGGCACGAGCAGCGCTGCTGGAGGTGCTGGCGGTGCGAGCGGGGCCTGCGAGCAGTCGAGGTTCCGCGCGTGAATTGTAGACGGCCGCGATGCTGGCGAGGTGCGTCAAGGCGAGCCCGGCGAGGGCGCTGGCGCTGAGCGTGGCCAGGAACAACAAGGCTGCCGCGACGCACCTGGGAGGACGCGTATCCGTGCTTGGCGTCGCCGGGGATGCAGCGCCCGCGATGATGCAGAGGCATGCGGGCGCGATGGCGGCGTCCATCCGGGGATTCAGGGCATCCGGGCTGCAGCTGGAGTCCGTGACGGTCCCCGTGCCGGCCATGGGCGAAGCTGTGACGCAGGGAGATATTGTCGAGTGGCTCAAGCAGCCCGGCGACAGCGTCGAGGTGGACGAGGTCATTTGCGTCATCGAGACCGACAAGGTCGCCGTGGACATCCGCTCGCCCGCCGCAGGCACACTCACAAAGCAGCTGGCCAATGTTGAGGACACTGTCAACACGGACCAACCCATTGCCGAGATCGAGCTCGGAGACGCTGCCGCCTCCTCGCCCAAGGCTTCCTCGGGTGCCGACAAAAAGGACGAGGAACCCGCCAAGGAGGCGCCCAAGGCGCCCGCCGCAGATCAGGAGCCCGTTACCGTGCCCGTGCCGGCCATGGGCGAGGCCGTAACGCAGGGCGACCTCGTTGAGTGGATCAAGCAGCCCGGTGACAGCGTCGAGGTGGACGAGGTCATTTGCGTCATCGAGACCGACAAGGTCGCCGTGGATATTCGCTCGCCCGTCGCTGGCACGCTCACGGAGCAGCTGGCCAAGGTTGAGGACACCGTGCACACGGACCAGCCCATCGCCAAGATCCAGCCGGGCGATGGCGCCGCTGCGCCCAAGTCAGGCGCCGCGGACGCTACGCCCAACCCGAGCGGCGAGGACACCTCGAGTGCACCATCATCACAGCAGAGCAGCCACGACGACAACCTTGAACCGCTCAAGCAGCCCATGATTCACTTTCGCTACGGCAAGCGCGATGTGATCGACAAGGAGATGGGCATTCTGCCCGCAAATAGCGGTAGCGCCGCTGGCTACGCCGAGAGCGGCAGCGGTGCCTCCGGCACTTCTGCTGCGCCCGCCGAGCCCACGACCCGGCACACCGACGTCAGATCGTCGCCCGGCATGCCAGAGACCATTGTTGAGTACATGGACAACGTTCCTGCCACTTTTGGTCGATTGCCGCCGCTCACCGAGGAAGAGGCTCTCCGTATCCAGCTGGGTGGTGCTGACCCTTAGACGGTGCAGCAAACTCACACGTCCACGACTCCATTCTTTCCTTTTTTGGGGGATCAAGGAGGAGGAGGAGGGCCATCAAGAGGAGGAGCAACATTCTCAGCAATCCAAGAAGAGATGTTGAGTGAAATTCGCGGACATGCAAGTCCCAAGTCACGGGCAGATTTTAAAAAACCACCTCAGAATAGCGTAGTTTGCAAGCAAAGAGAAAGAAAAAAGAAGAAACACAGATGACCAAGCCTACGTGCAGACGATCGTATGGGGATTCACTCGTTTTTTTTTTGATCGATTCATTCAGTCATTCAGTACGGAAAAAGCACGTGGCCCACTGTAAACCTGCAAATGATGAACAATGCAGCGCAACAGTCAGCCCTACAGGCAACTTACAAACAGAAAGGATCTGCATGGCTTGTATACTCGGCGCGTTTCAAAGTAAATCGCGCCGTCCAAGTTCTGGACAACCTTCCCCCATGACAGCGTGAAAGTAATGAAATTACTTTCCTTTCGGTATAAATTGTAACTTGCTTGGTCGTGACGTCTACCGTGGGTATTGCGATCAATCAAGGCCACCCACCGATGACATCACAACTGCGGCAGCTTTTCGCAAGGCTTAGTTCGTGCATCAATTCAACTCTAATTCAAAAATCACTCAAACGTCACTTAGTGGTTTGTCTACCTACCTCGGGTAGCCTTACTAATTAGTTGCAGGTTAAAAAGAAATCCAGCGACGGGAGGAAAAGGGGATGTCGGCGTGCAAATAAAAGGGTGAGTCAGACTTATTTATGCAAAACGCGCTTACGCGGTCTTCTCCTCGCCCTCGTGCTTCTCGACGCCCATGAGCTCAGGGGCGGCGCGCGCGCTGGGGAGCGGCTCAAAAATAGTCATGACGAACTTGGATCCGGACGACTTGATCTCGAGGAAGATCTTGTGGTTCGTGCCCGCGACAACCTGGCGCTGGACACCAATGATCTTGACATCTGCGACGTCCGAGACCTTGGTGTTCTCTCCGGACGACTGGACGGTCTCCTCGAGCTTTGGCAAAAAGGTGTCGAGGAGCTGGTGCGTGGTCTCATCGGGCTCCTGGAGGTCGCCAAAGGCGCCCACGAGCTTCTGCTGCCGGGGCACCTCCTCGCGGCGCGAGTCGACGAGCTCCTCCTGCTGCTTGACCTCTGCGTCCGTCATTGTGCTCGAAAGCTTTGTCTTTGTCTTTGCTCTTGGCTGCTGGCTCGCTAGATTTATTCGAAGGTTCTTGGTGCTTTCGAAGTTGCGGGTTTGCCTGGGCCTCCTGCCGCTGTGCTGCAGCTTCACGCGCCCCTCTGATGTGTCTGCAGCTCTGCCCTGCCCTGCCCTGCTCTGCGCAGCTCATCGAGGCTGCTGCTGCTGCGAAACATTCCCGCCTTCCATCGCGCCCGCGCTTGCACGCGTCCGCGGCGCAGACGCCTAGGGCCCTCTACGGGCGCGCTACGAGCCCGCCCCCTGACGGTCACCGCCCCCACGCCGCCACATTCCGCAAGAACCTCTGCTTGAGGCTCTCCAAGAAGCTCTGCATCAGCGCCGTGAGCCCGCGTTCGCTTCAGAACGCGCCGTGATGTTCTCACCGCGTAGTTGCAATTCTAGTTATCAAACTAGTTGTGATCGCGAGACTAGTGCAGAGGTAGTATACCAGCAAGAATGTGGCCATGGTGGGTGCTGCTGCTGCTCTGCTTCGCGGTGGAGCACTGTGTCATTCACTGTGTCCATGGAAGATAATGGTGCCGTTACGATTGACAGTGAGTGATTGCGACAAAACAAGCAACGAGGGACTCGAGACCTTCACCACCATGGTGACCGTTCGGCAACTTATCAAGCCTTGGGCTTTTGGCAAGCAAGCAAGCAAGCAAGCAAGCAAGCAAGCAAGCTTGATGACGATGATCACCATTAGTGCGGTATTGGTTTGATTATGGAAGCCGCGTCGGCACTCGATTCTTATCACCACAGACCATTTGGTACTACAATAAAGAGGCTACGCCGTCGCCAGGGTAGCGCGCTCACCCTTCCCCCCCCTCCACACCGCTTTCCTCCAAAAGAGTAAAACGCAAGCAGGGCCGGCCCGCCTTGGATAAAGCAAAGTAACGCTCCAAGCCCCGCGGTAGGGAAAGAAAAAAAGAACCCAGAGTCACGAAAATGGGTTTTGGGAGTCCGTTTCGCTTTGCGGCCCGCCACGTCGATCAACGCTACAGCGCAGGCTTGTACCACGGCCGTGGTGCGCTGCGCGACAAAACGAAAAGGCGCAGCTGCCCGCCAGGCAGGGCGCTCGCTGCCCGCGTGCCGCAGAGCGGCAACGTCGGAGGCGTGGCGTGGCTCTTCTTGTTTGTGTTGTGACCGAGCTAGCCGCAACCGACCTCAAGCCAACCAGCAAGTGAGTACCTGGGCCGAGGAGGTCGGGACAAGCTAGGGCCGAGAGCGACCTCCATCGAGACGATGAGCGGTGTGAACCCAAACCAGCTCCTGGCGTCAATTGAACGCAATAAATCATTCCAAAGGCCACGAGAACGAACCCGGTTCAATGGCGATCTGAGCGCGCTCGACTCTGCAGAAGGATTTGGCCCGAGCGGGGTTGACCTCCTCAAATACCAGTACGAGGAATACGTCGGCTCCTCCGCGGCAGCACACCCACGCTCAAGAGTTGTTCCCCTCCCCACGGTAGCTGATGGCGAAGAAGACAGCGAGAATGAAAGCGAGAGCGAGAGCGACTGCGCCAGCTCATCAGAAAGTTCTGTAAACGAAAGTACCAAGGCTGATGGAAAGGTCTACGGAGGCAATGCTTGGACCAAGACTGCAACAGAATCAACGAAACGACGCAACTCCTCAGAGGCTAGCTTTGATGCCGCATCACGCAAGGAGACCGATGTGGAAGGAAAGTCGTCCGAGAGCAGCGGTTCCGACGCTTTCAACTTCCCGTCACCAAGTCTCGAAGATGCTCTTCCAGATCTCACATCCCGACATAGCGCCGTGCGACGATCGACAAAGGAGCACACTGCCAAGGATGGCTCAATGAAAATGAAGAGCTTTCGACAGAGCAACAAGGGCAATAGTCTATCGCGCCCCGCGAGCGGAACAGACTCAGGGGGGCGTCGAACGAGCTCTGAAATTATCGCCAGCGAAATGCAAGATGCTGTTGGCGATCTTCCTTCTGAGGCTGGACAACGGCTCGAGCAAGAAATCACTACGCCTGCGCGAGATGAACATACAGCATCACCGAGCGAGCAAGAAGAAACAACAAAGAAACACTGGCGCAAGCTGCGCGTCGCTGCGAAAACAATCGGGGGCATCAAACAGGTAGAAAATGATATGCGGCTCTACGGCGTCTCTGGCGCAGGGCACGCCGACATGTACGACGAGACCGATCCGCGTTTCTACAAACAGACGGCGTACACTTCAAAGCACTGGTTTATCATGCTGCCCCGCAATCGTTTTCGACGCGTGTGGGAGGCACTCTTGATTGCAATGCTCTTGTATGTTGTCTTCACCGTACCGGTGCGCGTGTGTTTCGATATTGAGGTCACCGGCGGCGCAGCCACCTTTGATCTTCTTGTGGACGTGCTCTTCATCTTGGACATTTTCGTCAATGTGGTTTGCGCCTACGAGGATTCCAATGGAGAGCTAATTGTTGAGCCCAAGCTCATCGTTCTCCACTACATGCGTACATGGTTCATTCTGGACGTCGTTGCTTCCGTGCCAATCTACAGATTCGTCTCGCTTGACTCAAGCGTCGAGGAGGCGCAGATCAATAGACTTGGTAAGATTGCGCGACTTCCTCGGCTGTTGCGCCTCATGAAGCTCTTACGACTCCTTAAGCTGTTGCGAGTCTTCAAACTCATGCGCTACTTCCAGCAGTGGGAGCGTCACAACATTGGCATGAACGGGGCCTTTACGCGGATGTTCAAGGTTATTTTCGGTGTTTTCCTCGTCACGCACCTCATTGGCTGCTTTTGGTACTTTGTCGCTTGGGCAGGGCATGACACCATACCGGAGGACAGTTGGATCGTACAATACGGCATCGAAAATCATGACGACATGTCCAAATATTTAAGTTCCATTTATTGGTCCTTTAGCACGCTCACCACCATTGGCTACGGAGACGTCCGGGCTTTCACGAATCGTGAGAAAATATTCAGCATTGTCTGCATGGTCGTTGGCGTCAGCTGGTATGCCTTTGTTATCAGCACCATCTCTTCGATCATGACAATGTTTGACAGGCGCACAGCTGCTGTCAAGCGCAAGCAGCGACTCCTCGTGGATTTTATGCGCGAAACACACATGCCGTGGGCCATGCGCAGGCGCATCATGACTTACTTTGATTACGCAACTACACGCGAAAGCAGCGACGCAGACCCAAACGAAATGGCCAGCGTGCTGTCCATGCTCTCGACGCAATTGCGCACCGAGGTAACGCTGCACGTTCATCGACACCTCGTACCGAAAGTACCCTTTTTCCTCAACAAGAGCCCGCAATTCATTGCGTCGACCGTGTCGCTTCTTCGACCGCTGCAATACGCAAAGGGCGACTACATTTCAACGCGCGGGCAGCACGCTGATGAAATGTATTTTCTTATCGAAGGTCGCGCCGTGGTTGTCCTTTCTGACGGTCGCAAGTTCAAGAGCATCATTCAGGGCTCATACTTTGGCGAAATTGGCTGCATGCTTTCCGAAAGACATCGCGTTTCTGTCGTTGCTGCCTCAGAATGCCATGTCTATGCCTTGAGTAAGGCCGATCTCAGGTCACTCATGGACGAATATCCTGATGTGGCCAGCGAGATCCGCTTTAACGCGAAAAAGCGACTCGAGCACGTCAACAGACGCCGGAGCATCGACAAAGGTGCCAACTCCAAGGTGGACATGTCTGCAATTCGAGCGCAAAACTTCATCACCAGCTTTCCCGGTGTCGCCACGCGCGACGATGATGTCAAGGCGGCGGAATCAGATGCCGCGGGGGACCTTCGATCGCAGCTGACAAGCAGCTCCAGCTACACCTCTTTGGCGGACTCTCTCTACGACGAAAATGATGATGATAGCGACTACGATATGGGCAATGGGCCGAGCGGGGGCGATGGCGTCAGCAAGGCGCAATTCAAGTCGATGCAAGCCTGGTTGAGCAAGGTGGACCGATCTGTAGAGCTCCTCATCGAGGACAACCGCAAGCTTCGCGGAAGCGTCGAGCAGCTTCATGTCATGCTTGCCTCCACGCTGGCCATAATGCAGGTCTCACAAAATGAAAAATAGATTGTGACCACACGAGTTCTTTTTCCAAACACGCACGATACTTACAGTGTGTGTGTGAGAGAGAACAATAATATTTTCAGCCTTCTGCGCGCACTCACCAGCAAGGATCAACGAAAGTGCCTCCGGCAATGCCGCTCACGAAAGGTTACTTTCATTATCAGTATCTTCTTCATCTCTTTTTTGATTTCACTCGACTATACTTTTTGTCCTAGGAAAAGATCCATCCGCCTTGACCAACTGAGCGAAGCGTGTTATACGGAAATCTGACAGAGCGCATTCCTGCGCAAGATTCATTCAATCGGGAAAGAGAAGGAACGAACATATGATCCCACGCTTCATTCCTTCTGACCTCGTGTTGTTACTTGTAAAACGTGAAAGACCTCGACATGAGTAACATACTAGACCTGTTTGAGACCACTCGGATCATCGTCGCCAAAGCTCACCCCGCCAAAGTTGAACGAATGCTTTTTTAGCTTCGACGAGGAACCCTTGCTACGCGAGGAGCGGTGACCCAGGAGACCCCGGGTGAGCAAGCGACGCGAAAAGAACTTTACCGTCTCATCGAGAACAAGCACGGGAAAGGAGAACCAAAAGACCGCTAGCCACTCGTCAAACGTGATGGGCGCTACAGAGAAAATGTTTGCCAGCCACGGGACGTAGAGAATTCCAAAGTGGAGTCCGAAAGAAAGCGCAATCGCAGCCAAGAGCCACGCGTTCGACCAAGGTGGCACGCTAAAGAGAGATTCGTTCTCTGACAGCGAGTTCAGAGCATTGAACATTTCGATCGTGACGAGAATGGACAGAGCAATCGTGCTCGGGTGCCGAATCTGACCGTCGTGCCCGTGCTTGAAGATCTTGCAAGAGTATCCCTGTGCCTGTGCCTCTTCCTCGACACAACTTTCAAAGGATACGAGCTGAGAAAATGAAATTTGCGGCCCGCCCTCAAAGAGCGTGTACCACCAGCAAAACCCAAGCACGACCGCAAGGCCCACATAGAGACCAATCACCATATACCGAAAAGCCATCCAGGCGTCGACGATTCCTTCCTTGCGACTGCGCGGTTTCCGGCGCATCACGTCCGAGTCTGGCAAATTGAAGGAGAGCGCTGTCGCTGGCAATCCATCCGTGACAAAGTTCACCCACAACAGCTGCACGGGAATCAGAGCCTCTGGAGTGCCAAGCAAAGCCGTGAAGAAGATGCACGCTACCTCGCCAATGTTAGAAGAAATCAAGTACCGAATGAACTGCTTGGTGTTGGCAAAGATGGCGCGTCCCTGTCGTACGGCACTCACGATCGTGTTAAAGTTGTCATCCACGAGGACCATGTTGCTTGCCTCTCGGGCAACGGGCATACCCGACCCCATGGCAATGCCAATGTCCGCTTGCTTTAAGGCCGGCGCATCATTGACGCCATCACCGGTCATGGCCACAACCTCACCCGCCTCGCGCAGGTATCGCACCACCTCGAGCTTGTGTTTGGGCTCGACGCGCGAAAAGACTGTAAGACGCTTCACAGCGACGCGCTGCTCCTCGGCGCTCATGCCGGACCACGTGGCCCCAGAAATCGATCTTCCCCCAAGTGTTGGGTCGTCCGACGGAGCGTGCATGAGGCCCACGAGCTCGCGGTCGCTTGGTCCTGCCATGTACGGCTCGTGGGCCGCCGCGTCGTCCGCGTGTTTACGTGGCAAGACCCCGATCTCGCGACAGACGGCTTCCGCCGTCTCCTTGGCGTCGCCCGTGATCACCATGACTCGGATACCAGCGCGTTGGCACTCATGGATGGCGGAGCGCACCTCGGGTCGTGGGGGATCGCGCATCGCGACGAGACCAACAAAGGTGAGTTGTTGCTCGATGGCTTCAAAGTGCTTCACGTTGGTAATGTCGAGGGCTGACTGAGACTCCGCAGGAGCCTCCCCCTGGGCCAGGGCGAGACAACGGAGGCCCTGCGAGGAAAGCTCGCTCACTTTGGCCATAAAATCATCTCGAAAGCTGTTCGTCACGGGAACGGTTCCGCCCGAGTTGAGCCTCGCGCGTACACAGCGGTGGATAATCGAGTCTGGAGCGCCCTTGACAAGAAGCAGGCGAGGCCTGGCCCCAGACGCGGTCTGATTTGCAGCCATTGACTCTGGGACAGATGGCGTGCAAATGACGCTCATGCTCTTGCGCGTACGGGTGAATTCCAGCATCGCGTCCTTCTTGTACTGATTTTTCCAGTATCGCGAGCACGAGCAGGCTTGCGAAGTGATTGCTACGGCCGACTCGCCGCGCTGAATAAGGTCGCGCAAGTCCTCGCGGTCGTTGACGATCATGTCATTGGGCAGCCCAAGCTTTTCGACCATGACACGCAAAGCTGCCTCTGTCGGTTCGCCCGTGCGCACAAACGTGTGCAAGCTAGGGTCGTACTCGAGCGAGGCTTCGTTGCAGAGTGCAGCAATGCGCGCCATATCGGTGAGCGCCGGGTTCGACGCAGCCGGGTTCTCGAGAACCACAGGGCTGCTGTTCGAGGTCAGTGATGGGGTAAGTGTTACTCTCCCCACGGGCGTGTAATCGGCCCCCTCGACATCGAGTTCCAAGAGCGCCGGGTCCTGCTTGCCGTGGCTAACCCCAGCTTGCCCGCCGTTTGCGGCGCCGCGACCGCCTGTCACAGCGCTCGCAAAGGCCGCCATCGCGCTCATCGCATTGCCGCCTTCATTGCTCTCGCTCGATTTCACGCCCGCTGCGGCGCCACGCATGTCTGTCGCAATTACAATCTTGTTCACGACCATTTGGTTCGTCGTCAGCGTACCGGTCTTGTCTGCGCAAATGACAGACGTGCAACCCAGGGTCTCAACGCTGGGAAGCGAGCGCACGATCGCGCCCTCGCGGGCCATGAGTCGCGTCCCGAGCGCCAAGCAGGTGGTCACCACCGCCGGCAAGCCTTCGGGAATTGCCGCCACAGCAAGCGCCACCGCGATTTTAAAGTAGTAAATGGCACCGCGCAGAATACCGCCATGAATTGGGTCATCAAAGTGGTGAATGTTGATCACCCAAACGACAATGCAGATGATAGCAATCCATTTGCTCAGCTGCTCACCGAACTCATCAAGCTGGATCTTGAGAGGTGTTTTTTCCGGCTCCTGGTCCGAGATGCTACGATGAATGCTTCCAATGGCCGTGTTCACGCCTGTCGCCGTGACTATGGCGAGCGCGCTGCCGCGCGTAACCAGGGTTCCTGCAAAGATCATATTGATCTTGTCTTGGTTCACAACCGTATCGTTGATCGCGGTTTGCAGGCCGGCCGGCGTTGGCTCGCTGATGCTTGAACGCCGCATGAGCCGTTCGACTGTCTTTTGACAGGAGTCGCTCTCGCCCGTCAAAACAGACTGGTCTACTGTCATGACAGCGCTATGAATAACAACAACGCGGCAGTCCGCAGGAACTTTGCCCCCGACCTGGATCTTGACCAGGTCGCCGGGAACGAGATCAGACGAAGGAAGTTGCCGCTCCACGCCATCGCGAAGGACAACGGCTGACGCCGCCTCGTACTCTTTGAGCTCCTGTATTGCCTTTTCAGCGTTCGACTCTTGCACAACGCCTACAATGGCGTTGGCAATAAGAATGAGCAGGATCACAAGCGGTTCCATGAATGCTGTGATTTTGTCCTCTTCGTCCTCGAAGATGGCGAGCACAAAGGAGATCATTGCAGCGCCAAGGAGAAGAAGAACCATGAGATCTTCGAACTGCTTGAGCACAAGCTTGAAGAATGGTGTAGGTTCTTCTGCGGGCAGCTCGTTTTTACCATGCAGCATCGCGCGCTGCGCTGCGTCTTCTTCTGTGAGTCCGCGACTCAGGTTCGTCCGCAGGGCGTCCACCACTCTGTGCAAGGATGCATTTTCGTTCCGTCAGACCAGCTGCACTTCCGCGACCAATTGAACACGAAACACGCAAGCAGAGGTGTCGACGCGAGATTGTAACGAGCTCGCTGCGTCCAACATCCACATCCATGGCTTGCCACACTCTCTGCTCGCGTTGTCATCGACGCGCCCCGTCGTACACCCCCCTCCCCCCCCCCGCCCCAAAAAGTTGAGAAACTTACTCTGTGACGTCCAGGTGCCACGGCTCATGGTTGCGACTTGACAGCATCTTGGCGGTTCTCTGCAAGCCCAAGCGGTCTCCTTCCTCTCCACGCTCGTCTCCCGCGCTCCGTTGTGACGGCCCCTCGTGTCGCCGCGCGTGGCCACGTCTTCCACGTCAACGTGCAGGCCTCCCTCGTCGCCGTTCTCGCTGCCCCGCGAGCTAGCTTTCTTGCCCGAGCTCGCCTCGCCCAAGCTTGCGTGCGTGCCTGCTTGCCCGGCCTGGCCTGGCCTGGTCCCGCCTGGCCTGGCCTGACCTCACCGGGGCCGGAGTGGCGCGCGGCGCGAGCGTGCGCGGCGGCGGCGGCGGCGGCGAGATGGATTCGGATTGGATGGAGTCTTCTTCGTGCCAACAACACGTTGGAGACGATGCGCTTAGATTCGTGTAGGTTCTATAGAATCATAACTAGTTTCGGTTTAGTCACTGCTAGTCAGACAGTGGGTCAGGCGCTTATTTGCCTGCCTGCCTGCCTGCTTGCTTGCTTGCTTGTCTGTCGTACTACTACGCCTACTACAGGCAATTACACGATGTCGAGATGCAGCGCGTCGTCGTCTTGGTTGTTGTCGCGTTTGTGCTGCTTGAAAGGATGTTGCACGGCTGATGCGTGATCGGGCGACACAAAAAAAGGCGAGCTAGAGGCCCCGACATGGTCCTCCGAATCGCCCTTGTCGGTGCAGTTGTTGTCCCGCTCGTGTCCGTATGCTGCTTCTTGCGATGTTTCGGCAAAGTGGTCTTGTTGTTGTTGTTGTTGTTGTTGTTGTTGTTGTTGTTGATCATCATCTTCCTCCACCTCCTCCTCCTCCGCCAACTCCTCTTCCGTGTCAGTGACTTCGTCATCATTGTCATTGTGAGTTGTGTCTCGATGGTCTATGTGATCAATGACGTGATGCATCCGGTCAAGCACCGAGCGTACGCTAGGATCATTGGGGTTGACTTGAGCAATGCGGCGAAATTGGTCGAGCAAGGCCTGAGCAGGAAATTCATCTCCGTCTTGAGAAATCTCGGTTTGCATTCCCATATCACGAACTTCCGTGCGCCCCACTCGGTAGCGAAAGCCCTTGTTTCGAATCACTTCATTGTATCGTTCGCGAACCACGGCGTTCATGTATTGCTTGCGCGAACGGCCAATAGAATCGATGGTTTCCATATGCACGTGCCAGAGATCCGGATCAAAAACGCGGTAGTGCGCCATGATGCACCAAAGAAGCAGACTGTATGCATAGCGCATAGTCGTGTGCGACTTGGGCTTGTTGCCATAGAAAAGGTTCCCGTGTTGCAAAAAACGCTCAATACGGGAAGGACTGATGATGAAGCGCCCATTACCATCCATGAGCACCTGCCGACCGACGTGCCGATAGCCTTTTAGTGTAAGAGCCCGCAAGAGATTCCGTGGAGGGCCTTTGGGAATGATGTCGCCTGCATTGACGAACCGATTTGTCTTGGGCACGAGCAAATTGTATCGCGATCGAAAGACAAAGTTTCCGCAGCGAGGGGAGCCAAACGTCGTGCACGCAATCGCCACGTCAACACGGTTTGTTCGCTTGCGCAATAGCGCGCCGAGGTCAAAGGCGCAAAGCGTCGCGAGTCCTGCGCCAAGGGAATGCCCCGTGCAAAAGACTGCCCGAATCTGATTCCCGTACTCATCCACAGCCAGTCGTTCAATATGGGCGCGAATCTGGTCTCGAATCCGCCCATAGGCTTCAAGAAAACCGCGATGGACGTGCGCAGTGAGCCCGCGTTTGGCGAAAAGTGACTCTTGGGCGTTTTGCAGGTCGTTGACGAGCTCAACGTCGTTGGCCAGGTCCCATGGCACCAATTGCATGGCCAAGTCCGTTCGTGCATTGGCTTCGGATGCTGTGCCGCGAAAAGCGACAAAGACGCGGTCGTCACTGCTGGCCACGAGACAATGCGTGTCAATATCGTCGTCGATAATGTGCTCCTCCAGCGAGAATGCCGGAGACTCGATGAGAGCAGCCTCCTCCTCAAAGCTCATTTCTCCCCGCTTACGCCCGAGAAAGTAGGTGACGACCGTAAAGTTAAAGGCAAGAATTTCCGTCTCCAAAATCATGACGTTGAGATCGCGAACCGTGGTGACGATCGAAGGCTCGCCCACAATTTCTGCACGGGCCATGGAAGCTAGTTCACGCCATGACTCGGACACTTCGAGGTTGCGCAACCTGCGCGACGAGGTCGAGGAAACCTCCGTGCCTAACCGCGTCAGCGCAAGAAGCGGGACCACGTGCTGTATCTTGCGCGCCCCTTCCTCTGACATTATGTACACTGGTCGCTCTTGGTCCTCGAGACGCAAATTGCGACGCACGACGAGACGCTCCCTGAAAAAGAGAAGTGCGTTCTCTTTCTGTTGCTCTGTGAGTGCAGCAGAGGTCTCGTGCGCCTTGCCAAGCGCTGACAAGCGCGCCAACGAGTCACCAATATCCAGATCGGCGCCAGACATTTGCGAGCGCGCGCGCCGGAGCTCTTTCGTTTCGCGCTGTCGCACAGGGCGAGACATTGGGCAAAAACAGCCGCGGACGCCCACCGAGTCTGCAGGAAGATACGCCATGGCCATGAGGGAGGATGAGATAACGAGGTAAAAACCATAGTAGTTGATCGATATCGAGGCTCCAGTAAGTCCAACTTGGTAGAGTGGATCATACACGAGCTCAAATTCGTCTTGCGCGTTGCGAATCGGCCTGTACAGCCAAAAGTCCACACTTGTTATGGACACAACGAGTATGCCCAGGAATCCAATCAGCGAGCAGAGAAGCAAAGACTGCAGCGCATAAAACAAAAAGCTCACCTGCTGCGGACGCGTCACCGAATATGGCACGCGCCAAAGCGCGCGTTTGGCGCGCTGTAGAAGCCGCGAATACGAGAACAACAGGCCGAACTCTAACAAGAAAATGACGCCCGCGCCCACAGCCCGAGAAAACACGCCTTCGTCCGCGCAAGGGGACCCTTCGGACGTGCAGACGCGAATTACCGTAATGATTCCCATCAGCGGAACTACGTTGGAGATAACATTCAAGCGCGTGGCATAAATGGAATTGAAGATGACGAGCGCTATTGCCAATGAAACATTGAAAAAGCCGAGCTTCGACATGTAGAGCAATTCCTTATAGCCTCGCTCATCCCAGAGCTGTTTCTCCAGGAGTCTTCGCATTCGTTGCACAACAGCCTCGAGACCAAAGGGGGAGAATCCATTTCCCCCCTCAGAGTACACCTCGGACCGCTCTGCACTATCGCGTCTCGGTCCAGGTCGTTTCTGCCGCGTCTTCATGCGAGCAATCGGCTCGCTTGGCCCGCCGGTTGGCTCTGATGATTGTACAGACGCTCCTTCGGATAGTTCACTTGGTTGTTTCCCAAGTGGCTGCGTCTGCATCTGCGTCTGCGTCTGCGTCTGCGTCTGATTCTGCGTGTGAGTCTGTGTGCCGTTTTCCGACGCTTGTGCACGATGAAAAGAGTCTTCGTAATGCTGCTCGGTATCTGCTGAAGCAAAGGACATCTCTGCAGAGCGTAAGATCACGCGCGTGAGCTCTGCAAGAACGCCGAACATGGCAATACACATGTAAGACATGACGGCACTAACGAGGGACAGGAGCTTGAGTGAGTGCATACTGTCAAAGCTGAGTTTGTGAAGGAGAAAATCACTCGATGGGTTCTCCTCGAGAGCTTTCCGCGTCGACACCCAAAACCAGCCAGCGCCCCAGAATGAGGTGATTGGGCTTCCAAAGAGGAAAAGCACCACGCCAACCACAAGTAACTGCTCCGGGAGCGGCTTCGAGTTTCCGGGAACGACGAGCTTGCGAATGATGCGTTGTGGGTACGCAACTACAACAAAAACCACAATGACGGCCGTCACGACGTGCACGGTCCCCGACAGACACACGACGGCAACTTGGGTGTCGATGTCCCCATCCTCGGATCCAATGCCAATCGTTGCCAAAGAGACGGACGAGGCAATGAGAGTGAAGAGCGCCACGAGACCCATCGTCAGCCATACCATGTCGAGCGATCGAGACGAGAGCACCTCAATTTTCAGCTGCGGGACCATGCCCACGTTGAGAAACATGGTCGTCTTCTCGAGACGCTCGAGCTGCTGCACAGCCTCAACATGGTCTCCATCCTCTCGGAGCTCGGAGAGGCGCAGGTCTGTCAGCCCTCGCGTGAGGCGTCGCTGGGAGCCCGCGACCATGTGTTTTTCTTGGGGAGGTCTGCCGCACGGCCAGAGAGATCGAACCGGTTCTGGCGCAGCTTCTCCCCCCCCCTCTTCAGTCCCAGCACGTTGAGCGATCGAGAAGCACGACAGCGCGGCAGCGGCGGCACGCAGAGTGCGCCGCCTCTCTCGCACGCGCGAGAGGGCGCGAGAGCGTATGGTGTGCCCGCTGCGACGAGCGAGCGCGCGGCCTCGCTCGCCAGACAACGGAGTCCTCCAATTTCAGCCGCCAGTCAGCAGAAACTTGCAGCCGGCAGCCAGCTTCGCCGGGCCAGGCGGCGGCAGGCAGGCCCCGGGCGGCGGCGCAGGAGCCCTCGCGGCAGCGGGACAGGCGCCCGCCCCGCCCCGGCCCCGGAGGCGCGCGCCTCGCACGTCAGTTTGCGGACGCCAGCGGCCCTGACCTGATCAGGATCGACAGACCCGGAAAGAGGAAGGTAAGTTCGCGTACCCTGGTGTGTACCCGTGGGAACGGGGTCCGGGGACGCTCACGGAACCCTCGCCAGCGATCCGTTGAGCGTCACTGGAGTTGAACTTGAATCACTTGAAGTTCCGCTGCTTGGTGATTGAAGTTTATGCGAATGAATCTGACATTGATTCGCAATACGGCGAGCCACCTACCAACGAGGAAGCAGTCTATCCAGTGTCTTACTGTGCCTGCCGAAGCCCGTTGTGGTAGTAGTTGTGATAAAAAGTGGTGGTATTCACTCCACGACAAGCATCTGGGTCGGCCTAGTCTTTTTTGCAGCAGTCAGTGTGGCAGGAACTGTAACCTTTGCGCCGTTGGAAATACTATTCAAGAGGGTAGTGCGAAGGGGGTTAAAGAGACGAGCAAGGAGTCGTATCGCGTGCGTGACGAGCCACCTCACCCAGCGTGTCGATTGGCTTGGTCCGACGATTATGACTTGCAATACATTGTGAGACGCGAGAACTGTCTGACTATATACTACCATACTCGTTGGCTTTTCGGCTTGCTTTGTCGTGCTCGCTTGCCTTGCGGTGGGGACAAACAGGCAGGCGGCTGACTCGCTCGCTCCCCTGAGGAGCGACAAAGAAAGAAGGGAAAACCTTGCTGAGTGGCGTGGTCGCTCGAGAGCGCCGTCAGGCGCACGGGCGGGGCAAAATCCCTCCCTCGATCGACTCTTCGCGCCAGATCAACTCCGAGAACTGGCAAGAGCGGCAATGGCGCCAACGCTCAAGGGCGTAACTGCAGCGCTTGTGCGCAATCTGCTCGAGTTGCTCCGGACGCCGCCCGTGGAGGTCGCGGACGTGCGGAAGCTCGGCGAACTCGTGAGACGCGACCCGGTTGCGCTGCATCACGCACTCGGGAAAGATCTTGCACCTGCACTGGTCACCTGCCTTCAAGGCCGAGCCACCTTTGAGATCCTTCGCGTACTCGACTTCATCAGCAAAGCCTCATCTCGCGGACGGAGTGAAGTGCGCGCAGCGCTTCGGCCACGCAAACTCTCAACTATTATCCGCAAACGGCCTCACGATCTTGAGTGCTGTCATCTCGCGATTCGCCTCTTGTGTTTGGTCGCCCGAGGACCGCATGCAAAGGCCCTCACAAGTGGAGAACTGGAGCCCGTCCTGCAAAGTATGGTAAAGTTTGGCAAGGAGGCTCCCGTGCTCGCTGCTGACGCTTGTCGCTTCACATTTCTGTATCTCGAGACGCTCGGCGACAATTTCACTGCTATTATTCGAGCGCTTAAGAGCGGGGGCGCCTCCCCTGACGACGTAGCTGCTGACAAAACCCAAGCCTTCGGACCCGACGCTGCGCTCTTGCCTCTGACACAAGTTGAAGGGCTGTACGCGCTGGCACGAAATCTGCTCGTGGAGGGCGACATTTTGACCATGCTCGCAAATACGTTTCGCCACGTCGAGGCTCCCTTGAAGCGCATGGTGCGCGCTGGCGTCCTCGCACTTTCAGCGTTTGGTCGCAGTCGCTTGAGCAAACATTTTCTCAAAATCTTTCGTGTGTCGGAGACCGCAGATCCGCGCGACAAGCGAATGAACAGTCTTTTCGAGGTGTACAAGGGGGCAATCTCATTCACCCCCGTTTCTGATCTCGACTCCTCATCGGCGACATCGTATGGCCTTGACTCTTTTCCCACTGATCTTGATGCCCAGTCGCAAGAGAGTGGCGACGATCTCGCAGTGGATGCTCCAGCCATGACGTTTCCAAGGACGCAAATGCGAGCGACTCCTCATGTCCCTCGGACTGTGCGGCCACAAACCGCGCACGCAGCAGGGGCCAGATCGAAGGCACTTGTCGAAAGACAGATTCACTCTGCACCAAGACAGCGCGAGCGAAGACCAAGAGCTCAAGTGCGCAAGCGACCTTCTCGATGGCGCAAAAAGCAGTCTGTGGACGTCTTGAAGCGAGCCGCCAACACTGTTGCGCCAAACAAGTACTCGGAAAGGGATATTGACAAGTTACTGCGTCGGCTTGAGCGCGTTCCCGAGTTGCCAAAACGCCGTTTCTTCGCACCAGCAACTATTGACACCACCGGTCTTTATCCATTCGAGGACGGCGGATGCGCGGAGGTCATCAATAGTCCATCGGTTGACATGGAAGACCTTTTGGCCGAATTCAATGCGCTCAGTGCCACCGAAGCCACTCTCCTGAATAATCTTGAAGAGGAGCAGATACGACTCGGCCAAGAGCAGCAAGTCATGCCCGGCTGGTCAAGAGAGCATCGGAGTGACGACCATCACGATGCCGGAAGCGGCAGGAGAATAAGCAAATCCTGTCATGCACAAAGACGGCGCCCAACTCGAGAAGAAGTTCTCGTGGAAGATTTTCAAGGTGGACTGGAGTTCGGAGATCGAATCAAGATCATGATCGAAGATGTTCACGAACGTCTCCGCGCTGATACAGAGCACGACAGTTGAAGGAACTAGGCCTACCTACATGTGATCTTTTCATCGATTAATCGGTTCATTACCAGTAAGCAAACCAAGTAGGCAAACCAAGTAAGCAAAACAGCAAGCAGGTATACGGTCTTTACAAAACACCGAAACTCGTTTTTTTGGGGCAGTACATTCACACATACGTCCAACAACCCTCAAAAGAATATTTAATTGTGATCAATAGGTTGTTCACGATTGTGTCTCCCTTGCTAAAATCCCACCTTTTCAGTTTTCCTCAGTAGACGTGGCTGATTCTTCAGAGCTGACGGTGAGCTCGTCTGCTTCTCTCTCTTCTTCCTCGCGCTTTCTTAGCTCTTGCAACTGCAACTCCTTCTTTTTCTGAGCGCGTTCTTCGGATTGACGAGCAAGCGCATCACGCTGTAGGGCAACCGTGCAAGAGCCTGCACGAATATGCGCCTCTTGTCCTGCCCAGGGGACAAGCTGGCCGCATCCAAGACGGCACGGGACAGGACGCTGCGCGCAAACATGCTTCTGGTGTGTGCGCATGCGGGCATAGGGAAGCGCAGTGCCACATGCTTGTGAACACGTTTCATGAAGCTTGCGTCGCTGACCGTTTTCGATTTGCTTGCGAAATGTAGCGGCGCCCGCGCATTCCTCTCGCTCGTGACGCGCAATGTCGCCGGCGCGCAATTTCCTTCCGTGAAGTCCGCATTGAATGTGGGTAAATCGACATTGGACAAGGCGGTTGCTGCACAGATGGCGAACATGATCCTGGAGCTCTTTGTGTGTGAGATCCTCGCCACACGCCAGTGGACAAGCGACTTGTTGCGGCATTCGTCCGCGTGCCAGAGAAAGAGACGCGAGACCCTCGCGACGAACTGCAAAGATGCAACGCGCTACTCGATGCACAGTGTAGACGAGATCCGTGCGCTGGTGTAGAGCGCGATCCTTGATACGGATGCTGTGACCACACTCGCACTGGACATAGCGATTTGGGCACTCGCGCTTAATGTGGCCAGGCATACAAGCCTCTGGTATTCGTGCGCCGCATCCCATGGTGCATCGAAAACTTGTTGTAACTTTGGCCTGTCCACTTTTAATGAGTTCGTCTCTCTTTTGTCGTCGTGGGCAGGACTCTTCGTAGTGGTCCCCAAGGTGCTGCCATATAATGTCCTTTGCACCACAACCAAGAGGACACTGGATCAAACGCATCGGGCAGTCGTTTTCTCTGTGCCTGCGCCAACCTCTTACATCAATGCCTTGCTGCCCGCACGCCTCGCATGAGACTCCCGAGACCTCCATTTCACGAAATTTGCATGCGAGATCACGACGACGCGCCTGGTGCTTGCAATCCTGCGCAAGATGTTCGTCGAGATCGGAAGCCTTGACAAAAGCGAGACATCCAGTGATAACATTGGGGCAGGCGACCAGCTTTTCTTGGCATACCCATGCATGTCTCTCGGCTTTGGCTTTGGGGAAGCTTTCGCCACAGGCCTTGCAAGACGCAGTTGCCATTTCTTCGACGTGGCTTTGTGCGGAGCGAACAAGTCTCCGCCTTCGACGGGTGTACTTGCAGTCCACTTCGCGGTGCCAGTCGAGGTCAACGAATGGCACGCGGAGTTGGCACCCTGGCGCCTTGCAGGTCACGATGCGAAAATCACATGCGATACGCGCGTGCTCCTGAACCTTACGGACAGGTACATCTTCGCCGCAGTCTGGGCAAGAGAATTCCGGTTCTTGCTCCTCCAGGTCGAGCGTGCGCGCGTCGCGCTCCAGCGTTTCCCTGCGGTCGAGGCTGCGCGTTTTCCCGTGCGCCCTCGACTTGCCGCCGCCGCTGCCGCCGCCGCCGCGCGCAGCCGGCAGTCTCGCAGGTGCGAAGGTCACCGGCATGCCCTTTTTCTTTCCTCTTCTCTTGTGCTCTTGCTCTGCTCAGCTGCTGCGCGCGCTCGGCGTTCTCGTCCTGGTCAACGTGCCAAGTTCGACTCGCTCTGCGTTCTCAAACGTCGAGGTTCTCTCTGCCTGTCACTCGAGGTGTGCGCGCGCCTCTGGATCGCCTTCTTCTTCATCATCAACCCGTGACTCTGGCTACACCCTCGAGCCACATCACCTTCCGAGCGAACCCCGACACCACCACCGTGCGTGACTCTTGCGCTCTCGCAGCTCGAGGCCCGGCTCGTCGCCGGCGCCGTCCCCGGCCTCCACGCTCTTCGCGCCGCTGTCGGCGCCATTGGCACGAGAAGCAGTCCCGGAAAGAGGCCTTTCTTTCTCTTTCTCCTCTGTCTGTCTGCCAGTGTTATGTGTGGACGGCAGGCAAGAAGATCGATCGATCGGTGATTGATTGATTGAGACGCAACGATGATGGAGGACGAGGAAAGCAAAGCCCGATCCCGCGAGGCGGCGCCAGACGCGGAGGCACGTGGGGCGAGGCGGCGAGCGCGCGAGTCAGGATGGCGGCGGCCGGAGAGCTGCAGTTCGTGGCGGGCGTGGTGGCCCGCGCAGGCGCGTCGGGCGCCGCGGCGGTCGCGGATGCCGCGCGCAAGGCGGCGAGCCTGCCGAATGCGCAGCTGCGCGCCGTCGTGGAGGCGGCCGGCGGCGCCCCGGAGGCGCAGCGGAGGTGGCTGGGCGCCGGCGCAGAGGAGCAGGCCCGCGTCGCGCAGTGGCTGAGCGTCAAGTCCAAGGAGGTCGTGGACGGCGACGAGAAGAGCGTGCAAAAGGTCCTCGAGGCCCTCGACGGCTGCCTGCAGACGCAGAGCTTTGTGGCCTCTCCCTTGTACCCCTCGCTGGCCGATTTGGCTCTCTTCTGGGCCCTGCGGACGAGTTTCCAGCCCAAGTCGAGCGACTCCGTCCCTGCGGCCTGCAGGTGGTTCAACTCGCTCCAGCTCGACGAGAGTGTTCAGGCCGCTGCGGGCCAAGACCTCAAGCAGGTCAAGTTCGCCGTCCCGGACGTATGGTCCAAGCTCCCCAACGCCGCTGCCGGATCCTCTGCGCCGCCGGCCAAGGTGGCCCGGGGCGATGCCGATAAGGATGCCAAGAAGGGCGCCGAAAAGCCCGACAGCAAGAACAACAAGAATAAGAAGGAAGCCAAGGGAGGCGCCAAGGACGCCAAGCCCGCAAAGGACGCCAAAAAGAAGGGCAACAACGCTCCTGCTCCGGCAGACGACCAACCCATCATCACCAAGATGGACATTCGCGTTGGTAAGATTGTCAAGTGCTGGAACCACGAGGCTTCGGATCACCTCTTTTGCGAAACGATCGATGTTGGGGAGGAGGAGCCGCGTCCTATTGCGTCCGGCCTCCGCAGCTTTTACAGCTCTCCCTCTGACCTCGAAGGCCGTCTCTGCTTGGTTCTCTGCAACCTCAAGGCACGCAAGCTCGGAGGCTACCTTTCGAACGGAATGGTGCTCTGCGCCAGCAACGCCGACAAGACACAGGTCGAGGTCGTTGACCCCCCGGCCGGTGCAGAAATTGGTGAGCGCATTGTCTTCCAGGGCATCGAGGGAGGCCCCTTTGAGCCCGCCACCCCCGCTCAGGTCGCCAAGAAGAAGATCTTCGAGGCCGTCGCTCCCAACCTGAAGACCACCGCCGACCGCAACCCCTGCTGGCTTGGCCAAGATGGCAAGGTGCATCTCTTTACGACCAGCAAGGGTCCTTGCTCGGTCCCAACGATCGCCAATGGAATCGTTTCATAATACTATTCTTTCTTGTCCTCTTTTTCTACTTTCCTCTTCTTTTCTTGAATGCAGTCGATTGAGACTTTTGGCTGGAATCGGAGCAGCAGCAAAAAGGAAAATTTGTTACTGTCTGACATATGCAGTTGCTAAGCCCGCAATTTGCCGAGCCAGAATTTGCAAAGATGCAAATCATGTCACGCAACTCCCTGACTTTATTCTGCCCAACGCTCTCACTCATGAAAAGTTGACAACCTTTTCAGCTGCCATGCCGTCTTCCATATCATCAACATTTGACGAAGCAAACGAGACACCGTGTTTGGTCTGCGATGTATTCGCTTTCAGCACATCTGCAACTTGCACAAATGGCGAGTCATCCCTAAATACATCTGTGGATCCTTGACTCGATTCTTCGTCACAAGCGAGTGATTTCGTTCTACTGCTTTTCTTCTTGGCGTAGAACACAACGACCAGAGACAGAACGAAGGCCATGAGCTCGAGTACTGCAATACCACGAAAAAGCTTGGTCGCGAGGGACTCGTCGCAAAGATTCAGCTTCATGCTCAATGCCACCGCGCCGAGGCAAACAAGAAACATCATTGACACCCGTGCAAGCCAGAAATCGGTTGTTTCCGTGTAAGGAGCGACCAGCTCCACGAACCACGCAAAAAGCACGCACGCCAAGGTGAAAAAGAGTATACCGCCGCTACCTGACACTTGCGTGACGAGGATAAAGATTGATGTCAAGACGAATCGACGCCACAGCTCAAAACTCTCAAACCAGAAACGATTCTCCCGATACGGCTCCAATAGGAATGAAATACCTTCTGCCATCGCCTTTCGAGAAAGACTTTCTCCTTGGCTCCAACCTTTTTTGAGACACCAGGCTGACACGGAAAACAGCACACCGACGCCCACAGGATACAAAGCAAACATGAAACCAGCGTACACACGAGCGCGACGGCTCGCTGTCGAGTCAAAGTCGATCGAATAGTCCACGCGTAATGCCATGTATGGGTCCTCATCGCCCTCGTATCTGGGCATCTCGTGAGAAAGAAATGTTTCTGTCAGCGTCGCAGCGATACCAGAGTACACGAGCCAGAGAATCTGAAATGCACACCATGTAGCAAATTGCAGAGCAGCCCGCGTCCCGATCGTCACGCCGCTCATTTTTTGTGCTATCCACGCCGCGACAGCTACGGCGCCGATCGCCACAATTGGAAGCACGGTCGAAAGGAGCAGCTGCGTATAAAAGTTGCCAGAGTAGCTGCAGCCCATTTGCAGAATGCCCAGCAGACGACCAAGGTTCACATCCACAAATGCACCGAGAACGGACGCAGCTGAAGTCTCCACTCCAATAACTTTCACGAATTGCGTGAAAAGTTGGTAAAAAACGAGCGTAATGCGCAGCTTCACGCCAAAGTGGGGCAGGATGACACCAAGCGATTCTCTGGCCTGAGAAAGCCACTTGCGAACCATGGTCAACAGTCCCAACGTCTGCCTCGCGTCATCTAATGAGTCATTGGAATACTTCCACTTTACGGCGGTCACTGCTGCTGGAGTGAAGAGAAGGATAACCGCGAAAATCCACACCACCGCAGAGATTGCACGATCGCGCGACGTTGCCGCTGCGGTGCAGGGCTCGCAAGTATTGGAACGCATTGCGTACCCGCTTTCGCAGTCGACGCACAGAATGCCCACATGATGGGCACTGCAATAATCACCATGGGTGCCTCCCTTGCAAAACGCTCGCTCGGGGCACTCAAGAAATTCCGTCGATGTGCTGGAGATGCGCCAATACCCTTCCTTGACAGAGACCGTTTCGAGCGTAGCACCGGCCGCTTCGCAGTCCACTAATTCGGCGTCGCAAGTCTCTACTTCGCCATTAACTAGCATTGTTCCAGTGGGCACAACGCACTCGCTCTCTGACAATGCGCCGGCACGCAGCGTGAATGGACGTTCTGCGGGACATTTGCCACAGACTGACGCGTCGTCGGCTTCTTGCTGATAAAAACCTATGGCGCATACGCAAGTGCCATTGGCTTCAACTCGATCAGCAGGGCAGACGCACATGGACTTCTCGGTGGCGCCAAGCGCTGCCGTGAGAGAGCCGTAAGGGGCGCAAGCTGCACAGGATGTGTCTGCGCTCGGTTCTTCGGAAAACGTCCCTAGCGGGCAGGGGTCGCAACGACCGGCTTCACTGTTGACAAAGCTACCTGCCGGACAATGACACTCGAAAGTGTCTCCTACATCGACTCCAACAAAGCCTTCATCGCATACGCAATCATCGATGGCAAGGCTCAAAGGATACGCTGGTTGCGTGTGTGTACGGGAAAAAGGCGGGCATGACTGGTTGCAGTCGCGTCCATAGACCAAATCGCTGGCACATAGCTCGCATGCGTTGCCTTCAAAGTTAGACGAAGTGCAAATGCACACGCCAACGAGATCGTCGAAGGACTTTGCGTCAATACTGTCAACGTCCAGCAGCGCTTTCTCCACGCCACCAAGTGCGGCAAGGGTGTTGTTGTCGGGCTGCATGCAATAACCGCGTGACGAGCATTCGGAGAGGCATTCGCGAGCCGTGTTTCTGTTAAAGTTCAACACCACATCGAATGAGGTAAGATCCGAGAGCTGCTCAATTCGGTCCACATCTCCGTCCCCATCCAAATCGGCATAGCCTTGATAGATACGATAGCGGTCCCCCCACACGCTTCCATCGTATGAGAACTGCTTCTCCTTGGCAGCTTCAAAATGCGGATAAGTCGCATTTCCCGTATTCCGAACAGTAAAGGAATTGTAGTCACTTTCTGTGGGATAGCGAGACACGTAGTCGCCTTGCAAGGCAAAGACGAGATCAACGTCGCCGTCTGCATCAATGTCTGTGAACATCAGATCCGTGTGTGTGTCCGAAGTAAAACCTTCGAGGTGGCCAAAGGGATTCTGGTTCGAATCCTCCACAGGCAAAAACGCCGGGTTTCGTGTCGATCCATCGTTCCTGAAAAAGGCAAACCCTGTGGAGCCGAGGGTGAGTAGATCCTGGTCTCCATCACCGTCAACGTCCGCAAAGGCGATATAACACGGTCCATCGAGTTCAATTTCTCGGAAAGGACTCAGCGTATGATTCACTGCGTCGTTAAATGCCATGTGTGTTCCATTGCCCATGTTTGGAACGTAAATGAGCAGATTGTCGGAGGCAAGAACCATGTCAAAGTCACCATCTCCATCAAGATCGACCGTGGCAATGTCGTCAATCACGACGTTCAAGAGACCGTCCCCGTCTGGATCTTCTGCGCCTATGGATCGTCCTGCAGCATTCACGAGGTCCTCGAGTGCCGGTATTGAACCACTAAAGCTGAACTCGGGCCGATCGCTGGAGCCAACGTTCGAGATTGCCCACACATAATCCACCCGACGAACCCCTTTGATGAGAGTGTAACCACTATCTTTGTCTGCTCGTGTCGCTGGAAAGCCATTGAATAATTGGATGTAGTCCAAGTCACCATCGCCGTCGTAGTCTACAAAAGTCCACTTTTGCGTTCCGAGACTAAAAATCCGAAATGTCCTGTTGCCGACACCATAGTGTGCCAGCATATTGTCAATATCCAGTAAAGGCATTGGATGGCCCGTGTATGCGTCGACACCTCGCGTGGGTCGGGAGAGCAGCGCCGTAAACTTCTCTTGCGAATCTATCATCAAAAGCAAAAAGTCTTTGCTGTCTTGAACTCTTCCCACGCGAAGATACGTTGTGCTCGCGTTTTGATAGCTCGAAGTGAGTGCAAAGGGCGACGCCGCATTTTCGACGAGAGCAAATCGTGGTGTTTGCGCATTTCCTCTGTTCCGATAATATGTTATTGTGGACGTGTCGTCTTCGTTTTCTGGAATGCCGATCAGGTATGCGTCGAGGTCACCATCAAAGTCGAAATCTGCAAAGTGAAGAGTACTCTTCATCGTCTCAGGACTCTCAAATGCGATGCCGTTGAACGGATTCAGGGTGCTGACGGCATTAACGAATTGCGGATTGGCGAGTGTGCCAACGTTACGTAGATACATGACCTCTGGGAAGAGCGAAGGCAGGATGAAGATGTCGAGGTCGCCATCATTGTCGAGGTCAGTCACACTCAGGGTTCTCATGCAGTTTGAAAGAGCTCCCGAAGAGTACTCGTCAATCACAGAAGAGAAGCAGCTGTCCTCAAATTTGCTCGGCATGGCAGTTATGGCAGCATAGAGCGCTTCAGGAAAAGGGTCGTTTGGGGCGGCGACAAAGGCTGGCATGGACACGTTGCCATCGTTCCGAAAGAAACCAATGTCCTCGAGCTCGAGGGGCGCTCGGTAGTCAGCCACGAGGCAATCGAGGTCGCCGTCACCATCAAAGTCGGCGAAAACGACGTTTTCTGGGCATGAGAAGCCGCCAATGTCCAGATCAGCGGTCGGCAGCGTAGCAATACTGTTGCCGCCTTCGTTACGATACCATGCAAAGTTATCAACACCTGCAACGAGGTCATCTTGGCCGTCGCCATCGAGATCTGCAAAGGCAAAGAAGCACCAAGGCTCATCGATCGCGGCGACGGTCAGTGTGGCCGCGAAGGCGTCCGCCTCGGTCTTTTCATCGAAGACGACTTGCAGTGGTTCCGGGGTGTGTCTGCACGTGCCTGCAGCCGTGGCCGCCTTGTAGTTCGGGAGGCAGTCTCCGCAAGAGTCTCCAGCAATTGTTCTGTGCAGCGCCGTGCACGTCGCGTCAATGCTCTCTGCCGTCACCGTCTGTGCGTGAGACCCACCCAGCGCCAGCGCCACCAGCGCCGCCACCAAGGCCGCAACGAGGACTCGCGACGCTCTCAAGTTTGTCGCCATTGCCGTGCGCGCGATCTCGTGTGCAGACAGGCAGCCGAGCCGCCAGCGAGCGAACGATCTTGCTCCGCGCGGTGTCTCGGCTTGCGGACTTGCGGGCTTGCTGCCCCTTGCGGAATTCTCTCTCGCCCCGCCTCTGCGAGCTTGCTCCGCGAGCTTGCCTTTGTCCCCCGCTCGCCGCCCCTCGCGGCGCGGGTTTTTGCGTAGAAGTGGACTCTTCGCTCAGCCTGAGCTGGCTCGGATTGTGTGTGGTGATTGATTGACATGAATGACACGATTGACCAACAGAAACGACCGGGCATTATCGGTAGGCCTATAGAGGTGGCGGCTGCGGCCTTTTCGACTCGGACGAGGCCCCCTCTGTGAGGACAGACGTGTCGCATTCATGCAGTCAAAGGTAAATCGCGACTCGTGGGTCAGCCTCGCTTAGCCTCGGCGCACTCCTTCGGTCAATCAACGAACTCTTTTCTCCAGAGAGAATTGACGTGATTACTTCGGTAGCCAACGAGACAGCAACCAGGGCAACGAGTCAGCCGTCAAAACGAGCTTCATAAGCCAGCGGCTGCGGGTCGCATCATCCAGCTGGCTGGTGAAAGAAGAAGAAGAAGAAGAAGAAGAAGAAGAAGAGAGAAAAGGTTCGAGAGTACACACTAGTTTCCACACATGCGTCCGCGTTGTGGGAACGGGAACGTAGAACCGATGACAAAAGCGCCGCGGCGATCGATAGATTACGGCAGACTGACCGGCCGCTACCCGGGCAGACGAAGCTAGCAAGCTTGCTTGCGCGCTTGCGCGCTCTCTGAATCGACAAAGGGTGCGGCCGGGGCCCCCGTGGTCCATCCTTGTGCGCCTGCGACAAATGAACACCAGAGCGGCAGAGGAGCAAGTGCCACGAGGGGTCATCAATGCCAAAGCCAAAGCCAAGACCAAGACCAAGGCCAAGGCCAGAAACAAGGCCAAGCCAAATCGCGACGATGCGCGGCCTCAATGGAACGTGTGCTTTCCTGCCACTGAACGCGGCATTCCTCCGTACAATGCAGACACAGACCGCGCAAAGCGCGACGCAGAACGCAAGCGCGCCCTTCGCTACAAGACCAAATGCGCGGCAAACGCGCCCCGCGAGATGTACTCAAACCTTGAGAGTAATAGTAAGAAATCGACTGGACACGTGCGGCTCGATGTGGGCCGCAAAACGGTGGCGAGTGATGGTGTATCGAGAAAAAGAGCGAGTATCTCGCTACAAATCGTTCATGACGAAGCGAAAGGCATCGAGATGAACGTTGTGAAGCGAATTCTCGAGCGCGAATCTCTCCTCGCTCTGCTCAAGGATCAAGCTGGGCCGAATGACTCGGCAGAATTTTCTCGTAAAACCTGCATCAAACTTCTTCTGGATATCCGGCAAGCCTCGCTTCTCGCCATCGAAGCTATCTCGAAGTGGCGCGAGTGTCTGCCAGAACCCCTTCCCTTCATCTTTGAGAATCGCAACTACCTACTACGCGTCCTAGTGGACCTCGGCTCGTTTGACTCGCACGCGTCGTTTCGAGCCGCCGTAGCCAAACACTTTCACTACGACCCGGTCACCTTTCGATTACGTGGCAACCCGTTTCTCTTTCCTGTTAGCGACGAGAGTGGCCAGGTTCGTGTTCCATTTCAATCCGAAGCGCCTCACGAACTGCATCACAAGGACAATGAAGACAGCAACATGACCTTGTCGTATTCCGAAGATCCGCAGGATACAAGCCATATTGGCGACCTCGCAACTCGACGCATGATTGCCGCCTGGGCAATCCTCGTCCAAGAGCATGAACGCGCGACGCAACGCCTCGCAGAGCGACAAGTTGCACACGAAGAGATTAAAGGCGGCATCAGCGCGGACGTCAAGCAAGAGATTCCGGATGGTACTCTTGGAATTCGACCCCAGAGTTCAAAGGATGCGAGGACGCGTGGTCGCTTAAACAGCTCTGGCCTGCGTGCAAATCGACTTGCTCCACTGGGCGCAGCGTCACGCCAAGCCAAGACTTTGAGCGTTGAGCCCCAGGCACAAGGACGTGCCTGCCTTTGCGATCAGCCAGTCCCCGCATTTACGGTATCAGAAGTGCTGACAAACCCAAATGCATTACCTCCGCTCACACAGGCAGATCTGCACGCCTTTCGAAGCGATAGTCGTAGCAAACTCGAGCGTATGGACGCAGACATTGCTGCCAGCCAAAAAGTTGTCGTCACGCTCGAAACTGCTGTGGCCCAGGTGCAGGAACGTCTCCGCGCGCACGAAAAGAAATTGCGAAGACCTACGCCACGTCTGCCTCCCGAGATTGAGGCCTTGCGCAACAAGTTCCAGCGTTTGTCCAAGAGCTTACATTATCGCCGCATTGAACTGCAGCGCAAACACCTCGCGCGGCATTGTTTTGTGCAGGATCAAGCCATGCGTGTTGATCTTGCCGTCCAGGCACAAGTCAAGCGTGAACTTCGCGAGCCTCTGCAGAGCAGAGATCCCGCATTGGAGCTTCCCGAAACCTTGGACGATCCAGATGCTGCCGCGACGCTGCGTCTCGTTGCAAGAAATACTGTAGAGGGATCATTGGACGTGGCAGTTACCTCATCTGTTCGCGCAAGAGCCGCGCGCTCGCGTTCCGGGGTGGCACGCACGACTGTTGGCGCTGCATGTATGGATGGTATTCTACATATTGCGCAGGGAAGACTTTCTGACATTCATGTCCGGATAAGACACCAGCTCGCTTGCACTTTTGTGGAAGAGAGTGTCCAGATGGCTTTGCGTTCTGCAGAGGCTCAAGTTGGTCTTGTCGCATCGGCCTTTGTCGCTTCTGTCATCGACAGTGCCCAGCAAAGTTTTCTCGCCGCTCATGTGGATTCCTAACTAGAAAGAGTTTATACATTATCGCAAGTCCCGCAAGGTGGTCGATCTCGCGACTTCTTTCGTCGGCAACTCAACGCAAGCAACTCTTACGACAAAGTACGTTTTGGAGCACGTAAATGCGATTCGAGGTTTGCCTCTCTCGTCGGAGTGCGTGTGAGTCGTGATGCGACAGCAAGTGACTCTCCTTGCGCCTAGCTTGTTTTCTGCCATCCAAGGACTCGGAAGGCGGAAGAGAGTGACCTGCGTTGGGTCAAACTCAAACTCTCAACAACTTGAAGAATCGTGAGGCAGAGGCCAGCCGAGGCCTCGCAAACTTTGCGCGGGTGGCCGCGGGGAAGGCGAGGTCGCAGAGCGCGGCCTCCGCAAACCGCCTTCTGCGCAGAAAGAACCGCGTCGACGAGCGGACGGCGGCAAGTCGTTGGCCATGGGCGTCCATGGGCTGTGGAAGGCGCTCGCGCCCGTGGGCCGACGCGTCGATGTGCAGACGCTTCAGGGCAAGGTGCTCGCGGTCGACGCCAGCATATGGCTCACGCAGTTTATCAAGGCGATGCGGAGTAAAGAGGACGGCCGCATGATTCATAATGCGCACATTCTCGGCTCGCTGCGACGCATTCTCAAGCTGCTCGCCAACAAAATCAAGCCGCTCTTTGTCTTTGATGGCGGCGTACCTGTGCTCAAGCGAAGGATCCGAGAGGCGCGTCGTGCCAAGGCAGACTTTAATGAGCGCATGCTCAAGCGCGCCGCGCAAAAACTCCTTCTCAACCAAATGCTTTTGCGCGAGGTATCACAAGCACAGCAAGCACACAAGGCCAAGCTCTTGCCTGGCGATGCGCGCATCGAAAACGCTCCGGAGACGTCTCAGCCCGGCATCGCCTCCGAATTCAATATGCCCAAAGCAAGGCCCGGGATCGGGGCAGCAGCAACTTCAACAGACGCTGCGACCAATGAACAAAACGCTGACGATGATGATGATGACGACGACGATGATGACGAAGACCTGCCGTTGGGGATCTCGTGGAGTCAGGCAGGCGCGGCGCAACCTGGCAAACCCCAGGATGCGCAGGCGCCAAAGACTGTCGATCTTGTTGCCGACATCGAGGCCGCAACAGCCTCGGCAGCGAAAGCTGCCGACCACAACAACAATGTCAAGTCCGAAGTGGACAACACATTGGAAGATGACATTTTTGCAGATTCATCCGAACCGGTCGAGGAGATCATTGCTCAGCTTCCCGTCATGGCCGACGGCACGGTCGACATTTCCTCGATTGGTGTGCTTCCCAAGCGTTTGCAGTACGAAGTCATTGCCCTTCTCAAAGACAAACGGAGGCAGCGTGAATCGAAACGAAATGAGTTTATTCCAGTAGCAGGCGACCCGCGACAGTATTCTGCAATGCAGCTGTCGCACTTTCTCAAGGACGTCAATTTGAAAAAGAGACTTGATAATGTTGAGTCCAGTCTCGCCAAGGCATCAGGTGCAGGCAAGCGCATTGCATCAGATGCGCGCGTGCAATATGTGCTCAAGGACAAGACAACAGACCAATCCCCGGGAGTGACCCCGACTCATCAGCAAGGCGTAAAGGGGCAATCATCCGCATTGCCTCCTGTACCAAACAGCTCTACGCTTGATAAGATTCTCGCTCAGAAGCCAGGGAAACACTCTCAGGAATTTTTCAAGATGCAGGCAGCGAATCATGCGGGAGCTTACACGGGTCACAGCGAAGAGGCTCTCTCCAAGGCCATGAACACTGCGTCTCACCTCACGTCGTGGGCTGCGAATGCAGTTCGTAGCGCTGTGCGCAAGCGAAAAGCGGCCGCTCTTGCGGCTGCTGCCTCTTCTGCTGCGACCTCGGTGGATCCTGCAAACCCGACCGTGACCCGCGTGACATCATCATCATCGTCGTCGTCGTCGTCGTCGTCGTCGTCGTCGTCGTTTTCTTCTTCCTCCGCGTTTCCAGCGCCTTCGCGATCGGAGGAAAGAGCGCATGAGGTGGTCGACATCGGCGCTTCGGATTCAGATTCGGATTCAGATTTTGCGCCTACGGTCTCTGCGAAACGTCGTCGCAAGGTTTTACATGACGATGGTGATGATGATGAAGAAGATATCAGCGAGATATCAGAGCATGCAAATGTGGTCAAGAGCGATTCCACCCCGGAGATCGAGAAGACAAGTGGAGAGGGTCCCATTCAGAAAACAGACAACATCGAAAGAACTCAACCTGCGAAAAGTGACAACACCACTTCTGACGATGCGAGGAGCATTGATCGCGCTGGCGATGCAATCAGCAAAGCAATAGCTGTCAAGGACGGGGACGACGTCGTCGTCGACGACGACGACGATGATGATGATGACGACGATGACGATGACGATGACGATGACGATTTTCTCGACTCAATTCAATTCGAGGAGCCCCCGAAGGCGCCTCCGCTAAAGTCTGTGGTCTTGCGGCTGCCGTCGAATCATCTAGGGCAGAGACCAACAAAACCTTTGGCGTCGTCAACATTGCGCCAACGTGCTATCAAATCCGCCACTGACAATAAAGTTGCTGACGACAAATTTGCTGACGACAAATTTGCTGACGACAAATTTGCTGACGACAAAGTTGCAGATCTCTCGTCAAGCGTCGCTCCTGATGCAAGGAAGCCCGGCAGCGAGCACATCGATCTCGAATCTGAAGCTCATGACGTCGATGGTGAACGTGACAACTTGGACCAAGTTGAAGTTAAGCTTGCATCGCGCGATGTGGATGGAGACGATGCAAAAGCTGCAAGTGACACCGAGGCCGTTGCTGCGCGCAGTTTAGGAGATGGTGCTGGCAGCGGAAGGGTCGCAAGTGAGAGCGATGCGGATGCTGCTCTCAGCTCTGGGAACGATGTCGAATATGTGGAGGAAGCGGCCGTGGGCACGTCAGCATCACAGGAAGAAACGAAAGTCGATGGAGCGGATTCGTTTGTGTCGCCGGAAAAGGATGTCAACCACCTTGCAACAGAAAGCGACGACCTTGTGGCCTCTGCAGAGGCGATTGAAGTCGAAGAAGCACTGCTGCGAAAAGAAGAAGAAAACGCCGCTGAGATACGAAGACTTCGCGCGTTAGAGGAAAAGGAGTCCGATGAAGACCGAGAAAGGCGCTTGCGCGCGGCGCGGAGTTCTCTTGTGCAAGAAAACGAGGATTTGATGCGTACGCGCTATTCGGCTCAGCGCGATTCGGAAACGGTCACGCCTGCGATGCTCGAAGACGTCAAGGAGTTGCTACGTCTCTTTGGACTTCCGTACGTTGAGGCTCCGATGGAGGCGGAAGCAGAGTGCGCCGAGCTCGAACTTTCGGGAATTGTCGACGGCGTTGTCACTGACGATTGCGACGCCTTCTTGTTCGGGGCGCGCAACGTGTACAAGAACATCTTTGACGATCGCAAGTATGTCGAGGCGTACAAGACGTCTGACGTTGAAAAGGAGCTCGGTATGAATCGTAAAGACATGATTCATATGGCACTTTTGCTAGGAAGCGATTACACAACGGGGATCAAGGGAATCGGTATTGTGAATGCTTCCGAGGTGGTGCACGCCTTTCCCAATTTGGCAGACTTTCGTAAGTGGGTAAACTCGCCTCCTGAGCTCGAAAGCGGTCAAAGTACAGATACTCCGGCTCAGCGTGAATTTAAGCGCTCCCATCGTAAAGCGCGGGAGAAATGGGTTGTTCCTGAACAGTTCCCCTCGTTGCAGGTAGTGGAGGCTTACGAGAAACCGATTGTCGCGCCGTTGCCCAATGACTTTCGTCTCGAGTTCAAAGACCCCGAGGAGGCCGCAATTCGGCGGTACTGCGCAGCCAAGTTGGGCTGGAGTGACGCGGAGGCCCATGCGCAGATCGAACGGCCTCTTCGCGCCTTTCGCGAACGAGGCGTGCAGTCCACCTTGGACTCGTTTGTCGTGTCCTACAACGATGGATCGCGCTTTGCAGCTGTGCGTTCAAAGCGTCTTCAGAATGTGATCAAAGACAAGAGCGTGTCCTCGGGAGGACGCAAGGTTCGATTTGTGAATGCGGTTGGCGTGGAGATCGACGGCGGCGGCACGAAAGAGGCTGAATAAAATATTGTTGAGTATAAACTTCCCAAACCTTGAACGTGAGCAAGTTGTGAACTAGTCACACCAAAAAACTGGTCAAAGGTGTTTCGGGAGTTCGTTTTCAGAGCAGAGAAGAAAATTTGAATATGTATGTATGTATGTAGGTATGGATGGATTGGTGTACGTGTGGTTTTGAAGGATGCATGTACATCTGGAATATAGGTTTCACTCTTCGGTGGCGCGATCACCTCGTTCACTTGCTCGAGGGGTTCACGTACGAGGAGATGCTGGCGAGAGTGATGGCAAAGGCCATGGCCGGAGACATGGGCTCCTTGAAATAGCAGTTGAACGTCTTTTTGGATGTCTTTCCACAGACAAAGATGACGTCGCCAGACTTGTCGGCCGGGTTGTGGAGGATAATGTTTTTGATGCTGCTGGCGAGGGCCATGCCCTTGAAGTCAGAGAGGCGGGGGAGAAAGGACGGACGGTTCGGCGCGTGATTGGCCAAGGGGAAGACGGTATCGTCTCCCTGGGCGAGTCGCTCGAACATGAGGTCCTTTTTGGAGAAGGGCCGGCGGTTGTGGCCCATGGCGGGTATGCAAACGCGTACCCTGCGGCGGTACTGGTCATACTGCTGTTTTTCGATGCGCACGGCGCCAAGCTCGCGGCGGGCATGCATGGCGCCCATGGCTTTGGACGGGTTCAGCCCGGTGTCAAAGACCTCAAAGGACGAGCCGTTGACGTTGGACTTCATTTTGGCAATGAAGGTGTCCTGCGAGCGAGCGGCGTTAAACTTGGACTTGGACTTGCTGGACTTTTGCGAAGACCAGGAAGCGAAGCGCGAGCGCATTTCCATCGAGCCGTCGTCTTCGACCGCGCGCGGGGCGTAGCTGATGGCCCACTGCATCGAGGTTGTGAGGCGCTTGAGCCCGTCGGTTCTCTTGAAGGCTGTCATGAGTCGCATGCCGTTCGACTGGTTCGTAAAGGTCCAAACCTTTTCCGTGGAATCGTACATGATGACGCACTTGACGAGTCTCTCGGACTCCATGGGCGCGAGGAGGAAGTCTCTGAGGGCTGCCTCGTTGGAGAATTTTTCCGGGATGACCTTGGCGAGGCTCGCGTCGTCAAAGGCTGAGATGGAGTCTGCCACTTCCTCGTCGTCGAGGTCGCTATCGCTGTCGTCGTCTTCGTCGTCGTCGAATTCATCGGTGGTGGTGCTCTTGCGCTCGGCTCCGACCGAGACGGAAGAGGAGGTTTCGCCAAAGAAGGGGTCCCACGTCGACGAGCCTGCAGGATCGGAGAATTCTGTGAGCAAGGTGCGGCTGGAGGGGGCGCCAAACGAGCCTCCCTGGAAGGATCCCATCGACGGGTCGTGGTAGCCGTTCGAGGGCGCGCCGTAGAGCATGTTGGACGGGTCGGATCCCTCGACGCCATAGGTGGGGGGGCTCGACCCATAGGAATACGGGTATTGCTGCTGCTGCTGCATGTGCTGCTGCTGCTGCTGCTGCATGTCGACGCCATAAGGTTGCTGCATGTGCTGCTGTGGTTGTTGGGGCTGCGGCGAACCGTATCCTGAATAGCCTTGGGGAGAGCCAAAGGACTGCTGGGGCTGCGGCGAGCCAAAGGATTGCTGGGGCTGCGGCGAGCCAAAGGATTGCTGAGGCTGCGGCGACATCTGGCCTGTGTACGAGTTGCGGCGAGACGGCGGCGCTCGCGAGGGCGCGGGGCGCGCGGGTAGCGGCGCTGCGCCTGGGAAGGCAGCCGGGGCCGCCTCTCCGGGGCGGGTCGTCATTTTGGCGGCGAGCTGCGCCTTGAAGTTCGGATCGACCTCCGTGTTGACGACGCCGGCGACCTCCGCAAAGGCCTTGTCGAAGGGGTTGTTGGGGTCCGCGCCGCGCACGGTCTCCGGCATGGGCGTGTTGTAGTTCACCGAACCCCGCTCATGCTGGCGGTCCGCGATGGGCGCGTTCCACGTCCCGCGGTAGTGGTCGCGCACCTCTCCGTTCGGCACCGAGTACATCCTCCTCCGCTCGCTCCTCTCCGCCCCGCTCGCTCGCTCGCGCGTCGGTTGCCTCCCTCTGCTCGCCGCTCCGCACCGTCGGCTCGAGTCCCAACTCGGCTCCCGTTCAGGTTCTGCTCTGCGCTCAGGCCCTCTCTTCTTCCCCTGCCTGCCTGCCTGCCTGCTGCGCCCAACCGACGCGGCCGCTGCACGCCGCGGCGCTCTCGCTCTGCCGCTCCGGCGAATGCGAATGCGGACTGCCGCTCCGCTCCGCTGCCGCGCCGGATCCGGGCCCGGACCGTCTCGCCTGTGTCGGCGCGGGCGGGAAAAAGCGAGACTGCGACCCGATCGAGCGCGGCGGCGCGAGCTGGAGGGGCGAGCCGCACCGCCCGCGGCGGCAGGAGGCCGGAGAGGACGCGCGCGAGGGACCCGGAGGACGCGGACGAAGACGGGGACGGGGAGAGGAGGGAGGCGGGAGGAAAGGCGCAATCAGGCCGGCTCGAGCGAGAGGCGGTCTCGCAGCGAGCCTCGCGCCGGCGTCTGGAGGGAGGGAGGGAGCGAGCGAGCGATCGCCGAGCGGGCGGATACGAATGACGAAGACGACACGACACGGCGCGAGGGAGGGAGAGCTCGGCGCAGACGGGGCTCGCGCGGACGGCGGCCGGAAGGCGTGACGGCCAGCCGCAACAGCCCGGGGCGGCCGCGCGAGCCGGACTCCGGGACGGGGACGAGGCGCTCCGGGACCTCGGGACCATTCTCGCAGACGATCATTCCTCCAACGCAGCCCTCGCTCGCTCGCTCGCTCTCAGACACGCAGGCACGCACGCAGGCGTACGCAGGCAGGCACGCAGGCGTTCGAGCCCGAGGCGCCAGCAGCAGCTGCAGCCTGAGCGGCAGCTGCAGCGGCCAGGGCCTGGCCGGCTAGCTCTGCCTGGGACGATCTTCGGTGCCCAGAACGGCGGAGGGCACGCATCGCTGGCCCAACGTGCCATTGCCAGGCAGGCTCGCCGGCGCCGTTCTCGTCGAGACGAGACGATCGACCGCGCGCCCATCGCGCAGGGCGTGGCGCTCGCGAGCGGAGCGGTCGCGAGGCTGGCCTCGGGCCCTGGCGCTCGCTTGCACGCGCGTCCTGGCGCGCATCGCGATCGAGCGGCGGGACCCTGGTGCACACGCCGCGCAAGATATTTCTACACGCAACAGTATGCGATCCAGGCACGAGCTGCCTCCTGAGAGCGTCCATCCTTCGATGCGTGCAGACCTACCTGCACCGCGCCCTCGCGCCCATGCATGCGCGCGTCCTCGCGTCCATCGCGATGGAGCGCCGCGCAGACTGACCGACGGGCGGCGACCGAAGAAAGCCGCGGCGCGCACGAGGGTCCTGTCCCCGTGCGTGTCATACGCCAGTCGAGACGTTGGTTTACGGAGACGGATGCCATACTACACTCTATAAGCGATGGATGCCGCGTAGGCGCTAGCTGGAGACCCGAAGTCGAAGGAGGAGAGACTTGATTTGGTTGGAGACGACGCATGGACGCTGCAGACGGAGGTCGTGGCGCCACAGTTGTTTCCTTGCTTCCAGAGCGCGCGCGCGCACGCTCGCAGTCGGGTCGCTCGCAGTCTTGCGCTCATGTCTGAAGCGTTGGCGCGATTGCAGACCCGCACCTGCGCGGCCTTGGGAGCCCAGCACTGCAAGCAAGCAAGCCAGCAAGCAAGCAAGCATCAGCGGCTGCGGGCGGGGATGACCGCCGCCCGATTGGGACCAGCACGGGCGATAGATCGACTGCTTGGAAGCGCGCGCTCTTCAACGACGCGGGGACGGACGTGGTTTCCACATACCAAAGCCTCAACGCGGAACACAATTAGGAAGCTAAGTAAAACGAAGACCTCGCCAACGCGCATCGACCCCTGCGAGAGACGGGCAGCCGCAGCCGACAGCTACTTTTGGGAAAGCAGCATGTTTGCGCAGCGCGAAAGCAAGGATGAAAGTTGTCCGCCCGATTTGGGCGAGCTTTCTTTCTTTTTCAGTTCTTTTTTCTTCATGAGTTAGACGCGGTCTTTTGGGGTCTCCGGATCTGGCCCAGACCCGGAGGACTGGGGCTCTCTCCGCTTCTTCAAGTTGTGGGCCTGACCCTGATCCTGACCCTGGCCCTGACTCTGACGATTGGCGCTCTGCTTGCTGCAAACACTCGCAAATGCACGAAAACACACATGTACGCTCACACGTCGTCCTCGTTCTCGTCTTCGGCGTCGAGCTCAGCGCTTGCTGACGCCTTGGCGTTAGCTTTGGCACCGTTGGCGGGGCCCTTGATCTTGGCGAGCTTGGCGCGTTGCGCCTCCGTGAGCTGTGGACGCGCAGTCGAAGCTTTCTCGTCCTTGTTCTTGCCTTTGTTGGCTTTCTTTTTCTTGTCCGAGCTCTCCGTAACGTCCTTGGGGCCAAAACCAGCGCCAAGCTTGGCGGCGCGATTAATGTATGACGGAATTCCCTTTCCTACAAGTTTTCGCACCAGTGCATCTGTAAAGTGATTCTGCGCTTGCATGCATTCACGTTAATATTCATTCATTCGTTCGTTCGTTCGTTCGTTCGTTCGTTCGTTCGTTCGTCAACGTCACGGTGTGCGAAACCCCAACCCCTTTATCAACAGGCAGGCAGCCCATCGCCTCGATACAACGTACGCAGTTTTGATTTACAAGATTGTAGGATCCTGCCGCGAATTGTGCCCGAAGTTGGCCCACTGCTGCGTTCACTTCTGTCATCGATTCCACCTTTGAGAATGAATACAAAAACAGCAAAAGTCAGATACGAAAGCCAAGACGGCTTAACATAAGCGATCGAAAACATTTAATACCTACCTCTCCCATGTCAATGGTCTCCTTGTAGATCGCCTCCTCGCCGGCGTCCAGCGGGGTATGGTACACGACGCCTCCATTTGAAAAGGTATATTCGCGCGAGCCGATTTGAACACCCGTGTGGTCTGTTGTTGCAGTTGCAAACAAAGTTGTATGCGTTTCCCAAGTCCGTTGGCCAGTATACCGCCCCCATCGTTGTCATCGTCGTAGTCGTCGTCGTCGTCAGTCGTCGGGTCTTCAAGTCGCCTGCTTGCTGCACACCTTGGCGCAATCGTTCTCCGCCGCGTGCAAGTACCACGCGCGCGACGCGCTGGCCAATTGAGCACGCAGGAGCTGTATGTACGTACACGCGCCGAGCCCCATCCAGCTCACGTAGCGGTTCACCTTGGTCGCGATGTCGTACACGTTGACCTTGACCTCCATCGTCGGTTGTTTTTGGCACTCTTGCTTGCTTGCTTGCTTGCTTGCTTGCTTGCTTGCTTGCAATGGAGATTTATTTCCGGGCACGTGCACTTTGCAGCCAGCTGACAAACAAACAAGGAAAAAGTTAAGGGGGAGAGAAGCAATGACGGCTGTCCTTGAATACGAAAGAGTCTTTACAGCGCAGGCAAGCGAACGAGACAACTGGGAAGGGTGACGAGGCTAAAGGTGCTTGTGCTTTGACACTAGGCCAACCTCATTCGCGTAATACGAGTGACGAATCAGAATTATCATTCGTGTTATTTTGCATCCTTCTTCTCCGTGCTGCTTTTTTGGAAATGAAAAGGAAGAGAAGACATCACGAGGCTCTTTGTTCCTCCTTTTGATACGCCTCGTCATCGTCGCAGCTGAGCCTATTCCGACGACCAGGCCTACAACCAAATCAAGGAAATCCTTTTCAATTTTGTTCCTACGTAGCTTTCTCGACTTTCGAATCAGTCCATCAAGAAAAGCCCTCCGCCATTGTGCCACAACCACGGACGGACCCGAGCATTCCGCCATCCTCGCCCCTGAGGCTCACTCTCTTGCCGACTCCGCCCGCTTCCCGTGCCTCCGAGGGCCGTCGCCCTTCACGCCCGCCGACAGGCCCCCATCTCCCGTCTCTCCGTCGTCCTCCGCCGCCTCTCCCGGAAATCCGGGCCCTTTTCGTGGCTAAAGAGTGGCCGCTCGCTCGCTGCCTCTGCCTGCTTGCTTCTGTCTGCTGCCTGCCTGCCTGCTTGCTGGCTGCCTGGCGCCCGAGCCCGCGCGCATTCTGGCGGGGCGCATAGCGCGATCGGCGTCTGTGTAGCACGCGCGGCGCAGAGAGAGGCTCGAGGCGCGATGCTGCAGCGCAGCGGACTGGGAGCGCTCCGCGCGCTGGCCCTGGCGCGCACGGCGCCGGAGCCGGCGACATGGACGCGCCATGCGGCCGCCGGACGGCGACTGCTGGAGACGACGGCCGCGCCCGCGACGCTGCGCGCCGGCGCTAGCGTGTGCCAGCACGGCGTGCGTGCCTTCTGCTCGGCGCCGGCCCCATCGTCGTCCGGCCTGACGTCTGCCGACGCAGGCTCAGCAACCGGAGACATGACGACGCCACCACCGCCGCCCTCGCAGGGTCTGCCGAGCAACTTGCGCTTCTCCAACCCGGAGGTGCTGGACGTCAAGGAGGACGAGGACCTCGAATTCGAGTACCTGATTGAAAAGGGCCCCAAATCAGCGCCCCTTCTCTCGCTGACGCCCGAGTGTAGCTTCTCAGAGGCCGGCAACATTGACCTCAACGAGTTCGTCTTTAGCACGCCCATGCGCGAGGACGTCATTCACAACGTTGTCGTGTGGCAGCGCGCCAAGCGGCGACGTGGCCTCGCCAAACAAAAGAACCGCTCCGAGGTCAGCGGCTCCACACGCAAGCCCTTTCCCCAAAAGGGAACGGGCCGCGCTCGTCAAGGCTCCACGCGCGCCCCGCACATGCGTGGCGGTGCCGTCGCACTCGCCGCTCGTGGCAACCGCGACTTTAGCTACAAGCTCAACAAAAAGTACGTGCGTCTTGGCCTTCGCAGCGTGCTTTCCGCTCGATTGTACGAGGGCAACCTCATTGTCGTTGACACGCTCGAGCCCGAGGTGGCGGCTGCTCCCGCTCCTGCCGCCGACGCTGATGAGAGCGCTGGCGAGGTCGTCGTCGAGGCTGCGACCTCGCGTCTGTCGATCAGGACCAAGCACGTCGCTGCCATGCTGGAGGACCAAGACTGGGGTTCGGCTCTCTTTGTGGACACCGACGAGAGGAGCGAACACTTTCGTCTCGCCGTGAGCAACGTTCCCAATGCTCATGTCCTGCCTCAGATTGGCCTCAACGTCTATGACATTCTTTCTTTTGAGAAGATCGTCATCAAGCGTGAGGCTCTCGAGGCACTCTACCGTCGCCTCGATGAGAACATCCGCAAGATCTATTTTTCGCGCTAAAATTGACGTATTCAGAATGATATGGACGTGATCGATCGTGCGAGCTTTTGCTCATGGTCTTGCATGTGTTCGCTTCAGGCCGGTTCTTCTTTTCTGCAGCTGCAGACCCGACTTGTTTCTGCCAATACCTTGTTCCTTCCATCTCTTCTTCTTTTTTCTCTCATTCTTTTTCTTGATGGCTGTGACTCCTTCTTCGCGGCAGTCCAGCACCATGTGCTTGGGGATTTCTATTCCTTCCGGGGGGGGGGGGACAAGTTCTCTTTGTTTTTACTAACTTTTCACACTCAACAGTGGGACCTTCTCGTCTTCATAATTCATTCATCTTACGATTTGCTGCTGCTGTTACTGCTGCTGCTGCTGCTGCTTCGTGAATTTAGCCTGGACCTAAACCTGGCCCTAAACCTGGGGTTGCGGCGGCGTCTCGGACTGCTGAAGTGAAGAGCTCAAGCCTGGTGCCCATGCTCGAGCAAAGGCAAGTCGGTCCTCCTCGGAAGGCAAGGCACGCACATGCTCAAGAAGGCGAATAAGCATCGAGGCATTGTGTAAGTACAAGAGCATCTGGCCAAGCAGCTCTTTGGCGCTCAGCAAATGCTGCATGTACCCTCGTGTGTGACGCTCGCAAGCCCAGCATGGACACCCAGCAGAAATTGGTGCCTTGTCCTCGCACAAACGCGTGTCGAGCAGGTTTACAGTCAGCGGACCACCGGGACCCTCCGCCTCCACGGCAAAGGATAACGCCGTGTTGAGCTTCGTAAGCATGTAAGGCAGCGACGTTTCCACCGCGTTGGCGCCCACCGCAAGGGCCGCCACCAACTGAGGCAATGACGCCGTACCCATGACGGCATACAACATGACATCAGGGCCGGCCTGTGCGCGTGCCTTGCGAATGCGCGTAATTTGCGTGTCCGCGTCGAGATATCTCAAATTGGCCAGAGAAATGCCAACACTGCTCTCTGCCCCTCCGAGGGATGCTATCCCTGCCTCTTTGGCAAGTTTCCGGACATCTTCGAGACAGCGCTGCTGTGCGTTTTCATCGAGTCCCACTACGGGAAGCAAAAGTTGCTGACCGCTACGATCACCGTTGTCTTCCTGGTTCCACCACGAAAGGGCCTTCTCCGTCCACTGACGAGCACGTTTGAGCGCGCGATCCGCGTGCTTTCGCGAATACCCTGGGCCAACCGCCTCGTACGGGCACTCGGTGAGGTCAGCATGCATCACATTGCTTGCCAAATCCAAGTATTCCTCGAGGGGCATGGCAATGCGCTCCATGGCCGAGGACAAAAGGACCACATCCCCTGCGCCCTTGGCGACGCTGGTGTCCGGCGGTGCGAGCAGGCCGCTTCTGATCTGTGCCACAACGAAAAGCGATGCGCTTAGACCAAAGAACGACCGCATGTCAGACTCGACGTGGGCCGCACTGTGCTCCTTGAGCGCCTCTTTGCCTGGCAGCAGCGTGCCCACGTCCGCCGCAAAGCTCAGAGCCGCGGGACTTGCGTTCGTGCTCGCATCACCGTCGCCACTGCTATCATGTCGCTTCTCCTCCTCGAGCTCTTGAAGCAGTTGTTGCGAGAGGAACGGCGGTCGGCCGCTCGACAGCGACAGCACGCACGCGCCCACCTTGCGCGCCATGGCGTCTCAAACACGACGACCAAGCAGGCGCCGCCGGATGAATGAAACAACAACACCAAATGAACGGGATTTGATGTGCTAGGTTTGAGTGGCCCGCAAATAGTATACTGGAACGTGAACACGCGGCACGCACACCAGGGTGGTTGTAGTAGGCCTTTAGAAGAAAAGAGAGCAAGCAAACCTTGCCCATCGAGCCACCTTGGATTCACATTGACATTCAAGATAACGCTTCGTGCAATTATTGGCTGTCTGGCGAATACTAGAATCCTGAAAAAATGATGGCAAACAGCAAGAAAGTCCCCTTTTGGCACCACGAGGAAGAGAGTCAGATGTTGATGTTTTGATGTTTACTGTTAGGCTGCGAGAAGAGCGCGAACTTTGGCGATATCGCAAGCGTCGGTCTTGGAAAGTTTGGCGAATTTGAGCACCTTTTGCAGGGCCTGGTCCTCGGCCTCCCGCGTGTCCGACGATGTGCTCGTGTTCAGGCGCTCGAGCTGGTCGGCCTTACGTTTGGCAGAGGCAATGACGTCCGGCGGAAAACCTGCCATGCTGGCAATGTTAATGCCAAAAGACTCTTGGCACGGTCCTTTGTTTACATTGTAAAGCATGGTGATGGCATCATCCGTTGCGTGCGCAGCAACGTGCTTGTTCGAGACGAGGCCCTTTTCCACTTCGTTGGCCAGCACAGTAAGCTCGTGAAAGTGCGTGGCAAAGAGACAAAAGCAGCCCACCGACGTTGCCAGGTGGCGCGAAATGGCCCACGCCAGCCCAAATCCGTCGTATGTCGAGGTTCCGCGGCCCAACTCGTCAATAATCACCAGCGAGTCTGCCGTCGCCGTCTTGACGATTGCCGCAGCGTCGAGCATCTCGGCCATAAAGGTCGAGACACCACGCAATTGCTCATCGCTTGCGCCCACGCGCGCAAGCACTGCATCAACAATGGGAAGCGTCGCTGCCTCAGCAGGGACAAAACTTCCCATTTGTGCCATGACCAGCAATGTGCCCAGCTGGCGAATGTAGGTGCTCTTACCACCCATGTTCGGCCCTGTGATGATTTGAAACCTTCCCTCGTCCGCATCGCCCGCGGCGCTTCCAAGGCGGTAGTCGTTGGCAATAAAGTCGACGCCCTCGAGATGTTCCAGACACGGATGCCGAGCCGATTCCACCTGAATGCGACGAGTCTTGGCATCCGCATCAAGTCCAACGAGCTCGGGCTGGACGTACGTTGCTGGCGCAAAGGCAGCAGCATGCGCGAGACTTGCCAAGACATCGAGCTGGGCTGCGAGGCTCGACGCTGCTTCAAAGAGGGGCTCAAAGGTCGCAGCCACTTGGGCTGCCTGCTGCACTAGCTTGAGCTGCGCGGCTTCGATGCGGCCAAGCGTGTCCGTGTGGCGCTCCGAGAGCGTCTGTAGGCCTTGCGTGGTCCATCGAATGCCAGCGCTCACCACGCTCAAATACTTGGCATCGCCCTTGACCTTTTTCAGATCATTGTCGTGTTTCTTGTTAATGCGAAAGTGGAAGCCATACGTGCGCAGCATGGCGGCGTCCGTCTCGAAGCGAGGTGCCATGGCACTCAGCGTGCCGTCTTCGAGTTCCTGCCGCGCGTCCTCGACGCTGTGCTGAATCTTGGTCAGCTTTTCGTACAAATTGGCAAGCTCCCCGGTCTCGTCATGCTGCGACTGGACGCGGAATTCTGCGGGGGCATATTCCATGTCCAGCACGCCTTCCACCAGCTCGAGGTACTTTCCGAACCGGTTCTTGGACCCCAACGCATGCACTTGGTCCCCAAGCGCCACGAGCGCTGCGCATGCTGGCGTGTCTCCCGCGCTATCCTCGCGGAGAACATCGGCAAGGTTCGGCAGTCGCCGGGCAAACTCATAGAGAACATACATCTCCTTGAGGCCTCCGCGAGGCCTTTCGCCGCGCAGGCGTCGCGTGAGACGAGCAATATCCGGAACTTGCCGCAGCTGCTGACGAATTTCTGCGCGACGTGTATCATCCTCCTTGAGCGCAAAGACCAGGTTCTGGCGTTTGCGAATCTCTGCAGCATCCAGCAAGGGCTGTCGGATCCATCGTCGTAGCAGACGCGCGCCAATCTCCTTGGTCGTGCAGTGATTGAGCACGCCAAAGACGCTCGCAGCCTTTTCCTGGACCACAGCGCGACCGTCTCGCGTAGATGTGGCCGGAAACAAATTAAGCGCCTCGACAGCCGCCGCGTCGAGCCGCATGTATTGGTTCAGGCGACCTTGTTCGAGCTCGATGGTTCCGCGCGCATCCTCGTCTTCCAGCAGACCTGACTTGCGAATGACGCCTGCCAGGGCTCGCATGCCCAGTCCATCTCCGCCTTCAAAACTGCGCAGCACGGCGCGGCCCGTTGATCCTTCGGCGCCCGTTAGCGTTTCGACGTCCTGGGCCATGCTCGTGGTTGCGAGATCCTTGCCGCCAACGGTCTCGGCGCAGGCGATGCCGAGTCCCTTTTCACCCACAAGCTTTTCAACACTTTCATCGCCACTATGGTATACGGACTGAATGCCTGTGGCGCCGCCGAGACCGACGAGAAGGCTTTCTAGGTTTGTCAGGGCGTCGCAGTCCTCGAACTCGTACACGGTCACCTTGCCGCGTTTCTTATCGTCCAAGTCGCTCCTTGCGCGCTCTTCGTGCACGGCGACGCCGAGACGCACAGCGCTCGTTTTGGTCGGCGGGCCTGCGACAATCACGACCGTGCAGCCTTCCATCGCGAGGCCGTCGCCGCCGCCGCCGCCACTGCTCATCTCCTCAGCAAGGTCGGCCATGCTCTCTCAAAAGAGGCCCTGCTCGACAAGGAATGGAACGAACACCTCGCGCTCCTGCTTTTCCGCCGTTTGCAATAAAGAATTGCCACGACGCGATCTCGATGCGCGACCGCACAACGTCGACCCCGCCTCGGCCTCCTCGCTCGTTGCAGCTCCCGCGCGCGACGCTCGCGATCACGTTCTGCAGCTGCTCTCGCAAAAGCGACTCGGGCGCCTAACCACGGCTGCGCAACGCAAAAGGAGACGGCGCCTCTGAAGCGAGGATATCCTCGCTTCTGTTCGTAAGCGAGGATATCCGCGGCCCTGCTTCTGGCCAGTCAACCTGCCATCGCCAGACCTCGAGACCCAGTCCTCAGGCGCGGGCGAAGGCATTGGGCGCGGCGCTCGTGGTTGGCTGGCTGGCTGGCTGGCTGAGCGGGAGCGCGCGTGGCAGACAAGGAGCGTGGCTGTCGTTTGGTTTGCAGACCTTTGAAGAAAGAGCTCTGGGACGACGCGCGGTGGCGGCGTCTGCTCTGCCCACCACCACCGACCCGAGTCCTGCGCTCAGGGCGAGAACCCTCCTGACCAAGCCTTGGTGCAAGACCAGAGCGCTAACGCGCGTGCTTGATCGAACGCGGTGCGAGGAGGTGACGGCGTAGCGGACGCGCAGTGCTGCTTTGACCGTCGAATTGTACGGTATAAACAAACACTCAGGCCGTCCATTTGGTCGCGTTTTATACCATGGCGAACATGCGAAAGCGACGGAGCACGGGTGGTGTAAGCACGCCATCCAGGACGTCCAAGAAGCGTCAAGATGCCGAACCCCGTCAGGCCAAGACCGTTCAAGTAGACCGAAAGAAGAAGCGCAAGGAAAGCATGGTCGCAGCGAAAAAGGCCTTGACCTCGGTCGAAAATGATGTTGTCTCGAGCGCAAGCGAGAGCGAGAACGAGGATGACCCGCTCGAGCAGGAGCTCGACGAGCGCATTCGCAAGGTTCTTAGCAAGAACATCAAGAGCAAGGAGGACATGATTTCTGCCTTGAAAAAGGAACTTCTCCTGAGTGTTGGTGGCGGTGATGACGCCGATGCGGATGAGATGGATGTCGAAGACGACGACGAAGAAGAAGAAGAAGAAGAAGAGGACGAAGAGGAAGAGGAAGAGGAGGAGGAGGAGGAGCCTGTGGCACCAAAGAAGACGAGCGCAAAGAGCAAAAAGGCAGCCGCAGCAGCTGCTGCTGCCGCCGCTGCCGCTGCTGCAGAGCAAGCCTCGTCCTCTGATGACGACGACGAAGAAGAGGAGGAGGAAGCAAACGGCAAGCCTGCCCCGAAACAAATGTTCGCAGACGAGAGCGATTCGGACGACGAAGACGCAGATGACGACGATGCGGCAGCCGGCTTTCGCGACAAGGGTCTCGAGTCCGATGACGAGGATGAAGAGGAAGGAGCTTCCGACGAGGAAGACGAAGACGAAGACGAGGACGACGATGACAAGGATGTGTCGCGTGTAATGGAGGTCTTCGAACTCCCAGACGAGGAAGACGAGGCCATTGATGACCCGGCCACAGTGCAACAGCGCATTAAGGAGATCCTTGGCACGCTCGCCAACTTCCGCAAAGTCGCCAAGCAGGGCCAGTCGCGATCTGACTTTATTGACCAGCTCGTCAAGGATTGCGCTCGCTTCTACGGATACCTTCCAGGACTGATTGAGCTTTTCCTGAGCGTCTTTAGCCCGAATGAAATGGTCGAATTCCTCGAGGCCAACGAAACGCCCCGGCCGACCGTAATCCGGACCAACACGCTCAAGGCGAAGCGCAGAGATCTGGCCAAGGTCCTGACCCAGCGTGGTGTTAGCCTGGAGCCCCTCGCAGACTGGTCCGACGTTGGCCTCAAGGTGTTCGAGTCCAGCGTGCCCATTGGCGCTACACCCGAGTACCTTGCGGGCCACTACATGCTGCAGAGCGCGTCTTCTTTCACGCCAGTGCTTGCGCTTGCGCCCCGCGAGGGCGAGCGCATCCTCGACATGGCGAGCGCGCCTGGTGGCAAGACCACGTACGTTTCGCAACTCATGCGAAACACGGGCCTGATTGTGGCCAATGACCACAACAAGGATCGTATCCAGTCCACAGTCGCCAACGCCGCGCGCCTTGGTTGCCGCAACATTATTCACTGCTGCCACGATGGCCGCAAATTCCCGGAAGTGATGGGTGGTTTTGATCGAGTTCTCCTCGATGCCCCGTGCTCTGGTCTTGGCGTGATCCAGCGCGATCCCTCTGTGAAGATGACGCGTACGCTTCACGATATTCGCACAACCGGAAGGCTGCAAAAGGAGCTCTTGCTCTCTGCAATTGACTCTGTGGACCCCAAGTCCAAGACGGGCGGTGTTATTGTTTACTCGACGTGCTCCATCTCCGCCGAGGAGAACGAGATGGTCGTGCAGTACGCTTTGGAGAAGCGCGACGTCCGTGTGATTGAGTCTGGCGTCAGTGTGGGGCGGCCTGGTTTCACGCGCTACCGCGAGCACCGCTTCCACCCCTCGCTCAAGCATTCGCGTCGTTTTTACCCGCACGCGCACAACATGGACGGCTTCTTCCTCTGCAAATTGCAAAAGATCTCGAACCGCAACAGCATCGCTGGCGGCCCGGGCGCAGGCCCCAAGGCGACTGCGCCTGAAACCGCGCCCGAGGACTTGGAAAGCGGACCCATCCCAACCAAGGGCGGCAAAATCAAGGGCGGCAACAACAAGGGTGCCAAGGACAAGGGCGGCAAGATCAAGGGCGGCGCCAACAAGGGCGGCGCCAAGGGCCCGAGAAGCCCCAAGGCATCGAATGGTGCTGGCAAGAGCAAGTCTCCGGCAGATAAAAAACGCAAGGCGGGGCGCGTTGAGAAAGCACAGGTCAAGAAGCAAAAGAAGAGCCCTGCCAGCGACGGCAAAGATGCCAAGGCGAAGAAGACAAAGAAGACCAAGAAGGACTAGGCTCTTTTCTTTATAATCGTATACGTACAATTAGTTGTCATACCTACCTCTCTCCTGATTCTATTCATTTATTGCCTCAATGATCGGCACTGTCGCTTGGTGTTATTTAACATTCGCAGTCGCACACCACAGTCAACAAACTCAGCGCAAGGCTAGAGAGAAGTTTTGTTGCAAGGTCGAAAAGGTCACCGAACGGTCTCACTGTCCAAAAAGTGAAACCTCGCTATGCGTGTCACAAGGTTGACATTGGTCTGTGCGGTGAGTTGGTATAGCCGGCAAAGATGAATGAGTTCAAGAGCAAGAAGTTCTCGTTTGCACCAACGCTGGCAGACCTTTCGTCTGCACGCCACCCACGACTGTCGTCCCAGTAGACTGTCGTGCAAAGCACCTTTGCATCAAATTAAAAGTTCCTGCTCCTTTTCCGCCATTCTCATCGTTGCTGCCAGACGATGCACATCTCTCTCTCTCGCGCGCGCATGGAGATTCCCGCCACGCTGGCAGTTGTACACAAGCATCCCGCAGCCGCTGCCGCTGCCAGCACGTTTTCCCTCTTATCCAGCCGTCTGCTGCACTGCTGCAGCTGCTGCAGCTGCTGCGCGCATTTCAGCCGTGCACGTGCTCTTGACTGTGAGTCAGCCCACCCTGCACAGCCACAGCCACAGCCACTGCCACTAACACCTCGCCGCCACGCGTAGGCTTTCCCGCTATCTTCCCAAAAAAACCATCCATCCACGTCTCGTCGCTGCCATTCCTTTGGCTCACTGACCACTCCCCGGCGACGTCTGCGTCTCACCAGCCTTGCGAAGCGACATCCTCATCGCCGAGCTTTCGCAAGCGATGCCACACCTGCCATGGCTGCCGCTATTATGCTGTGCTTGGTTGGGTTGGATCGATCGATGACGCTGCCATTGGCCTCGCGCTCTCACCTTCCCAATACCGTGCACGGTACCAGCTTCAGCGGGCTGGCAGGCAGGCGCCCTCGGTGCGGCCTCGTTCTCGGCTGCGGCAGGCATGCATGCTGCACGCCTGCCTGCAGGCCTCGCTCGCCCGCGCCTGGCGCCGCTGCGCGCGGTCTGCCGCGCGTCGCTGCCGCGCGAGAAGCACTCGGTCGGTCGGCCGGCCGGCATCGAGTCCGCGCGTGCCGGCCGCGCTGGCAGCTGCAGCTGCAGGCGGGAAGGGGCAAAAGGGGGCCGCCGTCTCCGGGAGAAGCGGCGCGAGGGGGCGAAAGGGGCCGCCGTCGAATAACGCGACTTCCGAGACGCAAAGAAAGAAAGAACGAACGAACGAACGATCGATCGATCGAATCGGGCGCCGCGACAACGCAACAAACAGAGAAAGAATCAGGCAGCCAGCCAGGCAGCCAGGCGCCGCGCGCAAGCCTGCTGGCGCGAGGCCGCTCCCGCTCCCGCTCCCGCGCAGCGCGAGGCACGAGGCCGCGGGGTGCGCGGTGCCAGCCAGCGAGCGCAGCGCGGCGCGCGTCGTGCTCGCCCGATACCTTCGCTCTCGCCCGCCCGCCAGCTGGCTAGCTGGCTAGCTCGCTAGCTCGCTAGCTCGCTCGCTCCCGCGCGGCCAGCCAGCCCGTCGGCGGCGGCGCTGCGCGCGTGCGCGGAGAGAGCACGCAAGCAAGCCCCGCGGCGCACACGCACAGAGCCTCGCTCGCGGTGTACAACAAGGGCGGCGAGGAAGGCAACAAACAAAGCCACAAACAAACAGGCGGCAGGCAGAGCGCCTAGGCTTCCTGCTCGAAAGCCGCCGAGAGGGGGGTGGCACGTACGCGCACGTGCACGCTTGCTTGAAGTCAGGAGGCCGTCGAGGAGGAGGACGAGGAGGAGGAGAAGGAGAGCAGCGCTGGTGAAGTAGAATTTGACATCATTTGATCGCACCGTCATTTCGCGCGCTTGCACGATGCCCAAGGTGAGCGAACACAACGACAAGGTGCACGCGATGAAGTCCGTGTCGTCGTCCTCATCGCTGTCGTCAGTCGCGTCGACATCATCGAACGGGACCGCACCGTCCAAGTTCCGGAACCGCGGCCGGAAAAAGAGCAAGGACGCGGTCACCGCCGGCGCATCCGCCGCCGCCAGCGCTGCCGCCGTGACGGCGAGTGCTCTGGAAATCGACACGGGAATGAGCACGATGCAGCTCTCGCGGGCCCCGCCGCGTAAATCCAGCAGCGCGCCAAATGAGAAAAAGGACGACGTGCGCACCCGCAGCGTCTCGGCAGCGCCCGGCGCCCAGGCCAAATTCGAAGATGTTCGCAGGTTCCGGCGCAAGAGCTTGGTGGAGAAATCCTCCAAGGCGTACAGTCAGTCTGTGAACGAGCAGGACCAGACGGGCCTTCCCTCCAAAGAGGGCTACTTGCGCAAGGAAAACCGACACGGTCGATGGCAAAAACGCTTCTTTGTCATCAACAACAGCCACCTCAATTACTACAAGCACAAAACGACGCATGTCTTGCTCGGCGAAAGCGCCACACCCAGCGCCTCCATCGATTTGCGACTGGCTACGCATATCTGCGTCTTGGCTCGCAACGGCGTTCCCGGTTCCAAGTTTGCTATTCAGACCAAGTCTGCCATTGCTCTCGAAGAAGAGTGCTATTTCTTGCGAGCCCACTCTCATCAAGAGGCCGCCGCATGGGTCGAGGCCCTCAACGCCCGGCGCTCACACTATGCAGCCTCTGAGGCGCCATCGCAGAGCCCTGCAGCCCAACGAATCGTTGAGGAAACAGCAGAGCAGATCCGGCAGGACTCGGGCATCAGCGCCATCACCGATACCGACGGCCCAGATGGCGCCCAGTACTTTGACCCTTACTCTATCTCCCCGCCTGTGCGCTCATCGCCCCACGAGACGAACGGCGGCACCTTTGATACCGGACCCTCGGACGAGTACTGGCTCGAGGGCGAGGACACGGACGACGATGGCTTTGTGTCCGCAGACGAGGGCGTCCCAGGCGATGGATCCAGCGTCGAGGGAGACGACGAAAGCCTCGACGGCGATGATGCCCGTGATGGCACGACGCCCTCGCCGACTTCCAGCTCACGAAAGAGTTGCGTTGTGAGCGAGACGCTAGCCAGTCGCATCGCGCAAAACCCACCGAGCACGCTCGAGACAAAGTACTGGCACGTGCCTGAAATCAGGAAGCTACAAGTGCGGAGCGAGTCGTACTTGACTACGAGTAAAAAGCAGCTTGCCGATCCTGCTCTGTTCCAACTCGTTGCCGTCGACAACTTTCTGACCGAGGACCGTCAGGACAATATCATCAACCACCCTGACAACCGAATTGCGCAAGCGATGCGTCGCGGAGACTCCTTTCCCTTCATGTTTGTCGTCCACATTCAGGTTCCCGGTCCTCCCTTTTACAGTTTTGTGCTGTACTTTGCTGCCACTGAAAAGCTGCAACATTGCCTCTATGACGACTGTTCAGAGCTCTCGGCTTCGTCGGCCGCAAAGCTGCCCAAGGGATTTCCTAATCTTGCACGAAAGTTCTTTCTCGAGGATACGAATGAGTTCCGTGACCAACGCTTCAAGCTCATTCCTCGCATTAATGAAGGTCCCTTTATCGTTCGCAAGGCAGTCGGGTCGAAGCCGGCCCTTGTTGGCAAAAAGCTGACGCAGCGTTATTTTCGGGCGAAGAACGTGCTCGAGCTCGATCTTGACATCGGGTCTTCGAGCATTGCACACCGCATCGTGCAACTCAGCATTGGTTATGCCAAGCTCCTCACGGTTGACATGGCGTTTGTGATTGAGGGTCAAGATGCTGAGGAGCTCCCTGAGCAAGTGATCGGCCTCATTCGTGCCGTTCATGTTGACTTCTCCAAAGCCGTGCCCCTCAGAAAGGTGCCCTCCTCGTCTTCTTCCTCCTCCCCATGAGTGCATGACCGACAGAATGTGTGCATGTGAAAACCCAAGCGAAAAGCAAAAGAAGGGGAAGGAAGGCGAAAAAGAAAACGAGGGCGCGATTGCAAGCTGAGAGCAGGAAGGACAGTAAAGGCGGTTTTCCGCCTGACGCGTAAGAGACAAAAAGAGAAAAGAAAAGAAAAGGGAAAGGCCGTGGTGTGCACGGCGTGATACAACAACTATGTCGGCTGATCGGTCGACCGATTGACTTCTTGCACGTAGGACGGCCACAGCTTTTGGACAGAATTACTTTGAATGAACGAGCAAATGGATGGACCTGAGCTCCCTTTGACATGCCTGCCATATTTTGAGACCATAAATAGAAATTTGCAGTTTGGGGAAAAAGGTTCTTGTTCTTGCAACACAATTTTGAAGCCAAAGAAAGAATTGCAACAGCAAGAATTTAAAGAGTCGAAAACCAACAGTTGCTTTGAGTCGGCCTGTTTCTTCGCTTGCAATTGCAATAACATCAAGCATCGGGAAACAACAGTTGATTTGTGTCGACCCGGCTAGTCCGAACTGACGCGAGTGTGTGCGTGGCGTGGAGGGAAGGGGGAAGTTTTGTGCACAGACAAAAACAAAGAAACAAATAAACAAAAAAATTGTTGCTTTGTATCGACCGGATTTTTCGCATGCAATCGAAAATCGCGCTCATCCAGCAGCACGACCTTCCACCGCGGCCGCACGCAACTGATTGCGATGACGAATGCGAGGGTTGAGAAAACGAATACAGACGAGGTACCGCATTAGAGGTATCAATAAATACAGGAGACCATACGTGTAGAGCGGAAATCGCATGACGTACGCGACTTGCAAGAGAAAATACACAAACGGGCTCGATCTCTTCATGTAGGCAGCCGGATCCTCCAGCACCAATGCATTGCCGCGCAAACGGCTCCGAACAGGCCGTATTGGACCTTCGCCAGACATCATGCGCATGTACGGACGCATCGCAAAGAGCACCAACAAATTGAACGAACCCAGGATAATTGCCAAGGTCACGGACCGGTCGAAAAGAAGCCATTCCGGCTCACGGTAGTGACGGTCCTGTGAACTGCTCGTCGCCTGCGAGGCTGCCTCTACAGCAACGGCAGACTCGCGCAGCGCATCAAATCTATACACCACTTTTTGCCCATCGTCTGAGGCCTCGGGGACACCGCCTAATCCCGCGCAGATCTCGCCCATAAAGGCGTTCGAGTCAGCATCCGGCTGCAGCGAAAAAGGGCGCATCTGCTCTGCGGTGACGACAAAGTTGTGGCTGACGATGGCGTGCTTGATCAAGTCCCAACGCGAATCCTCAGTGCTGGGACGAGGCGATCCAAAGATGAATGCAAAGACCTCATCGGCAAGCGAGCTCGTCCGCGCCCCATCATCGCTCGACGAGCTATTCGCTGTATTGGCCACTTGGTCGTGGTACTGGGGAACGGCGTCGTACTCGTAGTCTCGAAAGAAAGGGTTTCTGCGCCAAAAGGACCAGAGTACAAAGGTGTTGTAGGTGTCCGCCAGACTATGATGGTGATGAGAGCGGTTGCCGCCTTCGCGTAGACTGATGAGCACCAAGATGACTACGCACAAGACCAGGGAGAACACGAGAAAAAATCCAATAAAGAGACGCAAGCCGCGCAGCGCCAGAGGTCCCAGGTGGTCTCGTGCCCAGAGCCACGTTCGTTTTCCATACAATCGGGCCCGGTAGTCCGCGGGGAACTGGTACACGATTTCACCGTCCTTTTCCTTGGACAGCTCGTACGTTCCCCGCGCCTCGCACAGCAGCTTGTCCAGCTCCGCGCGCACCGCGTGCTCCTCGTCCTGTCTGTGCAGTTCGAGCGCCATGTCGCGCGCCGTGAACTGGCGGCCTAGCCGCCCGATCCCGCGGAGCATCTCGGGCCGCCCTCGCGCCTCAGGCTGGCGGAACGGGGCGCTACTACCTGCTCACAGCGCCAGCCTCGCTCGCCTGGCGCAGCGGCACTCGCCGTGGCGACGACCGACTCGGCCAGCTTGGCGCCAATCTCGCTTTGCGTCAAGCGACGTCAAGGTTTTCTATCTTCTGACAAGCAACAACTCGCAACAACAATCAACGTCTCGACCACCAAAGCCAAGCCAAGCGTCAAGCCAAGCCAAGCCAAGCGTCAAGCCAAGCCGACCCAAGCGTCAAGGCAAGGCAAGACAAAACAGGGCGAGAGCAAAATCGACGAGAACCAATGTGCCGATTGGCAAGAACCGCGTCGTGTCGCAGTTCGCCGTCTCCGTCTGCGTCCCGGTGCCCCAGCACAGGATCCAAGAATGGACTCGCGCGGACCGTGGCGAAATGATCCATTGTGATGATGATGGGTCCCAAGGACCTCGTCACTTGGGACCCATCGCGACGGCGGCACCGTCGTGCGCGAGCCGAGCAAGACCTTGGCGACGCCGACCTTGGCGACGACGCCGACGACGACAGCGTTGACTGACGCCGATGATGACACGCCTCCTCCGCGAGATGTCAGCTCAGAACGCCTCCTCTGCAGGACGGACGATCGAGCAAGGAAGCTTTCTCGCTCCTCGATCGAAGCGGCGGCGATGCAACTGCAACTGATTGAACTCACCTAATCTTCTCGCTGCAGCTGGCCGCCCTTGGTCAACTTGGGTGGGCCCTTCGCGCTTGCGCCTCGCGGTGGCACCTCGAGCAAGGCGAAGTCCGCCCTGCTAAAACACTTGGCCATTGTGTCTTCCCCTTTTGTCGTGCTTGGCGCAAGTCGGCTATGCCTCCACGGCCTCGTGTGTCCATTTCTGGACGACGAATGGCACGAATTGCATTTGCTTGGCGTGGCTGGCTGGTTGGTGGGTTGATTCGTCGCCAAGTGCTCGCATCGTCACCGCCGTCGCGCGGTCACGCATTCCCTCCATCAGGAGTCCTCCTGGAGCCTGGCTGCCAGCGTCTGTCTTCCATTGCGCTGCATCTTTGTCGCCTCGGTGTTCGTCGCCCATGCATTGCATTGACGGCTGGCTGTGTCAACCGCTTGCTTGTCATTGCTCGCATATTGGTCGTCGTTCAGGGCATCCTGATTGCGTTCATCCGTCGATCGTCGACCTGCTGAGCCGGCAGACACAGGCAGGCAGGCAAGGAGAAGAGAAGACTCATTGTCTCGCGCTTGCTCGTCCTGGCCGCGCTTGTGCTCATCTCGATTTCCATTTCCATTTCCATTTCCATTTCCATTCCATTTCCATTTTCATTTTCATTTTCATTTCCATTTCAACGTGGCCGTGCCGAGCGCGGTGAGTCGGAGGCCGCAGACCTGAAGCCGCGAGGGACGCGGCCGAGCCCCGGACGGCGGGACCCGCCCGCGGACTCGCAGGCAGGCGGCGGCAGGCCCGCGGGCAGGCAGGCAGGCAGAGAGGCACGCAGGCAGATTCGATCCATCGATCGGCAGGGCCTCGGCGCGGCATCGCGGTTCGAAATTGACCTGCGGCGACGGCGAGGACGGCGACGAAGGTGCCCAGCTCCTCTGCCCACCATGGGCAACTGCTGCTCGAGCGTGAGCGATAGAGACCGAAAGCTGGCGGCGTACGCAGCGCCGGACGGCAAGGCACCGCAGGAGATCGGGCTCAAAGAGATCACGCGGACCCAGGACGAGGTGCTCGAGACGTCGTCGGCGCCGGGCCCGCTGCAGCCAACAAGTCCGCAGACACCAGCCACCCGGAGCGACGTGCCGAGCGACGACGAGGATGATGCTCATGATGACATCGAGGACACGACCTCGGCAGAACGCGAGGAACGCGAGGAGTTTCACAACATGGCCTGCATCGAAAAGCGCGTTCGGTACGAGTTTGACACTGACGTGGACGAAAAGAATCTCATGGAACTGTCCTTTGTGCTCGAGGGCGCGGACCACGTCGCGCCAGACGACAAGACCCTCCTCAGCTCGAGCAATGGTGTCTTTGTTCGCATCAATGTCTACGACGGCAATGGCCACCGTCGCCGTGGCAAAATCGAAACCCGGGCGGACCGGGGTCATAATGGCCATCACACATTCAACCTGCGCGTCGTCGTGGAAAATGCGAATGTCACAGACGTCATCAAGCTGAGTGCGTACAAAAGCTACCTGCTCGAGACGGCAAGGCACAAGATCGGCCGCACGCTCATCCCTGTCAAGGACTTGATGGAGCGTAGAGAGATGCCCGAACTTTGGCTCTTTTCAGGACTCGGTGTCCCCATCTTTGATCGCAAGCTGCAAAATCCGACGACTCTGTGCATTCGCGCTATTGAGTCGCGTAAGCGCGCCCCTATGCTTAGTCCACAGCAGTTCGCACTCTCGGTCGGCAATTTCGCTGCCTCGGAAGGCGCCACGGCGGCCTCGCCCAAGGGCGGGATCCAACAATTAGCAGATGAAGCTCGCGCTATTGCCAAGGCCGACGAAGAAGAGGAAGAGAGCGTAGACGAAAGTGGTAACGAGGAACGGCCCCAGAGCGATGCTGATGCGATTGCTGCTGCTGATGATGAAGGGAAGACCAACACGGCCGAGACCGAGAAGGAGAACGAGAAGGAGAAGGACGGAGGAATCGTCGATCGTAGCGTTGCGGTCGTCGACCCGGATGCCATGTCCGAGAACTCGGACTCTTCGCACGCGTCTTACATGACCATGTCGACCCATGCAACGCTTCTTTCCGAGGACATCTCCGACGAAGAGTCCGTTTACCGAGACTCTCTCGACGAGAACAATCATCTCCTCGCCACCCTCGAGGACAGTCGTACAGACGACGACGACGAAGAAGAAGAAGAAGAAGAAGAAGAGGTAGACTACGAAGATGACAGCATTGGCGATCATGAGCGTTTCGAGTCGAAAGATGAGAGCGACGGTCCTCCGCTCGTGCAGGCATCGGGCGAAGAGTATCTCAAAGAACACGCCAATTCCGCAGAAGGAGATCATGATCAGGATACCGACCACGAGGCAGAGAGTGAACTCGAGGAAAACACAGATGCACTGCCTGTGCGTAATGATGTCTCGGGATCGCGGCGTCTGCTGGTTATTTCACGGGGCACGCGCGGTGATGTGCAGCCGTTCATCGCGCTAGCTCGCGGCCTTGCAGAATGTTTCGAGTGGGAAATCTACATTTGCACGGAAATGCGCTACAAGCCACTCATTGAAAAGTATTGCGACGTGGAACGCGGTAGCATCCACTTTGTGCCAAGCGGGGGTGATACGGAGGCGCGCATCGCGAAACCCATTGCCAAATGGGCCGTGAATACCAAGCTGCGGCTGATGCAGGCCGCCATGCTTGCGCGCATGGAGCGCGAGTTCTTTGATTCGGAACCTGCCTTTTTCTACTGGGCAAAGCGGCTGCAACCAGACTTTTTGTGCTATACCTTTACGACGGCCAACTTGGCGTTCATCATCAGCGAGGCGCTCCGGATTCCCATGATTGGTTTCTTCCTTCAGCCCACATGTCTACCATCCAAGTCGTACACACCCATCACACCTCTGCGTCGAGTTACAGATGCCGACGCCTCGGAGTTGTCCGCATTTGATCTCGAGGGCCACGAGACCTTTCGGCGCATCAAGCGGCTCATGGAAAACAACCTCTTTACCTCCCGGCTCGACGACATGTACAGGCGCAGAGGAATTTCGCGTTCGTTTGACGGCAAAAATGACTTTGAGGTTATTGTCGACCGCAAGTTTCCCATCGTCGTGCCCATTAAAGAGGAGGCCTTCGGCGGCAAGCCGCCTGACTGGCCCGTGTCCACGCGCATGTCAGACTTTATCTTTTTGCGCACTTCGGGAGTTCCCCCGCTCAGCGATGAAATCGAAGATTTTATCCAAAGCGCCCGTGACCGCGAGTATCCCGTCATGTGCATCTGCTTTAGCTCCATGCCGGTGACGCGTATCAAGATTCTGCAATCTGCCCTGCACATTCTCGACAAGTGTCCCGGCGGCTACAAGCCGTGTATCATCGCACTCGTGGGTAATCGCCCCGACGATGAGCAGCGCGACCAAAGTCAGGAAGCGCGTGCGGAGGAGTACGCCAAGGACAAACGACTCATCATCGTGGGTGGTGCGCCATTTTCTCGACTTTTCCCTCGCCTCGACTTTCTCGTCATTCACGGGGGCTTAGGAACGACGGCCGAGGCTCTCGCTTCCGGAATCCCGTGCATGGTTACGGGTGTTCTCTTGCTGGACCAGCGATTCTGGGGCACGCGGATCCACGCGCTAGGCGTTGGCCCGCCCCCGGTACACATTTCAGACTTTAACGACACGATTCTCGACATTCTTCCCAAGGCGCTCGCCCCGGACTCGGCGTGGAAAAAGAAGGCTCGCGAGATCGCCGATACCATGTTTCCTGGCGGTATCGAGGGCATGTCGAACGGCGTGGAGGAGAATGCCGAATGTTTTCGCTCGGCAGCTGCAGCAGCTTTCCCTGCGCCAGGGACCTCTTCGACGCGAAGGACCCGGAGGCATCGCCGCATTCGGTCCCGCGGACACTCGGTATCCTCTCGGGGTTCGAGAGGTTCTGTGTCCAAGGCTTTTGGCAAGCTCGTCCATCTGCCGTCTCCCGTGAATGGCCATCGTCGCAACAGCAGTCACGGCACTGCGGTTCACCATGACGACCACAGTGCCACGCACACTTCGGACTCGGACGAGGTCGCAACGCTTGCGTCCGATCACGGGTCTCCGCTGGCGGCTTCGGCCATCAATTTTGCCTGATAAGCGGTGAAAATTTCTCCATTCGCCTTCCCCATCGGGCCCGTATCTATGCTAGATTTTCTTTTGTAGCAACCAATCTTTAATTTTAAAACACGGAGTCTACGAGAGAAATACATGATTTTGCGAAGGCCAATCGGCACCTAGACCCCTCCGGCTTTGATTTTTTTTTCGAATCGGTTGGTCGACCGTTCGCCCACCGGCGAGAAACGTCGATTGCCGCAGTCTTGGTCTGCAAAGTCAACTCGTTGCAAAGTTAGACCGCGGGCGCCCCGGGGCGCCCTATATAATATATGGGCAGGCGGGCGCGTGAAGGGCGGAGCAGAAGGGGGAGGGCGGCGCGCCTAACGGCGGGAGCAGACGGGGATCGCAGGGGTGCGGCGGGCTCGCGGTGCCGCCGCGGGTGTACGGGCCTTGCTGCCCAGGAAAACCTGTGAGAGGGCGCGCGGTCAAGGGTAGCCTGTGCGCGTGGTTCACGCACGGGCTTGCGCAGGAACAGGGCCATATGGAGGCAGCTGAAGAGGCGCCGCCGCCGGTTCTGCCGTGTGGATGATATGATGCGCAGCGACCAACCTGAGTACGAAGACGCGAGGGGTTTTGTCACCCCCATTGCAGACCGCAACCAGCCAGGCTGGGCGCACCGTCCCTCACACGGGAAGCTCTACGGCGAGAAGATCGACATGGAGCCGTGGCGAGCAACTATCCGCGAGATCTTCGAGCGAGGTATCCGAGACCAAGGCGCCAAACAGTCCGCTTCACTTATTCTCGAGAGCTTGGAGAAGCACTATCCCTTCAGGATGGACATACCGGGGGAAGCCGACATCAACACGGAGATCCAACGTCTTTTCAGACTTCAGAAGGAGGGTCGTCCTCTCGACACTCCAGCGGGCCGAGGCATGGACAAGCGCTACGTCGCCACCCTTCGAGAAGCTATCGACCAGAATCTGACAAAGGACGAGACCCTCGACTACTTTCGGAGCAAATGGGGCGCCACTGAGGCCGCGTTGACCGCGCTCGGAGGGCCAAAGCCAAGCAAGTTCCTCCAGGACAAGACCATCATCAACAAGTGGGCACAGATGCGAAGAGCTCGGCAATCCGCTGGCCATGGGCAAGCAACGCAAAACACGCAAAGCAGCACGCAGAGCAGCACGCAAGGCAGCACGCAAGCAGAGCGTGCTCCCAAGCGGAAGCGCCACCGGCTGGACCCGCGCTACATCGCAACGCTCCAAGAAGCACTCGAGCAATCCTTGACCACGATGGATGCCCTCCACTTCTTCCGCGAAAAGTGGGGCCAGACCGAGGCAGACTGGAATGCGATGCCAGGTGACAAGCCGGCGTTGTTTCCGGAAGACAAGCAGCTCAAGACCAAGCTCGCCAACATGAAGCATGCCCTCAAGAAGCAGAGGTCGGAGGTTTGACGACTTGCTGACCCCAGACGTAACGATAAACAAAGATAATTCCGATGCATTTGCGCCAATCTCACTTCTACTCCGCTCATGCGGCTCGCCCACCGGCCTTGTCGCGCCTTCTACGCCCCCGCAAGGCCCGCACGGACGCTCAGGGGCTCGCAGGTCCCGGTTCTGCCTGCTTGTTCCCTAAGATGCTTCCTGATGATTAGCTGCTGATTAGGTCTTTGCCGGGCCGAAGCAATTTTGCAGGGACACCCCGCACGCCCGCGCGCTCCCGGCCGGCGTCCTCCCCCGGGGTCGCGCGCACGCTGCCGCGGCCGCGCGCCGATCGAGGCAAAGCCGGATGGGTCTGATGCCCAGGAGGCCTTCGATTATGAGGAGACGATCACGTACTTTACTCGCGAACTCCGTGTTAAATCATAAGACGAGGCACACCTTGAAGCTTGCAATCAATCAATCAATCAATCCATCATATCGCTCTCCCTTGAAGCGCTTTCAGATCTTGGAGGGTGTCCAGAATGCGGGCAGGCCGCCAAGTCATTCCCTGAGCGGTTCGATCTCTGTTTCGCTGCCATTGTCAAGGAGGCCAACTGTCCACGTCTCTCTAGCGACAACCTTTCTATGATGATCCTTCTCTTGGGCCATAAGGTCGTTGGTCCTCCCTGGCAGCTCTGCCCATCCTGCATCCTGAGCGCGCAACCCATTCTCCCCAACCCCCCTCCCTGCAAGTCTTGATGAGAAGCGGGAGAGAGAGGAGAGGGTGAAAGACACCGCGAGCAGAGGAGAGCAGGTTTGGATGACGTGAGGGAGACGAGGACGAGGTTGCAGTCGCCGTTTGCGCTCTTTGCGAGGCTCGACGGGAGGCCGGCGCGGCAGACGCAGGGAAGCGCAGGCCGCGCAGGGAGGCGCGCACGCGCGCGGAGCAGCGACGTAGTCCGGCTCGGACCCGAGCTGGCGAGCGAGGCCGGCGAACGAGACGAGCGAGACGAGCGAGACTCGACCCACCCCGACCCGCCACCCCAGCCCGTCCGAGCGCGGGCTCCAGCGGCGGAGGCAGAGGCAGAGGCGACGGCGGCCACCCGGGCCCGAGGGCGATGCTGCGCAACGTGCTGGTCATCAGCTCGAGCGGGCTGCTGCTGTTCTCGAAAGAGTTCGTGAACGCCGCCGAGCAGCCGAGGCTTCTCGGGTCGGTGATCACGGCCATGCTGGAAAAGGCGAAGCAGACGACGGGGCTGCAGCTCTCGTACATGGAATTTAGCAAGCTAGCCATCACAATCGTAGGCAACGAGCCCAAGACGGTCTTTTGCGTGCTTTTCCATGACTGCGACGACGGCGAAGAATTCGGCAAGCTGCTCGCGACAGAGATCCTTGGAGCGTTTTTGAACAATTACCGCAACGACCTCAAGAGCATCGGCCTCAATCAAAACGCCTTCCAGGACTTTCAGTTCCAGCTCTCCTCCGTGATTCAGGATACGGGCAGGCCCGTTTTGGACGAGCTAAAGCGAAATCGAGCAGTGGTCTTGGCTCTGCTCGTCAAGGAGGACCCCCGGGTCGGGGACTCTTGTATCAGCTATTCGACCGGGGAGGTCGACCAGTTCGGCGTCTTGGCCAATCTCAAGCCGCTCATTAGCGCGGCGACCGATATCATGTCGCTTCGACAAGATTCCGCCAATGCGGTGTGGCTCGAGTCAACGCCAACGCGAGCCTCGCGGCTGCTTGTGCAAAAAGTAGTCGTCGGGACCTATCTGGTAATTCAATTTAGTATGCGCTTTGACCACGCGCACTACGAGGGTGAGGTTGTACGAGCGACGCGACTACTCGAAAAAGTATGCATGCTCGGTGAAATGATGAAGCGAAACGTCTGAGCAAGAGGAAAAAAAAAAGAACCGGATGCGTATGAGGGACCAGAGTCCGCATAAGTGTGTGTGCGTGCGTGCGTGCCCACCAGGCTTTGCTCCGCAATTGCTTCTCTCTTTCTTTTTTTAGCATCGTCACCAGATGCGCCCACTTATTTTGCATGCACATGCGCGCCACCATTTCATTTCATTCGATTCGATTCGATACGGTATGGTATGGCACGGTATGATATTGAAAGGCCGCCGTAGCAGCCGAGCTCGTCTACGTGCTACCAAGCGCACAAGCTCATTCAACATGCAAGGCATTGGTTTCTCGGGCCCATTCGCGTATAGAAATTGACCGTCCGCACACGCGCAGGCCTAGCCGCGCGTGGACAGGCCATACTTGGAAAAATAGGCGTAAAAGTCGTCCTTGGAGATGACCTCGTCGCCCTGCGGCGCGAGCGCTTGTCGCGTTGCAGAGTAAACCTCTTCCGGGACGTGGCGATGGCCCGAGCGAAACAAGGTGATGTCCGTCAAGATGGCCTTGAGCTCCTTGTTGTCAATCACGCCGTCGCCATTGAGGTCGTAGCGGTCCCAGAGCGCACCAATATCTCCCTTGCTCAGCGACTCGTGCTCGAACTGACTGAGAAAGCGGACCGGTGAGGAGCCCTGCTTGGCCCGCTCACGGCCGCGCTGAAGGTAGTCTGCGCGCTGCATTTCGTGGAGACGCGAGAGGGTGCGGTCAAAGGCAAAGATCTCGTCAATGTTCGACCGCGCGGGCACATAGGCAGCGTCGCCAATGATGTCGACCTCTTGGATCTGATCGGCGATCTTCGACGAATCGTCTTCGCCCATAACGTCGCCGCGGTCCAGCAGCTTTCCCATAGGGGCCTCGGCCCCAATCACGACCACTACATTCTGGTCGTAAAAGGTGTCGATCATGGTGATGAATCGGCGGATTTGGTTGATCATATTAAGACGCATCACCGGTACCTGGTCCACAAAAATGGTGTGGAATGTCGAGGCGATTGCGTAATAGTCGGCGGCGCCCATGGGCTTTCCGCAGAGATCGTCAAAGGAAAACCGGGCCACGTCCTCGTTCCGCGCGGCCTCGGGAATTTTGATTTTCCGGCCCTGCACGCTCAGCGAGCTGTTTTGCAGCACGTTGCCCTTGGTGTACGAGTCAAAGAGACGCTCGAACTGCGCTGCGCCGCCGACGCCGCCGCTCGTTGTAAAGTAAACTTTGGTGTCGTCTTCTTCATCGTCCTTTTTGTTTTTGCCGGCCTCACTGCCGTCCTTTTCTTGTTCTTTTTGCTGCTGCTTTTTCTTCTTTTTCTTCTTGTCGAGAGCCTCAAGGGTCACCATGCGGTAGTCCGTCTCGGACTGCACGTTGACAACCTCCCAATTCTTTTCCACGTCTTCAATAAAAGGGACAAAGAGATCACGCTGAATGCCGTTCTTGTAGAGCTCCGAGGGAGCGCGGTTGCTAGTGGCAACGACAACGACGCCCCGCGCCAGAAGTGAGTCAAAAAGACGGCGGATGATCATGGCGTCGGCAATGTCGGTGACCTGGAACTCGTCAAAGCACAAGACCCAGCCCTCCTCGTAGAGGGCATCCACGCAGCGCTCGATCATCTCGTCGCTTTTGAAGCCGCGCTGCTGCAGCGAATGCAGCATGCGGTGCACCTGCAGCATGAACTCGTGGAAATGCACGCGCCGCTTGCCGGGGATCTCGAGCACGTCGTAGAGCAAGTGCATCGTGTACGTCTTGCCGCTGCCAGGCCCACCATACATGTACAGGCTCTGGGGCGCCTCGATGGCCTTGACGGCGTTGAGCTTGGAGCGCGCAGCCTGTTCCTCGCGCTTGGCGGCCTCGGCCTTGGCCGCGCCGGCGGCGCCGCCCTCGTGCCGCGTCTTGCCAAAGAGCTTGGCGAACCAGCCGGAAGACTTGGCCTGCTCCTCCTCGGCGGCCTTGGCGTCCGCCTCGATGGCGGCGCGGCGCTCGCGCTTCCACATGTCCAGCCTCTCGTGGCGGCCCTCCTCGAAGGCGAGCACGTCCTCGTAGACCCTGTCGAGGTGCGCGCACGCGACGCGCTGGCTGGGGTCATCGTTGATGATCCCCTTCTCCACGCGCGACTCGTACAGCGCCGTCACAGCGCCGCCGCTCAGCGCGCGCGTCCACGCCGTCTGCGCGCGTCCCGCCGCCACCGCCGCCGCGAGCCCTCCCCGCGCGCCGAGCGCGCCACGCGCGAGCATCGTCGCCAGTCCGCTGTCGCGTCTTCGATCTAATCCAATCTAATCCTGGTCTGCTCTGATCCGATCTGCTCTCGCCTCCTCCGTCCCCGACGTCGACGTCGACGCGCGCTCGACACGCGCGGACACCGACCGACGGGCGAGCAGCTCGCGCCGGCGCGTGCTCGCTCGCGCGCGGCCGTCGGCGACTGGCGTTCTGGCGGCCTCGCCTCGGCCCGCCCGAGCTGCCCGTTCGCGGGCGCGCGGACCGAGCTGCCCGTTCGCGGGCGCGCGGACACTGCGCAGCAGCAGCTGCAGCTGCAGCAGGGAGCAGCAGGCTGGACTACTGCTGCAGGGCGCTCGCCCTGTGTCTGTGCGGCTGGGACGCACCTACTTTCTGCCAGCTGTGCGTGCGGCAGCAGGAGGAGCAGGAGCAGGAGCAGGAGCAGGAGCGGGAGCAGCGGCAAGGCCCGGGCAGGGACCTGGGTGAGCGAAGAGTGCAGGGAGTTAGGTCTGATAAGATCGATCACCAGCTTCACGTTATGAGCATACGAATAGGCAAAAAGGCTAGTCAGGCGGAAAAAGGTCTTTGACAGCGGTCCACCCTGCCGCAAAAGACCTTGGCGGACGACTCGCCGGAGCGAATAGAATAGAAAAGAGGGCCGGACGATTCGTCTAGAGCGCGGAGTCGAGATCGTCGTTCCCATCATCATCATCATCTTCGTCTTCTTCGTCCTCGTCCTCATCCCCGTCTTCATCGTTGTCTTCATTCCGGCCACCGTTCCCGTCAGTCTCAAAGGAGGTCGCATCCTTCCCTTCTTCCTCTGCGCCGTCCTCAGCAGCATCAGCAGGGAAACCAACGTTATTGATGGCATCCTCGAGCGTGGCAGCGGGTTCCATGCCGCGTTTCTCCAACTGAGCCTCGAACTGCTGCACGTCCTTGAGCAAATTGGGCTCGAGCGCCTCCATCTCAAGAGGGAGAGCAATGCTGCGGTCCAGAGCACGTTCAACGAGATCAGGTCGCTGCCGCTCCTCGCGCTTATACTTTTTGGCAATCTGCTTCCGCGTACGTTTGGGGAAAAACGCCGCGATCATGGAAAAATCCTGGCCGCACTGTCGCAGGGCCATGTAAAAGATGCGCGTTTCCTCCTCGGTCCAGCGAGGTCCACCCTGGCGCTTCGAGTAGGACTGTGACGTGATGCGGTGGCCCTCGTCATCCTGAACGGCAAGCTCATTGACCTCTTGCACTTTGGGCCGCCACACGATGCTTTCTTCATCGAGGACGAGCTTGCCATTCTTGATTGTGGCCTTGGGGGCGCGGGGCTTGGCCGCCTCGCGCTCGGCTTCCGCTTTCGCTCTCTCGGCATCCTCTTTGATCTTGCGTTCCGCCTCTTGAGGATCGATGCCCATTGCACGGAGTCGCTTCATTTCAGCCCGCTTGGCACGCTGCAATTCCCGCCTCCGCACGCCACTCGGGGCTGGGACCCCCTTGGGTCTGTTGCGGAGGAATGCTTTCATGGGCAGCTTGCTCAAGTCATTGGGGTCAGCTGGCTCACTGCTCGTCTCGACAACAGACACGCTCGAAGCGGGCACTGCCGCTGCTCCTGCTCCTGTTCCACCTGCTATACCATTTCCTGTGAATGAGGATAGATTGGACAGACGTTGCGAATGAGAGTGTGGATGTGGTTGCGGATGCGGATGCGGGTGCGGGTGTGGATGTGGATGACCTGCAGTTGATGCGGTGCGGGTGCTGCTGTTGCTCAATCGGCGCGAGAGCCGCGATCTGACCTCGTGCCCAGCACGCGTTTGTGATTCTGCAGCTGGCGGCGGAGAAGGAATTGCAGAGGTACTGCCGGACACCGCGTGCTCGCCTTGTGCATGTTCGTCTTGGCCTTGTCGGTGATCTTGGATCTCTTCAGGCGCTGCTGGGGCAGGGACAGACGATATCGTCGCAGTCAGAATCGGGGGTGCTGTGCTCACTGCGGCTCCATCTTCTGAAAGCGTCGTAGGTGCAGCCGGCAAGCTCGAAGTCGTCGGCGAAGAATTTTCTTCAGAGGCTATCTCCGGTGCTGTATCTGTTGTTGTTGCTGCTGCTGTCGCTGCTGCTGTTGGCGTTGTTGCTGTCGCTGGTGTTGTCGCAGTCTCAGGCGCAGTAGTGGTCGTCGCGGGGACTGGGGTCCTCTCCTCTGGAGGCTCGGACCTCGCCACCTTGGACGGCTGCGGCGCCGCCGCGGCGCGCGGACGCGGGCGTGGCCTCTTTGCCGGTCCTCCTCCTCGCGCCGCCCTCGACCGCGCCCCGCGTCTCGAGGACGGCAGCGTCGGCGGCAGGCCCGCGGTGCCCGCCATGTCTGACTTGACGTCCCTTGGTTTTCCCCTCCAAGTTCCGCGCCCCTCTGGACTGCGCGCGGGACTCCGCCGCGCGGGGCCCGAACGGGGCGAGCGAGGCGGGCGCGGGGCGCGCGCGCGGTCTCCGCCGCGACGGACTCGGGGCGTGCGCCGCGCGGGCCCGAGACCTCGCGACGTTTCCTGGCTGCCAGCGATGCGCGCGTGTCTCCTCCTCGCTCTCCCTCTCTCCCTCCATTGTCTCGTCGCGGCGGCACGCACAGCCCCAAAAGAGGAAAAGCCCATTCAGGAAAGTGGAGAAACACTCGATCGACGGCGATTCAAAGCCGTGCAACACACTTGAACTTGCCCCCCCAAACCATGGAAAAAGAAATTCAAATTCAAATCTTCAACCAATCTTCAAATCTTCAAATTCAAATTCAAATTCAAATTCAAATTCAAATTCAAATTCAAATTCAAATTCAAATTCAAATTCAAATTTCGCCTACTACCACCTAGTACGACTACTAGGCAGGCAGCCAGCAGCGGCGCAAAGCAAACCCTCAAGCCCAGCGCCGTCGCGGCCGCGCTGCGCTGCGTTGCGTTGCGCTGCGCTGCGTTGCGCTGCACACGGGCTGGGCCGGGCCGGCCTCGGGCTTGCGCCGTGCAGGAGACGGACGGACGAACGGTCGGTCGGCCGGTTGGTCGGCGGCGTGAAAGCGGCGCCAAGCGTGGCGAAGACGCCGCGCGGGATCCCTCGATACCCACTCCCTACTTCGAGAACAGCGGCAACAACAACAACGACAGTACGACAACGAAGGAGAACAAGATATCTGACAAAAGGTCGAAGTAGAGAACCAAATCCTGGTGTCGAAGATGGATCCTTCAGAAGCCAGCGGGATGGCGGTCTTCACGGAGAAGAGGGCTGACGGCACGCAACGTAGACAAGAGGCCGTCTTGCTGGGTTCTTACACGCAAATGGCCGCTTCAACAAGTGACGAAGAACCTGCTGTTGTTGTGTCACTTTTTAACGAGGTCGACGCCAAAGAACTTCGACTCGGCGTTTATGTGATTCAAGGCGGAAGCTTTCTTCTTAACGTGGAGAACAGCGCTTCTCCAGCTCGATTTGCTGATGGCAAACCGATCCCGCTGTCGAAAAATGCAATGCTCCAGGCCGGAGATAGTTTTTCGATCGGAGACAAACTGGTCTGTAACCTCCTCGCCAAGAGCGAGATTCGCACAGACGTGAAGATTGCCAACTTGCCCAAAGCGAAGATTAATGCGTCGGCATCGTCAGACTTCCCACCCACACAAATTTGCGACGAATCCCATGACGGATCGAACGCCAGCGTGGCGGGATCAACCCCAGCAGCCCGCAATCCATCCCGATCAGTGCAGTTCCAGTCACCAGAGCTCCCCGCTACGCAGGTCCTTGAGGATGAGAGCGCTGGCGTGCCTGCGACACCCGTCATGACGCCCACAACCCCTGCAACACGTGTTCCGCCCACGGAGCGACAGCGTCCAGCGATCACACCCACCCCGCCCCCATTTCACGCCACCGAGACCACCACGCCGGCGGCTGTACCAGCCACAGAGCGCGTCGTTGCCGGGACAGAAACAGTACGAGCGGGTACCAAGCTCAAGACGCGCGAGTCGCTTCTCTCTACGGGCCCTCCGAGCACAGCTGGCGACGATCCAGGTGATGGCTGGAGCGAAGGGTCCGAGAATCTCATGGGAGTTGCCATGAATGATTCCGATGAAGAATCTGCAAATGACGACGAGGAAAAGAATGCCCATCACGAAAAGGAGGACCAACCAAGCGAGGATAAGGACGAGGCAGAAAAGGTTCCTGATACGCCTGAAGATATCCCAGACACCATTGTCCCAGATGACGTTTCGACAGCTTCCGAAAGCGAACAGCAACCCGCAACGTCTGAGACAACAACTGCTCAGCCTGCCGGTGACGCGGACAAACTTGGATCCGACGTTGCAATGTCCGAGTCCACGCAACCGGCGCCAGAAACGGACAAAGGTGCGGCTGACCGTGCAGACGGTGATGACGATGCAAGGGCGATGGATCTTAGCAAGACCAACGGGGACAACACTCTGGTGAAGAGCACTGATACAAGTGAAAGTGTCAAAGGTGTCAGCGAGTCAGATAAATCGACAGGGGTCGACGCTTTTGAAGGAAAGAATGATGTAGAAGGCAATATCAACGATAAGCAAGATGCTAGCACGGAAAAGGCCAAGGACGAAGGTCCTGCATCTGACAATATGGACAAAGAAGAAAGCAAGGATTCAGCGGACAGTTCAAGTAAAATCACAGCTGATACAGTTGAAAAGCCAGATGAGCAGCAGCAAGCCGAGAGCAAAGCGAATCTTGTTGTCGGCTCAGAAAGAGCAGAAAGTCCCGCGAAGGCTGTCGAGTATGATGCTGCGAACAGCGCAACAGATGTCAAACAGGCCGAGATCGAGAACAGCGTCGAGAGCGCAGAAAACGATGGTCCTGGAGAAAGCACTATCAGTGAAGAGGCTGTCAACAGAACAACAGAGGACAAGCAGGCCAAGGTCAACGTCGAGGACAACGCAAATAACGCTCCGAGCGACAGCAAGGAGAGCGGCGAAACCAACGATAACACAAAGAGCACGGACAAGAGCAAGGATGTAGCTGCTACGAAGACGAACGACCAAATGGACGAGAAGCGCGTGTCAGAGGCCGATGACGTCGAGAGTGGTCCCGACGATGACTCTGACGAAGAGGACGCTGTGGCTCTTGCCGCGACGCAAGATTGTGACGTGGCCAGTGTGGGCGATGACAATGACGAGGATGTCCAAGACGATCAAGTCCCCAACAAGAAGGACTCGTACGAAGAGAAAGACGACGACGAAGACATTGAATCTGGCGCTCAGAGCCCAGACCTCGCTCGCGTGCAAGTTGGAGATAGTGACGAAGATGAAGATATTGGTGGCGGTGGCGGCGGAGAAGAAGAAGAAGACTGGGGTCCCAGTACTCAAGACGTTTCGGACATGGATGCAGCAGGCATACAGAGCATCCTCGAAAAGACAGCGATCGCAGATAGTGAGGGTTACTTTAGCGCCAAGGGCAAGGCCACGTTGGAGGAGCGAAGGCAGCGAGTTCGACAGTACTTTTGGACAGAATCCCAAGTGCAGCGGTTGATGGATATTGATGACCTCCAAGAAATCAAGGACACGATGACGCGGGAGTATGGTGTTCCCTCCAAAATAATCTCACGGAAACGCGTCCGTGCAAAACTTCTAGAAGCCTTCATCACATACCTCGGAAAGCACTATGCAGAATCGCGGCAACATCTAGAGGGTTTTGACTCGAACGACGGCGCAAAGGGTAGAGCCGAGGATGTGAAGGGAAAGGGTCGAGTTGAGGTGTCATCGGATGCCGTAGCAACGCCACGAAAGACGCGGAATACAGACAAACGAACCGGAAAGGCTCCGGACACCACCCCTCGCAGAAGCACGCGCAAGGCAGCCAAGGCCGGGACCGAGAAGGCGAGCGAGAAATCCGATGACGAAGAAGAAGAAGAAGAAGAAGAAGAAGAAGAGGAAGTCAACACTCCTCGCGCGACGCGCAGTGCACGAAAGTCAGCACCAAGGACCGTAGAGAGGAAATCTACGGCGAAGCGAGCCAAGACGTCTACGTCGGATAGCGTGCGGCGGAGCACGCGTCGAAAGACGGAGTGTTCCGACGGAGAATCGCCTGCGCACGAGGAAAAGGCCACAAGGAAGACGACCAAGGCGAAGAAGACTGAAAAAATTGCGCCAGCCAAAACGCGCCGACAGGCCGGTGGCGTCAAGCGCGCTGCTGAGGCAGCCAGGGACGAAATTGGTGATGAAATGTCGCGGCCGGCTAAACGGGCTGCACAGGGGTCCGCAGCGCGAAGCGCAGCGCCGATTCTACCAGGGGATGTTCGCGTGCAAATCACAGGAATCGACATGGATGATAAGGCAGAGCGCAAGCGGGCGCTCAAGTGCATTGGGGCCATGGGTGGCTCTTTTGCAGAGAATGACCCGGCAGTGAGCCTGACGCACCTCGTTGCAGGCACGGGCGAGGCAGATGCCAAGTTCCCGACCTCGCGCAAACTTCTCGAGTGTCTCGCGCTGTGTGGTCGGGCGAGCCCTCGCATTGTGAATTACGGTTGGCTCCAAGACAGCGCGACCAACCGCTTCCCGGCAAAGAACACTGAAGAATATGCGCCGCGAGGCTTCAACAAGAAGCTCGCGCAAACCGTCGACCTTGAGCAGACCCTTGCCAGACGCGATGCCCGGAGCGAACCTCTTCTCGCAGGCAAGATGATGTTCTTGACTGCGGACGCTGCCCGGGACTTTAAGGAAATGATGCCAATGTTCAAGAATATTGGACTGCGCACGACGACGACGAGCGCTGCCAAGGCGGACTTTGCCCTTGTGGGCGGCAAAGAAGACCCCAGAAAAGCGAAACGGTCTGGCCCACTCAGTGGCGTCAAGATGCCTATCCGCGACTTTTCGTACTTTACTCGCGGCCTCGTCGCCTACGAGTTTGATTCATGATGATGTGGTGATTTTCATCTTGACGATGATGATGATGATGATGGTCGTGTGGTATACCGACTCTGACAATTGAAAGGAAAGCAAAACCTGGCTGCTTACTTGATTTTATTGTTTCCCCCCAACCCAAATATTATAGGGAAAAGGGAAAGATTAGATAAGGTGTTGTTCTTGTTGTCCTTGGTGGTGATGGTGGTGGTGGTGGTGGTGTTAGAAGTGATGGCGTCCATCAGTCCATTTCAAGACCCGTCTCCATAGACAGCGTCTAGCCCTCACTCCTTGCTGACAACAACAGGAAAGAAGCACGAGTCCTTTGCAGATGGGAATTGCGCCTCGACGTGAGGGCGTGCGCCTTCGGGCAAAGGCTTGTCGACGCTCTCGAGCGCACGTGTGACGTTGACGTTATTGGAAATGACCACCTTGAAGAGCGCCTTGAAGTAGGCCTTTTCCACATCGGTCATGTTGGGCGCCTTCATCGCAGAAGCAAGGAGCGACCGCGCCTTTTCGAGAAAGAGTGCGGCGTTCTCGAGCAACTGCCTCGTCTCGTAATTTTCCATGTTCGTGACTTGCGCAAACGACTCGTACGGGAGGAAGCGGGGCATCGCCAAGTAGCTATAGGGCGTAAATCGATGATTGTAGCGGATCTTGTCCGAGCCAAACTCGAGCTGGGGCGGGGGGAAACGGCCCGCCTTGGCAAGGCCAATGACAAAGCGCAAGAGGCCATCAAGACAAAGACGCTCCACCTCGACACAGAGACGTTCTTTGACGAGAGCAATGTTGGTCTTTTGCTCGCCGATGAGCTTGCGAAGACCGACGCAGCGGGCAGCGGCGGAACGCTGCGCCTTTTTAGGGAGCGAAGAGTCTTCCGCAGAGCGCGTGAGCCGGTTGAGGAGCTCCATGTTGAACTTGGTGGTCTCGTCGCGGTTTGCCAAAAAGCGCGCCATGAGATCCTGGCCATACCAAAACACGGCCGCATACTCGTTAATGCTGTAGAGATCGAGCTCAAAGCCGAGAGTCAGATGGTGCAACATCAAGCGGATCGTCCACTCCGTGGCCCAGCTGCCCATGTAAAAGTGCATGTTCTCGCGCAGCTGTTCCCGCGTCATGTCCTCAAGACGAGGCAAGCTCGGGTTGGCCTTGACAAAGGCCATGTGGTCATAGAGCTCGGCCTCTTGCTGCATGGCGGCCCAGTCCGGCAGCAGGTTGGCAATATTACGACGCTGACGCGCCCGGTTCGCGAGCAGCATGCGAAGCACGTCGTACATATGCTTGACAGCAAACTTGGCATAGTTTCTGCACTCTTCGGTTTCCCGGAGGTGCACGGGGACGCCGTACGCCTGGAGATCGTCCATAATCCATCCTTCGTAAGCGATGCGGCCCATGGCCAGCTCGTTCTCGCAGTAGAGCATGAGCATGACGAGAGATCGCACGACAATGCTTGGCGTGCGACGGGAGAATCGCATGAGCGCATTGTACATGGCAAAGAGGGTGTCCGTGTTGCGCAGCGCGCACGCCGTTTGCATGTCTGCAATAAAGTTGGCAAAGGCGAGCTGCGCTGGAGCTGTCTCGCACGTAGGGCCGGCGCGCGGTGGAGCGGACGCCAAAAGCTTGCGGTGAATGTCTGCATCAAAAGCCGCCTTCCACCGTTCCTGCGGCTCGATGTCGGAGACGCTCGCGGGGCCGACGACGGGCACTAGTTCGGCCATTTGAGTCCAGAGTTTCTCGGCCGTCGACCATCCCTCGATGTTGGGCCGCAGCATTTCATGGAGGGCCTGCAGGTACAGAGCCCGAAAGAGCAAGTGCTGGGCAATGCGCTCACACTTGCCTGCAAATGCTTTGCGGCCCGAGGCCTGCGCGGCGCGCAAGACGTCCTGCGCAAAGTTGATCATTTCCAACGTGCCCGGTACATCGGAGTTTTCGCCCAGAGGAAGTCCAAAGGTCTGGGAAGACCAGTCTTCTTCCTCGTAAATGTCACCGCGACGGATGCAGAGCCTAGCGACTCCGCAAGACTTGATGATGCTCGTGAACAGTACGAAGGATACCGAGGCGAGCACGACCTCGTCGGTGTCATCCTCGAGCAGAGCAAAGGGTTGACTTGTATCTTTGGCGGTGTTCGCGGTGGCAGATCTCTTTTCGGATTTGCTCGCGGGGGCGGGGGTGTCGGGCTGCTGGTCCTGCCAGCGCTTGAAGAGATCTCTGACAAAGGGCTTGAGCAGGCTCTGGGTTTGAGGGCAGAGATGCGCGCATGCGTAGACCGATGCGGCCAGCAAGTGTCCGTCGTGCCAAGCGAGCTCCCTGATGAGCACTTGGGCCGCGACCCAGTCGAGCTCCTCGAGGCTCTCCACGGGGACGCGGATCTTCCCCTTTGCGAGCCTGTGCGCGAGGTCCTCGTAGGCGTCCGCGTTCATGCCGGTGTCCATCTTGGGGGACATGAGCTCCAGCGCGTTCATGCTCTCCTGCAGCGTGAACCCCTCCCGCATGACCATGCCGCCCAGCCCGAGCGCCTCGCACAGGGCGCCCACCTCCGCCGTCGCGTCCTGCCAGCGCCCGCGCTCGCCCTCGCCGCCCTCGCCCTCGCCCTCGCCGCCCTCCATCTTGCCCTCCATCATCATCCGCCGCCGCCGCGCGCGCGCGCTCGCCGTCCGCTGTCGCGCCTCGAGCTCGCCCGCCAGGTCGCGCAGCCGGTCGCGGCGCGCGGGGTCGGCGCGGTCGATGGCGGTCTGCTCCGCGGCGGCTGCATCATCTCGGCGTCCTCGCCCTCTCCTCGTCCACGTTTTCAAACGAGGCGAGGATTTCAAACGAGGTTTTCAAACGAGGCTTTCGAAAACCTGCTCGAGATCGCGGGACCGCGCAGGCAGACAGACAGACCTCCATCCCTCGCGACGCACGGCCCCGCCCGCGGGCGGCGTGGCGCGGGACGATGCTGGCGCGCGCGGCGGCGGCGGCGTGGCGCGGGCCCGCGGCGGCGCGCAGGGTGTCCACCTTCGAGATGCTGCGCGAGGCGACCCCGAACCCGCGGAGCATGAAGTTCACGCCGGCCGACGGCAGACTCCGCCTGCTGCGGCCGCGCGCCGCGGCGACCTCGGTGCAGGTGGGGCCGGCGAGCGAGGCCGCCGCCCTCGCGCACAAGCTCGCGGCGCCGTCCATCGTGCGCGAGCTGCAGAACAGCGGCGTCGGGCCGCTCTCGAATGCCCTCGTCACGGACGACTTCGTGTCGGTGACGGTGCGCGACGACGTCGAGGACGACGAGGCGTGGGACGCCTTCGCGGAGGCCATCGGCGCAGCGCTGGAGCGCGACCTCGGCGACGAGAAGTGGAAGGCCGTCTACGCGGAAAGCGCGGTCGTTGACGACGGCGACGACAATGACCAGAAGGGAGAGGAGCAAAGCAAGGCAGAGTCTGCCGTCGATGACGCTCAGGATGACGCTGACGCTGACGACGAGGTGGAGAGCCTTATCAAGGAGATCCTCGATGAACGAATAAGGCCGAATCTGCTCAAGGACGGCGGCGATGTCGAGTACCGCGGCTTTGATGCGGAAACAGGGACAGTCAAGCTGCGTCTTGTCGGCGCCTGCGTCTCGTGCCCGAGCTCCACAGTGACGCTTCGTTTTAGCGTAAAGAACCTCCTCGTGCACATGATCGACGAGGTCCGTGAGGTCGAGCAGGTCTTTGACGAGGAAGATCTCGTTTCTGACTATGGCGAGTCCTGGACGGGGTGATTGAGCGCCCACGTGTCCTTTTGTCTGTCTCTATTTGTTTGCTTGTTTGCTTGTTTGTATGTATCTATGTCTGTCTGTATATCCACAGCAACTGGATCAGCATCGGCAACAGTAAGTTCGGTTCTTTCTCCTTCTCCTTCGTCGCGCGATCTTTTTGCCATTTTGGGGCTCCCACGTCGCCCTCACTGTCAGTCCACCCTATTCGGAGTCTATATTCCACAGTCACGTCACATCTAGTCATTTCACTACTTCATACATTTCCACAATCCAACCAACCGACGCCACCCTTCGCACTCCATCCATACAGTGTCCCCTCGATCTTATCCTGTCTTGCCTTGTCTTCTCCCGCTCCCACCACATCCCATCCCACATTCCCACCGCGACTACCGCTGGAGCCGCGACCCCCGCCTGCACCCAGCGGCCCTGCCTGCCCCTGCTGCCGCGGCAGCGAATAATAAAATAAAAAAAGCGAGAGGAAGCAAAGGACAGATCACCAACTAACCAGGCAAGGTACGTCACGGCAGGCGCGNCAATGGTCGCGCGATTCTGGAACGCACAGCAGACTGGACAGAGAAAGGATCTCTTGACCGCCTTCAACCAACACCTTTGCTAAGCACGATGAGCGCCTTCGACAAGTTCATGCAGGACTACAGCCGCCGCTACATCAAGACCGGCAGCGGCGCACCAGTCTTCCACGTCATGGGCGTGCTCTTTGGCTGCGGTGTCCTGCTCCACGCCAAGCAGCACTACGACCACAAGCACGACCCCATCCCCCAGCACCACTAAGCACGTGCTGCTGCTGCGGTCATCGAGGAAGGTCGCCTGATAGGTACGACGGGTGCAAGCAAGGTCAAGTTTGGAGACCGAAGAAGCTCGTGTCTCCCGATCATGACGTAGCATTCGCTCAAACTCATTTTCTTTTTCCTCCTTTTTTTTTTTGGTTCTTTGCTGTGCCGTGCTGTCTGTCGTTGTGTATATCGTGCTTTGCTTCGTACGTGCACAAAATTATGCGCCATCCGGCTCTTGCTGATTTGTCCAGCGATAGATAGGCCTAACTTTACTTTCTTTTATCAATTCTGAATGTCGTCTCTCTCCTTCGACCTTGATTAGCTCTGGCGCGCGACCTGCAAAGCTATCGCCATCGGCCACACCAAAAGAGCAATGTGCTCGCCAAGAGCCTCAGGACCGAGAAGAACAGCCAGTGGTGAAACGAGAAGGGCGAGCGCGTAGGGAAAGGGGACCGAAAAACCAACAAAGGCGAGATTCCCCAAGAGGCCGACAAGTGCAACGAGAAGAAGGTTGCGCGCATCTGCCACAAAGCGCAGGTTGAAACGGAAGCGGGACTGCTTCCACGCGTGCCCGGCCTGGTCGTCCATTTCATACATGGGGTGGTCCAGACCGCACAATTTGTTGAGCGCCACAGAGACAGAAAACATGAGCCGGACGAGCCAGCCAACCTCGTAGCTGCACACTGGGGGCGGATTCACTAGTGGATCGCCAACGTAGTGCATGTCTTGGCTTCCACACACGCGCCTTCCTGAATCCATCTGCAAGCGCCCGAGCGCAGTCAGACGCTGGTAGACACAGGTTACTTGCTCCCCGAGCCAGCGAGGTGAGCCAAGCATCAATCGAGATGCTGGCGCGCTCAGCGCGGCGGTGCGCGCGTACGCAGGATCTGCAAGATCAGCGCGTGCGGAACCAGCCTGCATCTTCTGACGCGGGACGTTAAATACACTATGCATGCGACTCACGGCAAGCCTGGATCGCTCGGCCTGATTCATGGATGATTTACCGTCGGTGTCTCCGCCAAGCGCATGCGCAAGCCAGCCAAGGGCAGCACCAGCGCGCGCGCTCATGTCGTCTGCCCGACCCTGCTTCCTTCCAGAAAAGCGGATCTGGTCCAATATAACCTGCACGGCAGGTCGTGAGTCCAGCAGCGCAGGAATCGCACGTTCTTCGACCCGCCAATCGAATTCCTTAAAGTGCTGAGTAAGAATGGCGTACACAGAGCCGCGATTCAGCTCGAGACACTCTACCACTGCAACGAGGTCCTCGGCCTCGGCCTTGCGTGGCGCATTGAGACGATTTGCGTCAAGTGATTCCTTGCCGAGGACTGCTTGCAAATGTGGAAAGCTAGTTGCAAGCTCGTTTGCAAGCGACCGCTCGGGGCTGCGGAGAACCTCGTCCTCGATGATGATCTCGCACGCTCGCAAAATGCACACCACAGGATCGCAAAAAGCGCCAGTGTTGAGGAAAGCGCGCTCCACCATGTAACGATCATTGTCGCTGAGGCTCGTCTCTTGCATCCGTGAAAAGACAATCTGCAGAACATGGGCATACGTGAGATAGTTTTGGACAACGAACCACATCCACTGCGGCTCGAATCTTGCGCTCGTGGACTCGCCTTGTGCTTGTCCCTTTCCGTTCCCTTGCCCCGACGAACGCGGCCCCACACCGCTGCCCGACCTGCTCCCCGAGGGAACGCCGCCGCTCTGGCCGTCATCTTGCCGGCCGCTACTACTTGCACCGCCTTGACCGCGTCCGCCTTGAGTATCATTTCGGCTGCTGTTGGCATCGCCGCCACTACCGCCGCCATCTTGCCGCCTCGTGGGGCTACGCACAGACACAGCCTGAGCAACAGCGCTGAACGCGCCACGTACGCCATCCTGTGTTTTGGTCGGCTTCGGAGCCAATCGGCTTGCGGCGCGCCATGGCTGAAGAAAGGCAAGCCACAGATCCATGACATCAAGCATCCCTGCCGCGTAAGTATTGGGGAGCTTGCCAATTTTTTGCAAATTCGTGACGAAAAATTGATACGTGGGCTTTCGCAACGCACGCAGGTAAGGCGTCTGACCCAACTCGAGCAGGTACTCGTTCACACCATGCCGGCGTTCACCCTCGTCCCAGCTTGATGCTACGAGCGCACTGCTCAACGTTCCAGCGTCGCCGCCAAAGGGTGTTGCATTGTTGCGCCGCGAGTCCGGGTACCCACAGCGAAGGCCAGGAGCACTCGAAAGGTACACGAAAAAGATTGCCATGGCCTTCAGGAGATCGTGCGAAGGCGCGACAAAATACTGCAGATGGGCGCCCAAGCTTGACGCAGAGGTATACGTCATACCTCCGTATTGAGGTCGCGCCACGATCAGCGAAGCAGAGTTTTGACTCGCCCCGAGTAAGCCCTGCCCATTGGATGTCGGTGCTGCGGCCGCTGCCGCTGCCACCAGGTCCACATTTCGCAAAAACCAAAGATGCGTAAGTGTCTCAAAGAAGAAATGGCCCCAGCGTGTCAGAGACGAAGCGTCGTAAGGAAGAAGTCGTTCAAAGTAACGGCGCAAGAGCTCCAGGGGTGGGTTCTTCTTTACCATGTCGTCAGTATGCCGCGCTGACAAATACAGAATGTTCGAAGGACGCCGTTGGGGGACGACGCCACTACTGCTCGACGTCGGAGGGCGCGATCCACTCTGCGATGACTTGGACTGCGACGAGTCGCTACCTGCAACCGGGGCCATTGTCATGGTGTTCATGTTGGGCGCAAAGACGAACCAGCACGCAAAACGAAAGACAAAGAGCTCCTCGAGTGTGAGGGCGATGCTCGTAGACAATTGCTCCGGCGCATAATTCTGGGGCGACGTCGCTAGAGAGAGACGCTCGTAATATTGGAAACCCGGAGCGCGATTGCCAAGGGGAAGCCCAACATCGCGTCCGCCCGCTTGCAAATGTGCAGGTAGAATTGCCTGAATGTGGCCCGGCAAAAGCGCCGTGTGCAGATACTTGATGCACTGCCGATTGTCGCGTTCAAAGATTAGCTCAAAGAGATTGCCGCGATCGCCTGGGTCCAAAAGCTGAAACACGCGAAAGGCTGCGAGCTGATCGCGAGACCATTTCTTGTCGTTAAAGGTTGCCTCCAGATTCGAGCGAAGCAGCGGCGCAAGCAGGCGCGGTGCGTCTGCCACATTCTTGATGCGCTCCAGCCACCCGTGATCAGCGTGTCGTCCGCTTTGCGCTTCGAGCACGCCGAAGATCCTGTCAAACAGCTGTGGCAGATCCTCCTGGTAGTCCTTGTCCGTGAGATACGCTGTACGATTGATGTACAAGTGCGCGATACGTGCCGTGTGTCTGCACGATTCATTCGCCCCGAGCGTCTTCGACAGCGTCTCGCTATTGTATTCCTGATCCCGATCTTTGGCCGTCAGGGTCGCCATCGCGCCGGCACGCACGAGCGGCGCGAGAGCCTATCCGTCTGCCTCCCCGTGCCGAAAACCGTCCCCGGCCGGCGTGCCTTCGCGCAGCGCCTCCGGTGGACAGGACGGGGCTCTGCGCCCGGCGGGGAGCCCGCCGCCTGCTCGCCTCGCGCCGCCGCTCGCGCCGCAGACGCGCCGCCGCTCGCGCGAGCCGCGTCGCTTCGTTGCGGAGATGGTGACCCCGCGAGGATCGACGGTCGTTGGGCGCCCGGCGGCGAGCGAGCGGCCAAGAGTCGCTCGGCGGACCCCGGTGGACTGGCTCGGCCCAGCAGCGGATAAGCGAGCGAGCGAGCGAGCGAGCGAGCGGTCAAGAGGCGCTCGCGCGGCACTTGAGGTGTAGGCTGCTTGGGAGCCCGGGCGGGAGATGAGATGAGCGAGTGAGCGCAGAATAGCTGCGCTGTGGAGAGAAGCAGGTGCAGGTGCAGCTGGGATAGAGGCCGCGAGGGAGTCGAACGCGTTGCAAGGCCTCCCACATCATCGAGAGGAAAAGTCTGTCTCTCAAGCAGCGTGCATTTCTTGGTGGGTGACAGTGAGTGCATTTTCGGCTGCAAGAGCAAGGCCAAAAGACAGCGAAGAGTCGCCGTTGCAATTCCACAGCAGTGTAGGAACGTAGAATAGGCCACGCACACCACAGAGGCTGACTCCGAGTCCAAGTCCAAGTTAGAGTTCGACTGACTGCACTGCACTGCACTACAATGAGGGTTTTCCAACGGCTAGGTTTTACCGGAGAAAACAGCATCGACCTAGGCTAGGGGCATACTACACCGAGATAACGTTTGTGGGCTGGCAATGACAAGGACCTCTTTCTCTCTCCCTCTCACTTTCTCTTTTGCGCGTGCGCGGACACGCGCGCTGCGCTGGCCTCGGTCTCCCGCCGCGGGACGTTCTTGAGTTAGCAACGCAACGTCCTGTGCGAAGCAATGTATCGATCGAGCTTTGGCCCGCCACCAGTGCCTGCGCGTCTGCAACAAGAGAGGCGAAAAGGAGAAGGTTTGCAATGGAGGACGACGGCGCAGGATCAACAACAAGGACTCCATCCACCAAGTCCAAAGGCGCACGAAAGTGTTGGTCTTCACCTTCACGCAATTCCAGCACCTCCACTTCGTTCGCCGCAGCATCAACCCAGACAACCACAACACCAACCCCAGCCAGCTTCTGTAGACTTTCCTCAGCCAAAGCCATATGCTCAACGCCACCCCTATCATCTTCACCAGCAAGATGACCATGATTCACGTATCGAAAGGCACAACCCAGCACATCCTCCATCGCAACATCAAGAACTGCACCACAATCAGCACTCACAACCCCTTATGCACGCACGTGCACCGCAGACACAACAACATTCCCCGGAACATATCGCGCCCAATGTTGAAATGCGTTTGCGAATGCAGTCACAAAACCAACAAATGCTTCATGACGCGCTCGAGGAACGCTTCCGTGCCATGGAAGTCCGGCTCGCCTCCTTTGAGTCCGAGAAGCGTCAGGATGAGGCGCGAATTCGTGATCTGACTGCATCACTTGCCGAAATCAAGGCGCGCACCGCAGGCACGACGCTGTCGCAGCGCGACGCTGCGTCCGAGGAACGCATTGCGAAACTCGAGCAAACCCTCGGCCAGATGTCGAAGCACGTGGGATCCTTGGAAGATCTACTCATTGATCGCGACGATCGCATCAAAAATCTCGCACACCAGGTGCAAATTCTCCAGAACCAGATCGATAATGAACCGCGAAAGACAAACCCAGACACGAGTGTAGAAACGGCTGCTCGGGTGGCCGCCGAAACTGTTGCCTCGGAGGTTGCCCGCGTCAGTCAGTCACTCGTTGCGGTCAAAGAGCGTGTCGAAGAGATTTCGCAGCACACGCAAAAAAGTCTGGCCGCTACAAGCAAACAGACAGAACAAGCGGCTGATCGCGTCTCTGCCATTGCTGCGCATATGAATCGCAGCGAGAAAAGTCTTGGAGAATGGAAGTCGCAAGTGACGAGGCAGTTTGAGCGTCTCGAAGGCGGTCTTAGCGGCCTGCACAAGGCCTTAGATGCTCAAGCTTCGCGCGAAAACCACATGCAGACCATGCATCAAGCGACCATCGAAGATGTACGTGAAACAATGTCCCGTCATGCGGAAAAGACAAACGATCGTCTCGAAAAGCATGCCAAGGATGTGCGCGAAAGACTTGCCAGCGAATTGGACGCTGCGCGTCACGCGCAAGCAGACGCACGTACGAACTTCAACGAAGATCTGGCTCGCTTCAAGGATTCGTTTGATCTGGATCGCAGCAACCTCGAAGTTCGTATGCAAAAACTCTTTGACGAGATGACGATTCGGTCATCGCAGGATGACGCTCGCATTGCTGAGCTTCGCGCAGACCTCGATACGCGGACCAACATCATTACAGAAGACCTTCGCCACGAAGAGAGCGTCCGCATGGATTCTGTTCGCCGCGTGCATGAGGAACTCACAGAGCAAATCGAGAGCCTTCGGGACCGTGTCGGCCAAGGACTTCAAGTCGGTGAGGGAATTGGTGCTGGTCCTTCTGGGCAAAGGAACGTAGCAGCAGCAGCAGCGGCAGCAGAAAAGCTAGGCGAACTGGAGGAAGTGGTCCGTGCGGAGGTTCGCGCACGCATGCGACATGAAGCCAAAGCACGCGAGCATGTGACCAATACCGTGCAAACCCTCCAGGTACAAATTGACAAATATCGCAGAAGCGGACATGACCAGCACGAAAAGCTCCGTAGACATCTCGAAGCCCAGGCATCGGCACTTCAATCCAAAGTGCAGCAAGATATCCAACACATTAGCGACAAGCTTGCCGAGTTCGCGCAGGCACGTCAGCTCACTAATGCTGAAGCGTTAGAACGCGTCAGCCTCTGCGAAGCCAAGCTTGCAAAGCGAACCGCGGCGCAGTATGTTGAGGTCGACAAAGTTCGTGCTGATCTGGAAAAGCTCGACGAGACGCGGCGCGCAGATTGTGAGCGCTTCGAGGTCGCCCTGACCTCCGCTCGGACTCACTTTGAGACGCACCTTGCAGAATCCTTGCAAGTGCTACAAGTGCAGCTCCAAGACGCTCAAACTTCCTCCCGACACGAATTAGAAACGCATGCCGAGGAGGTGAGCTCGCAACTTCACGACGCCGCGCATCGCGCGCAAATTGTTGAGCAGCAAAACGAGGCTACCTTCAAGGAGCACCGAAAGCTTCTCGAGGATGCCGTGAACGATCTGAGTGCTTCCATTGAGCGCGTGGCCGCCTCACAGGCCTCAAAAGAAGCACTCGGTAACATTCTCGATGACATTGAGAGACGTGAAGTGCGCGAGCGCCAGGAGGCTCTGGAGCGCGAAAAAGAGGAGCAGCTCCGGAGCGAGCTCCAGCAAGGCTTGGCTGACCTCGAGCAGAGCTTTTCGCAGTTCTATGAAGATGTGGAATCCAAAGCGACAGCTCTTGAAGGTCTTGTGTACGAGTCGCAACAGTCTTCTTACCAATACGTTGACCAGCTCCGTACACAGCTCGAGGCCGAGACGGAGCAACGCGCTGCAGACCAAAGCACTGTTCGACTGGCGGTTGACCAGCTCTGTGGGAAAATGGACAACCTGGAGGAGGGCGCGCTTCGCCAAACGCAAGAAGACACAACGCGACTCCAGGTCGAGCTTGTTCTCGAGCGCTTGCTTGCCGGGGTGGCAGAGCAGGCTCTCGTGGACGAGCAAGAGCACATTTCCGAAGCAGCAGAGGCAATTTATGAATCCATTCACTCCCTATCCAACCAGGTTGAGTCCTACGCTCGCGTTTCAGCCCAAGTTGAAGCCAAAGTTAGTGTTCTACAAAAGACGGTAAAGCTTGCAGACCAGCAGGCGCGCCCTGCCGAAAGCACTCGCGTTCCGGCAAACCCTGAAGCTCCTCCACACGCCGCGCACAATACACGTGAAAAGACATCGGCGCCGAACCAGGAAGATTCCGCGATGGAGCTTGCATCGCCCGACACAGGAACTGCCGGACCCAGCCTTTTGAGCAAACCTTCGAGAGACTCCATTATTCTTGATGGCAGCCTCGATCTCTCCCAGGCGCCTGAGGCCGACCTTGGAGATGATGACGACGAGGATGCTTTTGCACTGTAGAGTTGGTTTTCTCCAGGGGAAAAAAGAAAATAAGAACGCAGAAACGCATCGTGTGCTATCTGTAGTTTTTGTACGAAGTCAAGAGTGGATGGTGAAAAAAATATGTAAGGAGAGAACGTGCATACACGTATGCACCCTACATCGTCGCCATTTTCTTAGTTTCCCTTTGAATAATGAAGCTGTTCTTCACTGATGGTAGAAATGCGTTCGCTTGCACGAAGTAACCTCCGTCGCACTCGATTTCTCGATCACTCGGTTGCTCAATCACTTGAGTAAGAGGCAATAGCCTTGCTCTAAAGCGTGGAGGTGAGACTCTCTCCGCCATGATGGTAGGTCTCTCAATTTCCAACGTCTGAATTTGGTTCAATCTGAGGAACTCGATGATGAAGAGCCAGTTGTGAGAACCGCACGTTACGACAACCCCTAGCTGCCAAAACTGCACGGCGCGAGGACCACGCGGTGTTTAGAATGACCAAGCGATAACTCATCTTATCTCGCGATCCTTTTTTTTTGTGAATTTGACCAAGCGTATCTGTGGAATCGCGCGTTTCAAAAATATTGCGATAATAAGCCGACAGCAGAAAGGAGCATGATCCAAACAAAGTAAACGGCAAGTTCTCTTTGCAATTATTGTCAACAACGATCATGTTTGTCGAATTCTCTTTTTACAGCATGGGTGATTTGGAGAACTCAAGTTTGGCCGCTGCCTCAGAGACCGATTTCAGACTATCGCGATTGACAAACTCCGTGACGGATATCATAAAGGAGAGTTCTGCCGAGGGCCCAGAGCGCGGCAATAAATTACCTTGGGCGTCATACTTTTCAAGAGGCTCCGTAAAAGGCGTCTTCATGTTCAATGCGTCTTGAAGCTTGCGCATTGGAAGACGGACTTCGCCAAATGAAAAGCCCTTGCCATTCATTTCCCAGTGGTGCACCTCCAAAGACAAAATTTCGTTGCCGCGCACTGGCGATGCGCGCTCTTTTCCAAACTGAAAGAATTCGTCCCATACGGGAGCCACGCTGTCGCGCATAATCGCAGTTCGTCGTGACTGTGCAATTTCAAAGCCATTCAATGGGTCTTTGAGAGAAACCTCGCAGTACGAGTCCACACAAGGGTAGTCAATAGACGCGGTTGAGTCCAGCGAGCCTGGTGTCATTGGACTTTCAGGTTTCGGTGATGAGCCCTCAAGCTGTAGTTCAAGTTGGTCTGCGCGACGTACGCGAACACGAACGACAAAGGCGCGTTCATCGTAGTCATTTGCAGCCTTGGTCTTCCACTCCTCGGGAACGGCCTGCGAGATGATGCCATGGCTCTCGGGTAACAAGGCCCCGCTCGGAATGTCGATCGTACTTGCGCGATGCAAAGCAGCTGCCGATTCGGGAACGGCCGGCGTTTGTCCTGCTGCGCTATTTGATCGACTCATGCGAAAGTTCGCTCCAATTGGATTCGTCGCAAGATTCATAATACTTCGCAACGAACCAGACGCCTGGCGCACCATATTCGCTCGGCGTCTATTTCCCGGGCCTCCCGATCCAAACGATCCCGAATTCAGAGACGCGGGTCCTGGACCGGGCTGGCCTGGACCACTGCTCCCACCTGCCGAGTTGACCCCAGAGCTCCCAGTATTGGCATTTGCCACCGCAGGTGAGGTGGGGTGAAGGCCATTCGATCCAGGGCTGAGACCAGACGCAGACTGGCCAGTCGAATGAGCTCCAGAGCTATTGTTCGCTCCGCCAACACTCGAGACCGGGCCGCCGAGTGCTCCAAGATTTCCACCCGAACCAGAACCACGCCCACGGGGCGAGCCACCAATATCCTTCCAGTCCATTGATCGTGGTTTCGAGCCTTGCATATTGGGTGTTTTAAGACGCGCGCCCAAAGGCTGCTTCTCCGTGGCCGTCAAAGGCTCGGTGGCCAACTCAAAGGCAAAGCACACGTGTCCAGGAAGCTCTCCTGACTCGTTTTGACGAACGCGCGAGGACAACGATCGTCTTTTCTCTTCCTTTGTTCCCGTCGCGACGGTCAATGACGCTGCTGCCGAAGATGAAAAGGTCGAAGAACCCGACGACGACGAGGAAGACGACGGCGTGGTCGAAGAGACTGGGGAACACGAGCCAGGGGCGCCAGACTTTGTCTCAATCTCCGATCCTAGATTTCCCGCTTGGCGCGTTGCTGCTGATGCTCCACGAATTGACAACGCGTCTGGCTGCTTGGATGACTTTGCTTTGCCAGGAGACGCTTCACTTGCTTTTGCAGCCGACGAAGAAGGCAACGCCGGTGGGGGCGGCAAGGAAGATGTGACTGATGATGACGGAACTTCCGAGGAAGTAGATGGAGGGGGGTCGACAGGGCCAAACGATTCCCATTTTACGAGCACAGTGTCCTGATGCTCCACCATCGTATCCTGGTACTTGGTAATGATGGCCGAGAGAGGAAGTTCTACACTTCCGAGAAGACGGTCGTCTGGCGCCGGTTCCGTGCGTAGTGCTGCTGCTGCAGCGGCTAGACTAGGGCCACTCTGCTGGAGCAACGACGAAGACGAGTTCGATAACGTACTCAAGCGCGCACCCGGTCCGCCGCCAGCAACAGCGGCCCCACCAGCGTCCCACGGAGCTGCTTCGTTCCAATCCGGAAAATGTGATCCGGCGGTGCCGTACACTGACGAGACACCTGCAGGAACACCGCTATGCAGGTGGCCAGAAGACCCCATTGGGATCGAGCCGCTGCTTCCGCTCAAGCTGTTAATACTACTGGCGCTGGAATTGCCAAAGCCAAGGTTGCCAAGCAGTCCTGTCATCGACTCGATCGAACGTGTGTGTCCTTCCGCGCCAGTACGTCGATGAGAGCCAGACATAGACCTGCTGTCGTCCATGGACGCGGTAGAGAGTGATCGCCCAGGCATGGGTGGGGGTAAATGTTCTTCGCCATAGGCTTCAAGTTTGCGCATTTCCTCTGCCGTATCTTGCGCCGTCGCGTAAAATTCAACCTTGAGTTCTTCAAATCCTGTCAAGGTTTCGAGCTTGCCAAATGTAAAGAGTTCATCCCATTGTGGCGTGTGGATCGTTTTTGCCCCTCGCGAACGCCCGGCCTCTTTGCCAAGACGCACAATAGCATAAATCTCCTTTGCCGGAGTTCCATCGTGCGTAGCGAGCAAAAGTGTTCGCGTTGTTGCTCGCATGACGCCAACTCGCAGCACTACACGCTGCGAATTCGCGTTAAAGTTTCGTTTGAGATAAAAGTATGCCATGGGCTGCGAAAGTTGAAGACCGCCAGGTGTACCCACAAACTCTCCAGATGCCGTCCTCGGCAGTGCCGAGGGCCTGGAACCCAGAGGTCCCAGACCAGGCACGCCAAGAATAGGTGGGGCACCAATCGCCTCCGCTCCAGAGCCTGGGGCCAGGCGATGATATCTTGCAAGATTCGTTGCCGTAGTCCGCCGCCGATCCGCGGGAACAACAAGCTCACTTGCACCTACATGTTGCGAGCTCGAGAGCGCGCCGAGTGGGATATCGCCGACATTATCCACTTCAATGTGCACTTTGAGGTCGCCCGCGTTTTCTCGACGTGCTCGTCCGGTGAGCTCAAAGGAGACTGACTTGGGCTTGCCGTTGGGAATCGGAAAGAGCTCCGTGACGGGCAAACAAACGGATCCGAAGTTGCCATGTGCCATATCGACGCCTGCGATGATTAGCATTGCGCAGGGCCGAAGCTTTTGCATCACGCCAAAGTACATGGGATCGCTTTCTGAAAAGTCGGCGAAACGCGTAGGAAGAGCTGCGAGGGCAGCGGCATCGACGCCAAGACCGAAGAGGTTGGCTTTGCTCGATTTGGCCTCCATGTCGGCTGGCGATTCGGGCGATTGCGCCGACTGGGTGAGACGGAGTCCAGCGAGCGTTGAGCGGTGTTGCAATCGGGCCGGCTTCGTCTTGCCCACCTCCCACAGAGAGCTGCTAATACCCTGAGGCCCACACGAAATAATGCAGGTGCTCGTGTCTGCATGCAAGCCAGTAATGCGCTTGACGCGAATTCGAATGCACGCCTCTTGGAAATAAGGCCCGAGGCCCACCTGTGAGGTACGCAAGTAAGCCCGCACCACGCTCGTTTGCCAGCCTTCAAGAGCATCAAACGGCGCATCCTCTCGAGGGTCAGTCCCGTTGCTGACCATCTTGTCCACGTCAGCTGCACTCGTCCCAGACCCAAGACCAAGTTTGACTTCATGCAAACTCGAGGTCCACAATGGCCGATAGCTGGTACCGTACATGCGATGTGCCCATTGCATGAGTGCCGTTGTATATGCCAAGGGCTCGTGTCCATTGAACTTTTTGCGTTTGGAAACGCGCATGATGTAGGTTTCAAGCCAGTCCGGCCGAAGCACAAGGCTGCCAAGACTATCGACGAGCACGAGTGTGCCCAAACGCGCGAGCTGTGGCGGGTCCCACGGGAGCGTGGTGGCTCGCTGTGTGTGCAGCGAGTCCGACACATTTGCAATGTCAAAGTGATTCGGTACCATCTCCGCGTAATTCTTCTTGAAGGCTTCATTCCCGAATCGAGGTGCGCCAAACGAGTACACGGCCACATGTGTAAAGCCGACCTCTTCCCTCTTGCGCGCAAGATCCAAGGCACAGAGACTGGCGTACGCTCCGCCCACGCCATGCCCGGTCGTAAAGACAGGCCGTACCTTTTGCTCAGAGACCTGCTGCACCACTGCGAGAATGCGGCTTGCCACAACGCTATATCGTTCAGAGAGATCTGTGCGTACTAATGGCGGGTCCGCAAGTTGAGAAAACACGTGACCAAGCTGATGCCGGGTCCAGGTGCAAAAGTTGCGGCCGCCAGAGGTCGCACCCCCCGAATTGGGTCTGGCCAGGATGGAGGAGTTCATTCGCGCGAGTCGCCCAAATGATTGCGCCGAGGACGAAGCACTCATATGCTTTGCGTCAACAGGCACGTTGACCTGCTCTTCGTCCTCGCCAAGACCTGGCGCGGGCAAAGGTTCGGTCATGCGTGGGGTCCTCGTGCTTGCAAGCGAGTTCGGGATGCGAGCCCCGTTCCCGCGAAAGGCCACTACGACCATCTCCGAGGACGCAAAGACGGCGCAATAAACATTGACAGACTCTTCGGAAATTTGCGCAACGAGTGAGAACTGATCATCTTCCACGAGCAAAAGGACGTCCGGATCGGACTGCGCAAAGCGAACAGTACCCGTAAGATACATTGTGTGAGCAAAATTCCACAAGAGTGCAGCAATGTCAAAACTGAAAAAGTGGCTCGCGCGATGCTCCAGACAGTGGTTGATTGCATCGGCCGTGGCCACGTCTGCAGGGCCCATGTCTGTCGACGAAAATTCGGTCTGCTCCTTGTCTTCGGCAAGAACGTCGAGGTGATCGACAATGTACGTGTCACCAAGCACCCCGAGAGCAAACTCATTGTACGACTTCATGTAGTGATACCCAGTGTCTCGAGTTTTTCGCCAGTACCGCGGCGTGAGAATCCAGTCGCACGGTAAGCACATGTACACGAGTGCGGTGATCCACGCGAGAATGACAATTGACACGGGGCCATCGCCATATGTGACTCCGCTAAAGGTCAGGCCATGGTAAAATCCGTAGACTGGTGCAAGACCAATCTCGGAAACGAGGGCCAAAATGTAGAGAAAGAACATTTGAAGCACAAAGACTGCACGGAGAACATGGAAAGAGACGAGATTGGCGCGGCCTTGCAGCAAGTAAAAGAGCGAAAGAATGTTTCGGGCGCGCCCCGCCTCGACAAAGATCCAGGCCACGAGAATGAGCTCCCATACGCTAAAGACGATGATCAGCGCAGTGAGCACATTATCGTCATAGGTAGTGCAAGGCGAAGGCGTTCCCGGAGGGACCTCGGTTGCGCAGTATCTAACGACAGAAATCCATGCCGTGCCAGGAACAAACCCCATGGAAAAGTTAAAGACCTCGCCGACAGCGAGACGTGCGATCACATAGAGGGCCGCCATTCGAGGCACCACACCCTTGACAGTGCGAACATGATCATGTCGCCGGCTGTGAACATCGAGAAGCGAGTCCGTGACCGCTTGCATGTCGAGCGAGTTACCATCGTGCTGCAGGGAGATGCGAAGCCAATTCTCGCGCTTGACAGCTTCGATACGGATCCACTTGAAGAGAACAATGGTTCCGTAAAAGAAACTCGCCACAAAAAGCGCATCAGAGGCCACGCAATAGCGCTGCCGGGGCCAAAATTTCTCGTAGGTTTCGAATGACCAATCGCGATAGGCCAAAACAAAGGCGTAGAGGTCCACAATGGTCACACCGGGGTTCAACGATGGCAAAAGCCAGGCACACCAGGTACAGAGCAGGACAACAACCTGAGAGGTTTTCCGGACGCGGAGTTTGTCTTGATCCACAGCGTGAAATTTTTGCGCCTCGAGGTCAACGACAACAATGTACGTGAAAAACACAGCGACAGCCGTCATCCAGATGGACTGGAGCACGCGAATCACAAGCCAAAAGAGCACGAGCCAGAGTGTAGGAGCGCCCGGCATCTTTTCGCTTGATGCGTTGCTCCATGCCACAGAGATGGAGGTAATGACGACGGCAATGAGGTTCCCAATAAGACAGTACAAGAGCAAGCGCAAAAGCTTTGCGCCAGACATGGCGTGAAGGTTCATGCTCGCTTCCGCCATGCGGTCGTTCACCAGACTTGCGAGCGATGCGTAGAGAGGATGCTCTCCGCCAAGCGCGTTTTCGCCAGTGTCAGACACGTGATCTGGTGCGATGTCGACCTCGACGACGCTTCCGGTTTCGCTTTTTGCATCAGCACCGTCTTCAGGGATTTCCACAAGACTCCCGGTCTCGCTCTTGCTGTCGTTCTCCTCTTCGTCCAGGCTTTCTTCCACGTCGGTATCGTCTTCTTCATCTTCCACCACATCCTGTGAGTGCATCGTGGTGTCCTTGTCTTCTTTTCCTATGTCTTCGTCCTGCAATTGCTGCAAGGTTTCCTCTGTTCTTTTCTCTGGTGAAAGTGTGCTCGCTGCTGATACTGTTTGTGTAATGTCTGTGTCATCCTTGTCGCCGGGGGCATTTGCCTCATCGTGCTCGGCTGCTTCGTTCTCGTGGCGGTCTTCTTGGGACCTTGGGGCCAAAAGCGTTTCGGCCGCCGCTCCTTGCGCGGTTTTCGAAGATTCCCCTCGCGCCTCATTCTGTTGTGGCGGCGCATCCTTTTCCGCTACGGCGCCCTTGTCCATCCCCCCGCTCTCGCCGGCCGCCTCTTGGTGGGCCGGCGATGTTGAGGTCGAAGTCGAGGTCGAGGTCGAGGTCGAGGTCGAGGTCGAGGTCGCGGCGGCCATCACCGTCATCGTTTCGGCCGCCTCGCGGGGGGCCGGGCCGCCTTCGGCACCAGTTTCCGCAGCGTCCGCGGCACGCATCGCGCCCGCCGCCTGCCTCCGCCTCCTGCGCTGCGCCGCGCCGCGCCGCGCCGGCGCTCGCGTCGCGCGGGATCTCGGGGCGGTTTGGTTTCGAAAATGCTCGCCCGAGTTCGAGTTGGTCAACCACAACAACAACAACAACAGCGACAACAGCGACACCGACACCAGCGACACCAGCGACACCGGGAGCTCGGCCAAGAGCGAGAGCGGCTCCCTTCCTGCCGGCTGGGCCCGGCGCGGCGGGGCGGGGCGAGCCCGCGACCGCGTCTGCGTCTGCGTCCGCGCGGGGCGCCGGAGCGGGCGCGCGAGGAGGGGAGGCGAGGGGAGTCGGCCGGCCGCCCGGGCGGGTGGGTCGGCAAATGTTGGGGTTGCGCAGACTTCGGCGCCCGTTTGCGCCGGGTTATTCAACGGATCTCGTGCGTGCCGGCAGAGGAGTATGATGAACAAACAGCAGCAGCACAAGTGCACACGCGGAAAGGATGGTCGCTGGGTGGGGGCGGGTAGAGAGGGCAGCAAGAGGCAAGCAAGAGGCGTGCGAGGAAAGGTGACTCGCGCAGGGTTTTGGTGAGATTCGTTTGGATTGCGAACGGAGGGGAGAGCGGATTGGTCGCACGGGAAGAGAATGGACGCGCTCCAGAAAGTCCGTATCAGAACCAAGGACCCGATAACAGGTGAAGAAAATGTCAAAGAGCTCCGCAAAGTGCCCACGGACTCGCACGTGACAGCAAAACGACTCGTGAACATTGTGGGAGATGCTGTCTGGAAATGGGCGCGCGCGCAGAATGATCACGCGCAAAAGCCACGCGGGATTCTTGAAAGAGCTTGGGAACAGATTGACCGTATCTCCGTCAATACGAGCGGCTGCAAAATGTGGAAGAACGCGAACAAACCTGGCTTTCCGTATCGTCCGCTTTGTTATTCCCAAACGACCCAAACATGCACACTTGGAAACACGCCCAACAAGATCTCGCGTCTCGAGCTTCACGAAGGCCTTCGCGAAGTTCTCGGTCTCAAGTTTGCATGGTGTCACGTCGATATGTTGATTCGCACAATGAATCAGCGCGCTATGCCCACTGGTAAGAACGCAAGCATTCAAAGCATCGCGCGGGAAACCTTTATTGGGGCCCTTTGGCCCCGTGTATCCAAACTTGCGTTCGACCATTGTCTTGAGTTTGGCAACGTTAACGCTCATACGATCCAAAGTGTCCTCACATTGCAAGACGAGCGGGAAGAATGTGACTCCCGCACCAAACGCGACTTCCACGTTGAGTTTGAGTCCAAATGGGGAGAAGACGCCGATGTCCTGAACGACCTCGAGTCCAAAACGAGCATTATTTACGCAAGCGACTTGTGAGTTCTCTTCCTCTTTTTTTTGTCCAGAAATCGCCAAAAATAAAAAAAATATGAGAAAGGTTTTCACCCTGTCCGGCAGTACCAGGTTCACAAGAGCGAGACACGAAAGAAATCCGGCAAATGTGCTGGCCCTTTGCAAGGCCTAGTCTGGCCTCGCCTGGCCTGACAAATATACTTTTCACAAGATGTTCCGCGACACCACAGATGTCTGCAGGATTTTGCTCACACTTCAGAACTGAAAGATGCGTTCTTAAATTTGAATCATCTGAGTGAGTTTTAGAAAGGAGTAGGCCGATAGAATGAGCTTCGTCATTTCATAGGCGATCGAGCTCAAACGGAACACGCATCTGAATCCATAGCAAATGTCTCGGCGAGTCTTAATTCAAGGACCTAGGCTGCGGCCTAGTCCTCGCTCGAATCCGATGTGTCTTTTGCCGTGTCCTTTTCCTCTCGTTCTTGCGTCGTGTCGACGTCATTACTGCGCTTGACGCGCTGAATGGCTTTGACAAGACCCAACACAGTGCGCTCAGGAGCATCCGCCCACTCGTGTTTGTCAATTGTGCGCAGTAAACCACAAAGTTCGGCATCGCGAGCCGGCGTCGCAGAGGGGGGAATACCGTGCTCTGAAAGTGTAAGAATCGAAGCTGCGCGCAAAAGAATGGCGCGCGGCACGTTGGCACGGTCTGCGCACGCAAGCGCAAAGGATCGCGCCGACGACGCACCATCCACGAGCTGGAAGAGCGGGACGGGGGCTTGAAAGCTGACGCTTTCTTTCTCCTTTTCGTAAGCAGGATCGGCTTCCACCAACACCTTCATCTCACAGAGCTGGACCCCAGAAAAGTTTTGCACGAGGCCATGGTCGAGAACCTCGAGAAAATGCGTGGTGATCAGCGTTCGAGGTGCATTTTTTCCCAGACGACTCAAATGACGCACAGTCGCCGCCAGAATACTGGCCCCGTCCACGCTCGAGGTGCCTTTGCCAAACTCATCGACGAGGAGAAGGGAATGCTTTGTTGCGTTGTGAAGCATGTTTGCAACTTGCTGCACATCAATTGAAAATGAGCTTTCCATGAGCGTCGTGCTCGACTCCAGCGACTCGACGCGCGTGAATAATCTGTCAATAATGCCGAGGGATGCCTCTTGCGCTGGCACAAAGCAGCCAACCTGGGCCATAATGACAATCGTTGCAATGGTCTTGAGCAGGACCGATTTTCCCGAGTAGTTCGGACCCGTCACAAGCAGAATGCGGCGGTCCTCGCGACCCATAAAAACGTCATTGGGGACATATTGATCAAGACTGTGCGTGATCAGGGGATGTTTGGCGCCCTTGAGCGATATCTTTGCATCCGATGTAATGGTAGGACGCACGTAGTCAAAGTCACGGGCCGTAGTTGCAAATGCCAGAAAGACGTCGATCTCGGCGCATGCTGCACACATTGACGCGAGATCCTGTTCCATTCCAAGCATGCGAGACTCCAGCTCGCGTGAAAAGGCATCCTCCAGCTCGCGGACTTTGCCAAAGAGATCCCCATGTTCCTCGTTCAATGCCCGCGTAAGATCACAGCGAAAGTACACAAATTGGACGGGCGACCTTCGCCTCGATCGTCTCCTCGACCCTCCTGACGGGCTTGCGTTCGCGAGGGCATCATCGGAAGAACAAGCAGCAACGGATTCGTTCGCGGTTTGATCATTCTTTTCTTCGTCGTCAATGCGGCGGAAAACCTCCTGAAAATCTGCCGGGACGTTAAATGCTTCATTGTTGGAAAGCGATTGGCCGTCAGCTTGAATGAGAAAGCCGAGGATTGGCATGTACACGAGGGAAAAGGTTGTTTGGCGATTGGAAGTTGCGCCAAGACTCGCGAGCAAATTTGGTTCCGCGTTTGCAAGAATAGAGTCACATGCGTCGTACTTGCGGCGTGCAGCATCAAGAGGACTTGAAACACCTGTCCCAGGAACGAGCCAGCCTTGGTCTCGAGTCGACTCCCAGTCAATCGACGCTAAGAGAGCTTCCACCGTGCGCAAGGTCGTCCGCTCGACGTGTGCAAGCTCTTCAATGGCATCAGGAATGACGTCCTGCGCGTGCCTGTCACGTGCGACGTCTCTCGTGACTTGTACAAGCGTGTCCAAGACTGCGTCAATAGCGCACACAGATTCGGCAAAGGTCATCCAATCAGAGGCCTTTGCAGTTCTGGCGCGGAGAAGTGCTAGAAACCGCGGCACATCGCGCAGACCAGAGAGATGCTTGCACAAGTCTCCAGCGTGTGCGATTGCCGCCGCTTGCATAAAGTACTGCACGCAATCAAGTCGCTCTTCGATCATGTCACGGTTGGCAAGCGGCTGGAGCACCCAGCGGCGTAACAACTTGCGCCCCACGGTGCTTTTGGCGCGATCAAGAAGAGTTAGCAGCGAGAATCCCTCCTTGCGCTTGTGATTGGTCCGCACGACCGAAGGGTGCGACTCCTCGCGCACAACATCGAGACTGTGCAAGCTCTCCATGCTCACGACCATGTAGTCGTCGAGATTGAGGAGCTCGATGCGGCTAAGTGTTCCTTGCGCCAATAGTTGCTTTCGCTCCGCGAAGTGGAGAGCTCCGCCCACACTTTCCAGACTTGTGACATGGTCGCGGTCGAGTCGTGTACGAAGTTGCACAGCGGGGAATCCAAGGTTTTGCAGTCTGCGAAGCGCGCCATCGCAATCGAATGCGCTCGAGCTCACTCTCTCAACAGATGTCCCGTAGCGTTCGGCGAGCGCTTCGACTGCCTGCGAAACCTCATCAGAGGCTTGTGCTGCAAGGACGACGGTGGCCGGGTCAACCTTTTCAAAGAGCCCGGTCACAATGCGAGCAACCTTGTTTCCAAGAACGTGCGTACGGGCAAGAACTGCGAGAGAAAGGTCTTCGGGGTCGTACACGCACGCGCCAAGTGCATCTCCGCGCCCTTTGCGAACACTCAGGACACGACGCGAATTCTCTTCTGCCATGTGCGCACGCGTTCTCGCCTCCATTGTAGCTCAAGAGACCAGAGACTACGTGGAGTGGCGCACGCAAACGAAGGACGACGTTCCGTGCGTGTTCAAGGCACAAGTCTGCGATGCCGGACCGAGCTTCGGTCGCGCCGCGGGTCGCTCGGCGTCAACTTTCTCGCGCCGAGGTTCGGGATTTGAAACATTCAACCATTTTTGAAATCTGCATCACCTGAACCGAGATGCCCCTTCCCGTAGAACACAACCCGCTAAGTTTTCTCCCGTCTGGCCACGGCGGGTCTCCGCAGCGGCGGTAATGCGTTTGTCTCCTGCCACGCGTTCCCAGTCACCGACACGCCCTTGCGCAGCTCGCTGTCGCACGCTCCTCGTCGGATCGTTCTCATCTCTCGTGCAGGCGCCGCTGCATCCATCCATCCTCTCACATCTTCTCCGGCGCGGCGTGGTCTCCGCGCGACTCGCGCGTCTCCGGCCGCGGCCGCGACCGCGCCGCCTGCCTGCATCCATGCATATCTGCCCGACGCCGAGGCCGCCGTCGCGCTCCGTGCACGCGCGTGCAGGCAGAGCAGCGCAGAGCCCAGGTCGCGGAGGGCGCTCTCAGGCCGGTCAAGATTCCGGGTCGCCGCTCGACCAGTCGCAGCGCGCCCCGCCTCGCCTCGCCTCGCCTCGGCACGCGGGCCTGGCTCGGCCCTCTGCGCTCGCGAGGTCTCGCCCGCGCGCGAGGCCGGCCGTGGTACCGAGAGGCTCGCAGAGCGTGCTCGCCTGCGTCTGCGTGCAGTGCGAGAATGCTTGCAAGCATGCGAGACGGCATCGTTGCGACCATGGCGCTCGACGGGTACTTCCCCTCGCGGCGCGGCCAAGGACGGCGGGAGCAGCGGCATTTCCGGATCGACGGCGGCCTCGGCCTCGGCGCTTGCTCGCTCGCTCGACGCAGGGGCGCACGAGCGCACGCTCGCAGGCAGGCAGACGCGCACGCACGCACGCAGACACGCGAGCGAGCGCCGCGCGCGGCACGTGCAGCGGTACGGACGGAGGCCATGTGGGACCATGCTGGTGCTTGGCGCCTGGCGCTGGCCGTTTGCCTTTTGACGACGGCATGGTCCGGGCCGACCGAGGCGACCATCGTGAAGAGCCCGTCAGGCCTCGCGGGCAGGGACTTCGCGACGACCTTGTTCGCGTTTAGCGAGGATGCTTTTGCGGTCGGAGACCTCGTCGTGGCGGATTCGCGTCTTGTGGAACTTGACACGAACTGGTGCAACAATGACTGCCAAGGACCGCCCGCCGGAATGAGTTTGGGCGCCGATAACGTGACGCTTGTGCAGCTGTCGTATTCGGAGCCCTGCTTTCATTGTGGCTACGAGTGGTTGGCGCTCATGGCCGAGAGCGTCGGCGCGTCGGCCACCCTGTACTTTTCAGACGAGACGGCAGGTCACGAATTTCGCGTCATCCACAACAGGAAAACGTGGGCGGCCGCAAAAGGAATCCCGTTTTTAGAGCTCGGTGCCGACGATGCGACCGCTCTGCGTTCCTACTTTGCCGCCGGCGAGGACGTCGTTGTGGACGTGATGGTGAGCGTAAATCCTTGGCGGAAACTCTTTGACGGGCCGGGCTGGATTAGTGTGCAAGTCATTTGCTCCCTCATGGCCATCTACGTGCTCTATCTGGCCAGCTGGAGGTTGCACAAGTTCGCGGGCTGGTACATTCGAGAGGGCGCGTACAAGGTCGCCGTTTGGATTCTCACCATTGAGGTAATTTGCAACCTAATTCGTCTCGTGTACGCTGCCATTGACCCGCTGTGGAGCCGCAGCGTGTTCCTGTACGGCTCGAGCCGTTTCATGCTGACGCTGACGATTCCCATTGGGCTCTTGTCCTCGGTCATGCTCTTTCTCACGTGGAACGACATGCTTAAAGCCTCTCACGCGCCGAGCAGATCCTTGCTCTTTCACCGACGCTCGTCGCGCATCATCTTTCTGTTGGTTTCGCTCATTTTTATTGGCTTTGAGCTTGCTGTGAGCTTTCTCGCCATCTTTAAGGGTTTGGTGGCGCTCTCCGAGGCCGCAGCTCTTGCCGAAGCCTCGTTTACGCTCTTCGTTGCGATGGCAGTCATTTTCGTCGGCTGGCGCCTTTTACGGACGCTGAGCGAAATTACAACTTCTCGCCTGGGGTCCAAAGTATCCAAGGCTCAGGGAAGCCGCAGCCCAGCTCCGTCCAAGGACACCTCGAAGGGCTCAATCTTCCCGCCGGGAAGTCCGCGACCGGCCACGCTATCGTCGCCGTCACGGGAAGCTGGCCAGGTTTCCCCGGCCGTTGAAGGGGACTTTAGCCTCGATACAAACCTTGACCTCGATCCCGAGGCAGAATTCGATCTCGAGCGCGATTGCGAGATTTCACCGCCTTCGTCGCCTCGTGCAGCTGAAAATCCAAGGTACTTGCAAAGCACTCGCACACGCGACGTTCGCGCTGCGTCGGGATCCAGCAAGACAAAGGGGGTGCGTCCGCGTGCAGCTAGCAACCTGCGCCGACTCACGTGGAAAATCATTCTCTCAGCAGCTGGGCTCATTGCTTCGGCAGTAGTCATTGCTCTTGCCGGTCAAGCTGTTATTTTGTTCAAACCTACGGAGCGCGCAATCTTTTTCGTACTGTATTACGCCTCTCAGACGGCGCGTTCCTACTTTACTGTCTCCTTTTTCGACCCGCGGCGTCGATGACCATTACATCTCGCGACCCGAGTCTAGGCCTTAGGCCTTCGTAGACCCAGTCCATCTTTTCTCATTCTTCATGTCATGTCGTTTCTCATTCGTCTTGTCATACCGTTCGACCTTACAGTTAGTCTTGTACTCCGATAACTAAAGATGTTCTGGCAGCGTTCCCATCATCGTCAATTAAATATTTCCATTGTCGAGTCAACATGCTCGAGACGAATGGATTTTCCCGTTTCGTGGAAAATGACGGCGTAAAGCTCGATTCCAATTCAATTTTTATCTTCACTACCTTTGTAGGTGATGACGCACACGCACATCAACACATGGACATCAAAGAAACGTTACTGTTCATGTCGGCCTCGCACGCCTTTGCTAAGGACATTCTTGGTCCTAATCCAACATTACGCTCCGTGCCGTGTCATACTTTGGCGATTGGCAATCACTACGCTCCCTAGCGGGAGCCACGGGCCAAGTGGTGAGCCACGGGCCAAGTGTATATATTAAAACCACTGAGCGATGAACGCGGAAGATTGACAGCACAATGAGAACAACCGACGACTCGCCAAAGAGACCAATTCATCGACTAATTGTGCATCTTCGGCCCTCAACAACTTGCGCAAAATCGGCCCTATTTGTCGGGAGCTTGATCATCCTTCTCTTGCGCCATGTTCACGTCCTTTTTGACCACCTCTTCGGCTTTGGAAATGATTGGCGAAGCGGTGTCAAGAGGCGCAGGCTTTGGTGCGACCTTGAGGTGCTCAGTGAGGGAACCTAGAGAAACGCGCGAAAGCTTCTTGCGCGTGGCAGATTGCGGACTCTCAAGATAAGCGCGCTTCCTCTGACGGAAAACGGCCGAGACCTCTGGCGTCATTTCTGCAGCGAGGTCTGCAATGTATCCAGCGAGCGCGAACATGACACTGTAGGTGACGAGCGCATTGACGGCAGTCACAAAATCAGGAGTACCAATAGAGCCCACAACTTCAGCAGTTATAAAGATGCCATAGGCGTAGTTGTCAAGCGCCCTAAAGCTGCACAGACCGGTTTCAGGATCGATCATCTCGTGAGTGTAATCAAACTGGGGACCTCTGCCACCCCAGCCTGTCTGATCAACCACGATGCGAAGCCTCGCCCTGACCTCTTTTCCATTCCACGAGCCCTCGTTGAGATAGGTAAAGCGAAACCTAATGCGGGCGCCAGTAAGGCGGTATATCGGCGTACCAACAGATGTAGCTATTGATGCGCCATGATTCGTTGCATCAAGACCTGAAATAGCTGCAGCTTGGAACATTTCTGAGAGGCTTACGCTAACAACCTCGCCGGCCCCAAAGCTTTTTAAGATATTTCCATCTGAATCAATGAGGTCGAGCGCCGGATCGTGGTCGGTACGAAATGAGGTGGCCATGGCATGATTCAAAGACACAACGATATCATCGACACCGACCACAAAATTATTTCGCGTCTTTGCTTCCTTGGACGTGCATTGGCGAAACGAGACGTCGCAGTCCGTGCTGACGCGCGAGGTCTCTTGCGAATATGTCATAATGAAGAGCCCTCCAGAGGGCAGCTTGTCGAGAATCTCGCCATAGGCAAACTCGCGGCAGCTGTTGTTTGTATATGTGAAGCTCTCGTCGTAGATATAGTCCAATTCTGGATTGTCACAAAATGCAGGTAATTTGCCCTGCGAAGGATTGTATCCCGTGATCCACATGTTTGATCCTCCGGAAGGTACTTCGTTGTGAAAGTACGACCTGTTTCCGAGCACCGACCATGACATGTAGGTGAAGACGAGTAACTGGGCAAAGCGAAGAACGATACCAACTCGCACATTTTCGACGATAATAAAGGATGCGGTCTTGTGTCTGATGAAGAGCCGCAGTAGCCACCATCGTGGGTTTGAGCCCCACGAGAACATGAGATAACTTTGGGAGGAGCTTGCGCAGCAGACTCACGTCTGGCGCCCACTCTCCCCTCTCCCCTTTGCGCGCCTCGCTGAGTGCGTCTGGGTTTCCTTCGCCCAAGGAGCCACCAAGGGCGAATCAATCACCCCGGAGTTGAGGAGATTAATAAATCTGCTGGCTCGCCTCACCTGTGCATGTGCAAGTCAGAGCCGCAGCGATGAGTACCGAGACGGTGCACGTCGTTCCCATTGCCTCCGGCTTTTTAGTAATGGTAGTACGGTTTCTTTTCTTGATACCTATGTGGAGACAGATTTCGGAAGTTTTGGCGTCTGATTTTGCTCGGCATGGGCTGCACGGCGATGTCGCTTGCCAACTAACCCGCGGTACGAGCAAAGGATGTGCCTCAAAGCGCTGTCATCGTGACTCGTGGAGACAAGGAGGTATCATAATATGCACTGCACCGAGACTGAGACTTGTCTAAAATGAAACGGTCACAGACAAGATGGGCCTAATAGAAAGTAAGCATGTGCATCATTGATCAGTTGCAGGAGGGTGTAGCCGTCAGCACGACCGTTATCATGATTTGTTTGTCTATTAGATGGACGGTGCCTAACTTCACTGCCAGGCGGGCAACGAAGGCGGGCCGGCAATGAAGGCGGGCCGGCAATGAAGGCGGGCCGGCAACAGCCTAGGTTCCTCATTTCGTAACGGTCAAGGGACTTCCGCCTCCTCTGCGGGCCACGGCCGGGCCGTGGCCCGCATCGCTTTCTGAGGGCCGGGGCACCGGAATCTAAAGATTATTATGTCAAGGTCAAATTCGACTTTGCTGTGTTGCGGTGACAATGCAGTGTATCTTTCAGACCGCGGGGTCTTTAGCCCCGCGAAGTATATTTTAGAGCCCAGGTGAGTGCGATCTCACAAAAGTTTGCACCTTTCTCTTCGCGTGTTCTACTTTGCCATTATTCAAGAATTTGCCCGACCATTTTTTAGAGGACGTGATCGGCAACGTCGATGAAGCTTTGCTTTTAGATTCCGCGAATGAAGCTTGGCCGGTCAGCATTGGAAAAATTGCGCATCTTCGGCTTTTAACGAATTGCGCATTTTCGGTCTTGGGCTTGATCATCCTTTTGTTGTGCCATGTTTACGTCCTGTTCGACTTCCTTTTCGACTTTTGATGTAGTCGACGGAGCCGCATCGAGAGATGCAGGCTTCGGGGCGACCTTGACTTGCTCAGTGAGGGAACCTAGAGAAACGCGAGACAACTTTTTGTGCGCGACAGATTGCGGACTCTCAAGATAAGCGCGCTTTCTCTGTCGGAAGACGGCCGAGACCTCTGGCGTCATTTCTGCAGCGAGATCTGCAATGTATCCAGCGAGCGCGAACATGACGCTGTAAGTGACGAGTGCGTTGACGGCAGTCACAAAATCAGGAGTACCGATGGAGCCCACGACTTCGGCAGTCACAAAGACGCCATAAGCGTAGTTGTCAAGCGCCCTAAAGCTGCGCAGACCGGTTTCAGGATCGATCATCTCGTGAGTGAAATCAAATTGAGGACCTCTTCCTCCCCAGCCAGTCCCGTCCGCAGCAATGCGAAGCTCTGTCCTGACCTCTTTTCCATTCCACGATCCCTCATTAAGATAGGAAAAGCGAAAAGTAAGGCGAATGCCCGTCAAGCGGTACGATGGGTCGCCCACAGAAGCAGAGATGGACGCGCCGTAATTCGTTGCATCGAGGCTTGCAATATCTGCAGCGTGGAGCATTTCCGACAGACTCACACTAACTACCTCGCCGGCCGCAAAGCTTTTCAAGGTATTGCCATTGGAGTCAACGAGATCAAGCGCAGGGTCGCTTTCGATGCGAAATGACGTGGCCATGGCATGATTCAATGAAACGACGATATCATCAATGCCAACCACAAAGTTATTACGAAGCGTGGTTTCTTTTGACACGCATTGAAATGAAGAAAGGTGACAACCACTGCTAACGCGTGAGGTCTCTTGCGAATATGTCATGATGAAAAGTCCTCCAGAGGGCAGCTTACTAGAGACTTCGCCATAGGCAAACTCGCGACAGCTATTGTTCATATAGGCAAAGTCTTCACTGTAGATGTAGTCCGTGTCTGGATTGTTGCAGTATGCAGGCAGTTCGCCTTGCAGAGAATTGTATCCTGTAATCCACATGTTTGATGCCCCGGTGGGTACTTCTTCATAAAAGTATGACCTGTTTCCCAGCACTGACCAAGACATGTAGGCGAAAACGAGCAGTTGGGCCAAGCGGAGAACAATGCCGACCCGAACATTCTCGACGATAATAAAGGATGCGGTCTTGTGTCTGATGAAAAGCCGAAGCGGCCACCATCTCGGGCTTGATCGACAAAACAACATGAAGTTTTGATGATAAAAACCGTACAATGGACGCGCGTCCTCCGAAGCTCAAGGGTTCGGAAGCTGCCAAGCTTGTCAAGGTTGCGAAGTCTGACTATAGCAATGAGTCAGGACATACATTTGCAGTCTGCTGGCTGCATCTTGCATCTGCGCTGGAGCAGTACCAGTTCATTAGAAAGGACCATTCACGCGGCTTGGCTCCCTCCACCTTTGAAAAGATCGGTTTGTTTTCTTTTTCCAACCATCCGGCCCCAGCCAAAGCTCGGCAGGGTCTTGAGCCACGCTGTCCGGTTGCCACGTCCCCCTTACTTTTATATTAAAGCCGCTTAGCGAGCGACCCAGTGCAGCTTGATATTGCACCACACTTGTACGGCAGGATCTCGGTCATGGGAAAATGAAAAGAAGATAAGGTTCTTTCTGTCCTACCTGGGTGTAGGCTACTACGAAGAAGGAGCTTCGAAACGGCCCGGTCTTCACTTGCGTGCCGGGACAAAACGCCTCCTTTGCAACCTAGTAGGATGTGAAGCCATCGCACGGTTCAATTACTGGGGGCTGCCGGTTCAACCTTTACGGTGCAGTCTGGGACTCGACTCATTCAAGTTGTTTGTCTTCGCAACGGACAAAAAGTTCCTGATATATGCGCATCGACGCGCCGGAACATCAGCCAGCCAGCAAGCTAGCTAGCTAGCCAGCCGGGAAAGCAGGGCAAGAGGGCTGCTCCTTGCCTTGCGCCCTCCTCCCTCTCCATCGTGCGTCAGCGTGCGGCTCCAGGAAAGGTGGAAGATAAACTAGTGTTTGTTGCCTTTGCGATTGATCGTCCGCAACATAGTCCACGAGAGAAGAGTAGATCCAAAAGCTTGTATGCCACAAAGGAAGTGAAAACAAACACAAAGTGAAAGCAATAACGGCTCGCCTGACGATCGTTTCCGCGCGCGCATCTGTAGGATAATTCTCTACAATCTTCAGTTCATGTAGCCTAGGCCTAGGTTCGGACAAAACAAATTATCGTGGCTTGAGAAGATAATTTAACGACTTTCACCGGGTGCGAGTTTGACGAATCCCATTTACTCTTGCGAGCGGGTCAACATAATCATTGACGCGTTGCCGATCAAGGAGCAAAACATTCTTTTCCCTAATATCATTCTTTTCCTTCGGACCACACTTGAACTCTACCATGCCAGTTAGCCTAATGATACTTGTTGATTGCCGCATTTAGTCAGTAAAGGAGAGACAGAGAGAGAGAGAGAGAGATTACGGGAGTTTTGTGTTTTCCGGAGAAAAGAGGATTGAGCTGTTCTGAAGTTAGCCAGCCATCCAAAAGTGAAGAAATGCGACGATGTCAGAATTGAGCTTTAAAGTGTACCACAAGCCAATCTCCAAGAAAATAAAGGAGAAGAAGACGAAGATGAAAAAGAAGAAGAAGAAGAAGAAGTGAAAAGTCACGTAAAATAGCGGGAATGCAAATGGCCAGCATCGCGATCATGCGACGATGCCAGGGACCTACTTGCCTGACTAGCTAGCTAGAGGGTGTTCTGCAGATTGCGCAAACAAGAAAATGTGCTTGCGCTCGTTCGATACGTTCATGATGTCTACATGTGCTTGACGGCCTGGTTGACGCGCTCGCCGATCTTGTTGAGCGAGGCGAGGTTCGTGTCAACGCACTTGTTGGCGCAGGCCTCGGCCTCCTTCTGCAGGCGGTTGATGAGCTCTGGGGTCTGGGCGTTCGGGTCGGCGGGGATCTGGTCCTGGGCGCGGTCGTTGCAGCCCATGGCGCACCTCTGCAGGCGCTGCTGAAAGGTCTCGAGCTCCTGGGAAATGATACTCTCGGTCTGCGCGGTCTTGCGCTGGCACTCCTGCACGCAGTTCTGCAGCTGCTCGTTGCCGACGGCGCTGTCGCAGCACTTGGCGCTGCACAGGAACGCCTCCTTGCGCATGGGCCGAATCCGCTGTTTCTCCAAGGACTCCAGCAGGTCCCCGACGGCCTGCTGCACGCGCGTGTTGGGATCCCCCATCTTCTCCGTCTCGGCCCTTCCGGACTCTGGCTCGCTCGCTCGCTCGCTCGCTCGCTCTCCGCTCGCTCTCCGCTCGGCCTCGCTCTGCTCTGCGCTCGACCTCCGCTCGGCCTGCTCTGCGCTTTCCTCCGCGAATCCTTTCTGCGCGACCCGCCTCGCACGCCGCGGCAGCTCGCCGCGCTTTCCTCCCTCCCGTCTCTCTCCTCGCAGTCAGCGCCTCCTGCTTCCCGCCCTCCGAGGCCTCGAACGCGGGAGCGTCTATTGCGGGTTAGTCCGCACTTGGCCGCGCCCGAAATGGGCGGCTGCGGAGGCGCCGCTGCTCAGGTCCATCCATCGCGCCGTCGAGGGCAATCCAGAAGCCCTCGGCGCGCCCGCCGCCGCAGAAGAAAAGGCGCTCCGAGAGGCAGAGTCGCAACGAAAGCGGCGGCGACGACGTCAGCTGCGGCTGCGAGGTCAGCTGCGGCTGCGAGGTCAAGGAGGTGAGTGCAGAGCGTGCGCACAAGGTCGTGCACGTCCACGCGAAGGGCGACGACGGGGTTGATTATCGAGAGAAGAGGCGAGAGAGAAGAGGGAGGAGGAGGAGGGGAAGGGCGGGAGAGAAAAGGGCTCGCTCTAATACCGGGAGGATTGGACTCAAGACGTCCTCGCCGGCTTCGCAACGGGCCGATACGTTCGCTTCCTTTTTGAGAATAGGCGCCTCACGGCAGGCGTGGCAGCGTTCGTGCTGCTTCGCCAACGTGCCCCAGGGTGGACAAGGAAGCTCAAATCCAACACAGCTCTTGTACAAAACAGTCTCGAAGAATTGACAGACTGACGAAATTTTAATCAAAATCACAGCATCGCAATGTCACATAATCAACAAGATCATCTTATCGTCGAAAACCAGGGAGTCGATCAAAGGTCTTTCTTCCCTTCTGTGCCCCTACTTTGTTTACTTTACGTTCATTCAACGCTTGTGCATCTTGCTTGTCTACCTGTATGTCTGACGTGTGCGCCCGAGCACCGATTTGACGCACAGAGGACGCTTCTTCTGTCTGCAGCTGCCAAGAAAGCGTGCGATGCGCGAAGGAAAAGGGAGACAAATTTCGCCAACGGCCCGTTTTTGACTGAGAAGACGCCTTTCACGTCCTCAACAGCTTCACACCGGGCCAACAGCAAATCTCCCTTGCTCCACGACCACGCTTGCGCGTTACGCAAAGATACTCTGTTATTGAAGGGGGGACGCTCAGCGTTTTTCTCTTTGCAGCAGAGATTCTAGTTGATGCCAGGGCAGGTCGAGGAGCACACATTTCATAGTCTTGCACGCTCTTCGTGCATTGCGCTGTCCCCCAGCGCTTACATACTTGTTTGCTCGCTTGCTTGCTTGCTTGTGTGCTGCATTCCGATGAAAATGGAAATTGAGCAGTGAAACATCAGCAGCAATGCACGTGCATACCTTTTCCAATATTCGGACACGCGAAGTCTGCTCTGGGTCGCGGTCTGCGGCGGCAGGATCTACATCGTATGAAAAGAACTTGCAGCGTTTCCATTATACCTCATCGTCATCCTCATCGTCACTCTCGGCATCCGGAGTACGTGGGCCGTTAAGTCCAAATTCATCCTTGATCTCATCCACACGTGCTAGAAACCGTTCAATTTCCATGGCCTCGGGAGTCATGTCAAATACATGCCCATCTACATCTTCTGCAGTGACCCGCCGCAGCCGCCCGCGAGCAGTCTCGACCTCGTCCACCTCGCTCTTTTCGCCGTTGCCCTGTTTCTGGTTCTCTGTTTCGCCATCGTCGTTTTCGTTGCTTTTTTTCATGTCTTCGCGGCGCTTGAGATTTGCTGCAATTAATGCCTTACGCTTCGCATCCGCCTCAATTTGGTAAGGACGCGAGCGCACCCTCGAGTTATTTCGGCGAAGGGTCCCAGCATCAATGCTTGAGATCCGCCAAGGTGGCCAGCACACATATCGAACCGTACCCTGGATGAGTCCCAGAGGCACGGGGCCGAACTCATTGCTGTCGATACTATGCTCTGCGTTGTCACCCTCGAGCCATCCCTGGCCCTTGCCAATGTGCACGTAGTTACCTTCGCGATCCTCCACCCAATCCCCTTCAACCGCGACGAGCCGCTTGATCAGGAAGCGCGTTGGGTCCTCCACAGACTGGCACAGAACCACGCTACCGCGCTCGTATCGACCGGCGCGGATGCTCAGCTTGTCGACCATCACGATGTCCTGCCAGTACCGCGCGAAAAAGTACTTGCGCAGCGTCTCAGCGTCGGGCGTCGGGTTGATCGTCGGCTGCATCGACACGCCCAACGCCGCGCAGTAGTCCACCACGTTGTCCTTGACCGCGATAGCCACCGGCAGCGCCGTCAGCACCGCGCCGACGCCGCGCCCCACGCTGCGCAGCCTCGCCGACGCGCTCATCGCCTCGCTCCGCTCCGCTCTGCTCTGCTCTGCTCTGCTCTGCCTTTTCGCGCTTTGCCTTGCCATTCCATGCGCTGCTATACGGCCCAGAGGGTCCCCGGGGGGTTATAGAGGTACACACTACTAGGTGTGCACCGCGGACGACCATTGTACACAACGAACCCGAAGACATTAAAAGCCAAGAGGCCATAAGAATGATGCGGGGTCTGGTGCGCGAGGCGCCGCACGGGTCCCGTTCGCTCGGTTGGTTGGTCGGGCGCGGCAAGAAGAGGATGGATGATGGACGAGAGGCAAAAGCCGCAAAACCCAGAGCAAGGGCGCGCGAGAGAGCTGCGGCAGCCCGGGCAGGGCGCCGCGCAGCGCAGCGCAGCGAGCGCGAGAGAGGCAGCCATGGTGGGGGCTCGCGCCGGTCCGCAGGTGCGTGCCTTGCTTGCGCAGAGACCATGGGCGGCCGTCGCAGGCGTCCCGCCGCAAGTGTCGGTTCTGAACACCTCGCGGAGGCGATTCGCGGGGTCCATGACCTCCTCCTTCTCCTCGTCGTCGTCGTCCTCGATCCTGTCAACGCCAGTGTCGACGACTACGACCACGAACACGAGCACGTCAACGACGAACCCGCTCGAAGACACGCTGGAAAGCAAGCCAGCACTCGCGGGGTCCACGTCAATCAACACCGCCATGACTGCAGCCACGACAGCCACGGCGATGCGCGAACAGGTGAGCGCTCCACGAAGCGGATTGCCTGCTGGCGATGAACTCTCGCGCCTTGTCGAAGATGCAATCCGCACGGACTTGTACCGTGAAGAGAGAGCTGCGCTCTATCGAATGCGCAAAACACATGAGGACCTCAGCGGTGTGTCCAAAGACAGCAAGGGGACCTACAAATTCGACCTCATCGACTCCTTCGGCCGGAGAACTTCGCGGTCCGGGTTCCGCAATGAGGCCGAAGCCAAGGCCGCCTTTGAGACCGCGCAAAAACGGTACCTCGGTCTTGGCCTTCTCGAGGCCTTCGAAAAGCACATCTCTGGAGGCCGAAAACTCGACACGGTCGTCGAAGAGTACCTGAAGAGCGAGTTGCATCAACAAAGTGGCCTGCTCGAGGATGTGTGGAACCAACTGCGCAGTTCCTATGGCGAACAGACATTGTCCAGCGCCGAGGAATATCCCACATTGATTGACAAGGCACAGGTGCTCCGCATGACGGAGCAAGAGCACTTGGAAACCAACCGCAAGATTGTGCAACACGCAAGCAAATTATTTGTCGGAGAAGTAGATAGCGAGACGAGTCATCTCGCCAAGGTAATCGCGGCGCGCCTTCGGCAGCTCAACCACGCGGTCTCGCGCTCGAGTCGCGACCCTGCGCGGCCATATGCGATGGCTTTCAACTTTGTCACGCAGCCAAATTCCACAATGCGCGACTTTATTGACGTCGTGAGCGAGTTTCAGTACAGATCCGCAGGCTTGCAGTCCGAGGCCGTTTTTCCACTCATCGCGGAAGTGCTCAAGGTTGACCGTCTCCCCGTACTGGAGAGCATCAAGTCCCCCGAGCAGCGTGATCTTGCGCTCTCGGTTTGCGACTTTTCGTTTTCCAAGCCGGACTTTCCACTTCGTATTGAGGAGGCCATTCCCAATGAATCGAGCCGAAGCGACACCGAGCTGTTCAAAGAGTATGAGCAGGGGTTTGTCGCCTCGAACAAGACTGCCAAGTCGCTCTTGCTCCGCACGCGTAGCAATCTCAGTGAAACTCTCGGGCCCAACCTCGACGCCGAGCTTCGAACCATGGTCGAAGCCACCTCACCCTTTCCGATTCCTGGCTCAACGCAAGTAAATGCAACCGCAGTGCCAAGGGAAGGCGTGTTTTCCGAGTTCCTCATCAGTCGCTCGCGCGACATTGTGCGCCTTCACGACGCCGTGCGCAAGACAGAGGTTGGCGACAAAGTCCTTGCGCCCTTTGCAGTCTGGAGCGATCCGCTCGCTCGCAAAGCTGCAGAAAAGTCTACCGAGCTTCGCGCACTTGTGCATGAGGAAATCGCGCCAGTGCTCGCCGCTTATCGTGAGGACACGGTGGGGCAAAAGAGTACGAGCTCCGTCAAGCTGACGCAAGTAGCGCCAGATGCGGAAGATTGTAATGACGATCTTCTCACCTTGTCGGTAACCTCGACCAAGACGTCTGCGCCAGATGGCACGACTCTGGCTTCGCGCCCTGGCCCTGATGCGAATGTGGACCAAGTGGTGGATGTCCTCACTAACAAGCTGTCATTTCGGGCCCGTCAGGATGTCTTTGCTCTGATCCGCACGCTTGCGGGTGGTGGCAAGCTTTCAGGTCATCGTATCTCCATGACTGTCGAGGCCATGGTCAATGCCATGGGTGACAAGGCTTCTGAGGTCATGCCGACTCTCATCAAGTTTTTCGATCTCGATCCTTTCTGGTACGTGGCAAGCGTAGGACACCTGAACGCCAAGGTAGAGGCGATCGAGGCCTTTGTAGCCCCGGAGCTAGTGAGTATGCGGGAGAGCGCCAAAATCAAAGTTCCCACGGTTCACAGGTCGCTCGGCTTGTACGACCGCGAAAATGCCATCTACATCAAGGAGGTGGACGCCGTAGAGCGTCCGAACCGCAGCGGCCTGGCATTCGACCCTTATTGGGATACGCAATCCATGACTACAGAGCAGATCCTTCATCATCATTACGAGGGTCTTCCTGAAGCGCGTGGTGTGGAGATTGAGCCTTCCCCGCGAATGCTTCGCGAGGCTGCCGCGGCGGACGGGGAGTTTCCCACGCAGACTGGCTATGAGTGGCTTGGCTGCGACGGTCTCTGGTATGAAACGTACGATGATGCGATTCGGACGTGGTATACTCCAGACATCGTCGGTGACTTTGGCGAGGTTGCCGACGAAGCGCGTCTCATTCTGTGCCTTCGCCGTCAACACGAGCTGGCCTTTGACTCTGCCGAACTGCTGGGTCTCCATCGTGCAGTTCGCCCGGAATCAGGCGATAACCTTGAGCGCGCCCTCCTGCGTATCGTGCGGTCCGTCGCAACGCCGAGCGAGCGGATGGCCCTGGACCGTCTTTTGGGCAAGCTCTGGCTCGAGTCTCGTATCGTGCTTAATCCCGCGGGCCATTGCATGACCATCGGACGTTCCAAGCCTTTGCATCGCTTGTACGCACCGTTTCACGCGCAGTTTGGCGAAGAGCGCTGCAAGCTGCTGTATCCATGCATCATGCAAAATGTTCTTGGCGTCACGCCCGAGCGCGTAACCGCGGTCAATGCCATCTTGAACCCAACGCACGACTTTGAAGACTTTGACCAGGATGCTGCTGGAAAGAGCAACGGGTGGCAGCCGCGCACAGGTGTCGCCATGGAGGCCGTGTCTGAAGGTTTGTCTCACCGCGAGGGACCACGCAGGGCGATTCACCTGCGCGACAAGCGCATGCGCTATCTCTTCGATGTCGAGAAGATCGCTGATGTTAGCGCAGCGCAGGGCGTCCCCTTGCTCGAACGCGGAAGTGCTATCAGTAACGAGTCGTGGGCGACGCGGACCGTTTTCCTCAATAACATTCCCCCGGGCTTCGACGAGGCCACCTTGGGAGAAATCATGAGCTCCGTCTATGGCCCCGTTGAACGCGTTGCAATTCACATGGAGCAGTCGATCCCAGAGTTACCCGCGCATCAGCGCGAAACGAAGCGAACGACGACGACGTCGACCCTGAGCTCCAAGTCGGCGCCGAGTTGGCTGAACGATATGCGCGACGAGGCGATGCCCTCGCTTCAAACGCTGAGTAAGACCATGACGCGCGCCAAGGACCGACTTGAGCACCTCGAAAGCATGGCTTCGATGTACATGCGGCACGCACAAGATCAGGCATATTGGCTGGAAGGAAACTGGAACAAGGCCGACCTCGTTGTTTCTTCCATGCAAAGCGAGTCGCAAGCACGCGAGGACGATGATCCGCAGGTGTCGCTGGCAGCGGTGAATAAAATGTCGCGCCAAGACCTTGCCAAGGTGCCTTCCTCGGAGCTAAATGCAGGTCTCGTGTATCTGAGCGCAGAGTGCGACGACACGCTGCGAGCATTGCGGGAGCTGAAGAAGCGCCTCAAGCTCGCAGAGCGTGGCGTCCAGCGCGCTTGGCAACAGTTTGAGAGCGTCTCGCCAAAGACGAAATGGCCTCAAAGCGTCGGTGAGCTTGCGGGCCCTGTACCAGAGCAAATCGGTGGCCAGATCCTCGATAACTACATTGGACAACGCGAAAAGTTCGTCGAGGCGCTCACCTGGGCCAACGTACTGCTTCGGACATTGCCTGATGAACATCGGGCGCTGTCGGAGAAAATGGAATCTGTTCTTGACCTTGTCAACGAGACCCAGCGCCGGCGTCGCGTAGTAGAAGCCGCACTCGGGGGCGACCGTCTCTTCGATCTGGAGAGCTCGTTTGCGTCGGGCGAAGAGGCCAGCGCGAAAATGGCGGGCAGCGAAGGCAGCGATACTTTTGTAAGCCGGGGCAGACTTCAGGGTTTAAGAGGTGAACACTCGCTCTTGCAAACACCCTCGTCATCGACCAGTTCTTCGACTTCAGGAAGCGCAGGAGGGTCTTGGTTTGGCGCCGACGACTATGAGGATGGCGCCGACGTGACGGCCGAGGACGACGATGACGCCGAGGACGATGATGGCGACGAGGAAGTCGATGGCAACAGCAATTCCGGCAGCAGCGGCGCGGGCCGTGAACCAGAAAGCGCGGGTCGCTCTAGCAGCGGTGCGCGCGCTGACGGCGGGTCGTTCATTGAAGCTATTCCCGAAAACGAGATGGCTCATCTCTTGAACTTTACAGAATGGTACAACTCCGTTCAGGACCCAGACTACGCCACGCGCATGAAGCAGGCTCAGGAGATCCAGCGCGCCTCCAAGATTGGCCGAAACCGGGGCGCCAGCCCGCGCGACACTCTTAAAAAGGTGTACAATGAAATCGTGTCGCGCACGGGCGCGTACGCATTCGTTACCTTTGCTGACGACGATTCCTATGCCAATGCCATGAGCACATCCAACCGGACGTTTGGAATCACTCTTTCTGGTCCTGCGTCCCGCGTTCAGGGTACGACGCAAGACTTTGTGCAGTTGGAAGAGGGTAGCATCAAAAAGTACAAGACGGTCAAGTGTGAGGTGCAGCCGGCTACGGAGAAGGCAAATCTCTACGTACGCGGCATGCGGAATGGTCTCAGTGCTGCCGAGGTGGCCAATGTTTTGCAGGGCCATCTCGAGCCAGCCTTCCCTGGTATTCGGCTCAACTTTGGCCGGGATGCCAAGGTCCTAACGGATGGTAGCTGTGTGCTGCGCTTCTTCACCTTTGCGGAGTCGCTTGCGGCATATGAGGCTCTTAATGGCCGTGCTGTGCTCGGCTCTCCGCTCGTGGTGGGCTGGAGCGTCAAGCAGGACCCACGCGGGGCCAATAGGAAACGTCGCAAGTACTGGTACACGTCGCGGCACCCGAACCCCCTTGACTCTTTTGTGAGGTCGTAGAGAACCTGCTTTGATGAAATTGCAAGCTGGCTGGCTGGCTGGCTGGCTGACGAATGATATTTGAACGACCTTTGTTTCTCGATTTTGTCACAAGTGATTTTCGATTTGGTATTTAGGGCATCAAGTGGTCCTGCTCATCTTTTTTCAATCCCCGTCAAATGACAAAATAATACAGACCAAGAGAAAGAGAGTCGATGGAATCAAGTAAATCTTTTTGGCATCCCACTGCTCTCCGTGGGTGCATCGCTTGACGAAGTTAAAAAAAGAAAAAGGTGTTTGTTACTGTAAAGCAAAGCTGTCTGTTGTGGGATCGGTTGCATCGCTATTAAGATTAAGATACAGCAGCAAACGAGACCATTTATTGAAAAGAAAAATACATAGTGACCTACACAGACGCGTTGATTTGCAAGCGCAGTTCGTGCTCCTGCTGCATCATAAATTGAAGCTGCTGTTGTGCCAGCGCTTGATCATGTGGGGCCATATATGGAATTTGCGTACGTAGTTGCTGTAGCCGCTGCGCAAGCTCTGCGTGCTGCGCCAACGCGTGTTCCCTTCGTGCGGCTGCCTGAGCAGGAGGTGGCCCCCTCTGCGGACCCCTCCGAGCTGCTCTGTCTCGCAGAAAGCTCATGTAGTAAAACGAGAGTTCGTGCATTTGGTCCTGCTGTCTGCCAGAGTCTCCCTGCGCCGAGATGTGGTTCATCGTCTCGCAGATGAGCCCGCGGGTCGCATCTTCGTCGATCGCGCATCATTCGTCAGGTCAGTCTCGGACTTCATGCGCTGCGCAGATCATCGTCTTTCGCTTACCTTTGTCGTCCTGGTGCATGGCGGCGTGCAGTACGTTTCGCGCCAAGACGTCGCTCCGACAGCAGGAGAAACTAACAGCTACACAACGAAGCCAGCAAGCGCGCAAGCACGCCGGTCGAGCTCTCGTCCAGCCTCGCGCCGCTCCCTTGCTCGCCTGGCGCCCGTCTCTCGGCCGCGCGCGTCCCTGCCCGCTTTCCTCGTTCACGTATGCGTGCGTAGTACGTAAGTACTTTTGCCTGGAGGAGCGGACAGTCCGACGAATGACGGCCCGCCGCCGCCGCTCCTTCGCTCCGCTGCCTGCCTGCCTCCTCGCTGCCTCGCGCAAGCCTGCCGCCGCCCGCGCCCGCGCGATCGCCCGACCTCGCGCGCGATCGCCCGAGCGATGGCGCTCTGTCTGCCTGCGTCCTCCTTTCCTTCGTTCGTTCGTTCATTCATTCATTCATTCATTCATTCTTTCTTTCCTTCATCCATTCTCTCTCTTTTGCAGGCGAAAGCACTGCACGGCGGAGGGGGGAGTGGCCCCGCACCCCGCTCCACGCTGTGGACCGCAGCCAGCTTGATGTTGTGGGGCGGCGTGGGGGAGGCGGGGGGACCCGCGCGGCGCGAGCAAGCTTGGCTTGGCTTGGCTTGGGTCTTGACGACGATCGGAACGCCTCGCTCGCCGGGCGCGGCAAAGCCGAAAGCGAGGAGGGCAGACGGCAGCGGCGCGGAGCGGCGAGACGCGGCGCTGCAGCGGAGATCGGCTGGCTGGCTTGCTGTCTGGCTCGCGAGCTGCAAAGACTGGGAAAGCGGCGAGACGCTTCCCGAAGAGGGAGGAGGGTAGGCGAGGAAGAAGATGAGCGAGTTTCTTGTTGGACGCGACGCGCTGTCGAGGACCCAGGTTCGACAACGAACGGCGCTCGAGATCAGAGAAGGCGAGGTCCTTGTCGAGATTGAAAAGTGCGCCTTCACCGCGAATAATGTCACGTACGGGCTCAGCGGCGAGAATATGCGGTACTTTGATTTTTTCCCCACCGGAAGCGCGTACCTCGCGGCGATCCCCAGCTGGGGCATCGCGCGCGTCGTGGTATCTCGCGCGGAGGGTATTCGAGTTGGTGAGCGCCTCTATGGTTTCCTACCCTACGCTCAGTACGCTGTGCTGAAGGCTTCGACTGTGCGTCCCAACCAGTTTATTGACCTCTCCCCGCATCGCCGGGACCTTGCGCGCATCTACAACACCTACTCGCGCATTGATGCCCAGCAAGATCCGTTGTACGTCTCGCGGGATCTGGAGGACTTGATGATCCTCATGCGCCCTCTCTTCCTCACGTCTTGGCTGCTCATGGACTATGCCGCGAATGACATGGCCAACGAATCGCAAGGGACGGTCCTGCTCACCTCTGCAAGCAGCAAGACTGCAATTGGAATGGCGTATCTGCTCAAATACCATCGTCCTGAGAACTCCAACGCGGACCTGCGCACGGTTGGCCTGACGAGCGCCAGCAACGTTGATTTTGTCAAACGAATCGGTCTCTACGATGAGGTTGTTGCCTACGATGACGCAGAGACATTTCTTGGCGCTTCCAACGAGAATGCCGAGGCCATGCGCAAACACAAAGGTCTGCTTGTGGATATGTCCGGCAATGGCAAGGTCTTGCAGACGGTTCTTTCGTGCCTCCCGAATGCTTCGTGCTGCCGCGTGGGTCTCACGCACTGGGACCAGGATAGCCAAGGTCCTGGGAAGTTCTTTTTTGCTCCCACGTATGCGGAGGAGGTCGTCCGCCGAATTGGCGCAGCCACTTTTGACAAGACCACGCGCGAGTCATTTGCAGCCTATCTAGAGGATGTAAAGCGGAACAACTGGTGCCAGGTGCAAAAGGTTGTTGGCGCAGATGCCCTCAAACGCGAATTCACTTCTGCCCTCGAGACGGGCTTCGATCCCTCGCAGGGTATGGTGGTCACGCTCTGGCCTTCGTCGGACGTCTCAAATGCAAAACTCTGATGATGTGGTGTCTTGCGAGCATCCGAAGAATCTCTCTGACGAAACAGAATAATGAAAGAATCGTGTCTCTATTTACTTTACATAGAATTTAACGTCGACTTTTTCGGGGCGCGTGCAGCTCGTTGCGTACAAATGCTGCGGTTAGAGCAGCCGTAGCAGGCTGCGTGATGATACTCCAGTGGTTACAGTCACGAATCTCCTCGAGTGTGCACTTGGCTCGTCGCGGAGAATTGAAAATAGCAAACGCGTCGCCCTTGAGAAGGGGGAGCTCGTTTTGTGGCATTAGCAAGAGCATTCGCTCCTTGTAAGCCGCCAGTCGCGAAGAATTGGCCAACGCAAACCGGCTTGCTGGGGCGTCCGTGCCGACAACGCGACTCACGTATGCAGGACCCACGCGAGGAACCATACTGGACAAATTCTCGAGATCATAAATTCCGCTCACGCCAATAATGCCTCGCACACCTCCATCACGAAACGCGAGTCCGGCGTGCATGGCGAGAAAAGCACCTGCCGAATGCCCTGCCACAAAGACTTGATCAGGATCGCCGCCAAACGACGCCGCGTTGGCGCGAACCCAGCAGACTGCCTTTGTCACGTCTGCAATCTGCTCTTGTAGAGATACACTCGCTCCCATTCGATAGCCGGCAGACATCACTGTGATCCCATGCGTTTCCGCGCACATTTCAGAAAATTTTACAATGCTCGGCAGCTTTCGCGACCCGAGCTTGAATCCACCACCGTGTAGCATCAGCAGAACTGGAGTAGGTGATCGTGGAAACGGGACAACAGCTTCGCCGGGAACAAAGACGTCAACTTGCAAACATGGATCTTTCTCGGACGTGTACATTACGTCGGGCCAGCACAAGATTTGCGATGCTTCATAGGACTTCGTCTTGCCCACATTCACGAGACCCTCTGCGCCAGAGGGTAAGAGCGCGCGGGTCACGAGTTCCTTGACTTGAGCGCGCCACGCCATTTGCCTGATCTTGCTGAGCCTCGGCTCCACCGTCCGGAAGACCCTTCAGAGCAAGCGTTAACGAGCTTCGAGACCACCTCGTTGCCACGCGGCGGTAAGTACTCCCTGGTTGCGCTGCCACCTGCTGCCCCTCTCGTGTCGATCGCTACGAGGTGCACCGCCGCTTTTACTTGCTCAAGTTCGTGTTTTGGGCCTCATGTGTCTCTTTTTTCGCAGTGTGTATTGCACCTTTCCAGGTCTCGGCGAGCTTCAAGCTTCAAGCTTCAGGCTTCGGGACAGCAAACGATGCTGTACGTACAGCCCTCATCCTGGACGGCTTCGATCATATTTGAGGGCTTCGAATCATCCATGAGGCTTCGTCTCAAAGCCTTAAAAAGTACCTAGACATGAGCTAACGAGTTGGCCAGCCTTGGTGTGTTCAACGTTGTTTTCCAACATTTTCACGCAAAAGTGATCAACACATCGTTCAGTATAGCGGTCGCTTGGCCTCCAAGTTGTCGTTCAAGCATCAGTCGTCTCAGCGGCGCGCCCGTTCAAGGGTGTAGTAAATTCATCGAGAGTTTTTTCATCAACAAAATGCAAAGCTCGCTTGCGACGACCACGACATCTTCTTCTGGTCATGATCCGGGTCCGGGTCCTGGTCCTGGTCCTGGTCCTGGTGTATACCTCAAGACTGGTCTTCTCTCCTGCGCTTCCCTGCTCTTGATCAGACGCGCAATGTGGGCAAAAGAGCAGAAATCAATGATCATGATCTCGACGAGCTTTCTGCTGCTTCGATGATCGATGATCGATCGATCGATCGATCGACAAAGGCACAAGACGAAAAGATCCTGCGCCATGCGCGGCGCGGCGCTGCGGCCGCTGGTGGCGGTGGTGCAGGCGGACGCGGAGAAGACCGGCCCCGGCGCAGAGCGCGCGGCAACGACACGGCACGCGGCCGGCGCCGCAGGCAAGGATGGCGCCGTCGTGGCAGCGGGCCTACGGCATGGGCTCACCGAGACCCTGCGCGCGAGCGGCGTCGTGCTGCGCCCTGCCTCGCGGGCGCTCGATGCCGCGGGAGAGAACTCGGGCCCGAAGCAGGGCGACCACGACGGCGACCCCGCGGCAGGAGCTCTTCACCCCGGTGAAAAGAATCATGAAGGCGCAAGCGCCAGTGATGACAACAGCAACGACGATTCTGGGGGCTTCGTCGTGCACGAGCGATCGATGCGCTTTGCTTACCCAACGAAAAAAGACGCGGCCATGCAACCTCAAGTGAGGCTCCAGGAAATGCAGCGAGGTGTCGACGCAGACACCTTGCAGCAACAGCAGCAACAGCAACAGTTTTCCGGTGGGACTGGCGGGAAGCCGCTCGCAGGGATCTTTTCTACAGCCTGGATGGACAAACATCAGGGTCTCATTCCAAGCTGTGTCCTTCTTGTCTGTCAAGCAAATGCCCCTGATCGTGAAATTGGAGACAAAGTGGCCGAGCTTCGTCGAGGGCTTAATCAGTACGCGTCATTTGTTCGCATTATTGTCATTCTCTTTGCTGAGAGCGACGTGCCGTCCCAACTCGAGGTGCCTCACAAGCTAGAACAGGTTCAGCAGAGGACGAGTGCGCTCGCACGCGAACTCAAGCTCTCACAAAACTGCGTGGTTGTTGTGAATAGTGCCGATGCTGCCGAGGCGCCGCTTGTGTCTCTGGCGCGAATCGTACGCAAGGAGTCTGCCGCATATTACACAGCAAAAGGCTTGCGCGCGCAACAACATCTTCTTCACTTGGGTCAACAACAGCATGGGAGCCGAACCCGTAGTGTCGAGGCCTACTACGCCGCGACTGCTCGCTACAATCTCAAGATGGCACGCCTTTACGAGGCAACCTTTACCTTTGAAAAGGCACTCAAACATCACGAGCTCGCGTATCTGGCTTGCATTGAGCTTGCCTCCCGCAAATCCTCAAATCAGCCCACTCAAATGCAGACCGAGGAGCTTCTCGTTCACGCGCCGGGCACCTACCCCGTCATGGAGATCAAGGCTGTTGCAGAAATAGTGCACATTCGCCTCTGTCGGCTGCGTCTTTCGTCGAGCCAGAGTACCAAGGCCATATTAATGCAGTTTGATCGGCACATGCGCACCTTTCGTGCCCTCGAGGGCCCCGCCAGTCTCATCTTCCAGCACTGGGAATGGCTTGCAAATCAGCATGTAGGGTTCTCGGGCCTCATTTACGAACTCGGTACCGCCGTCTCCCTCTCAGGACTCTCCGCGTTCGATCGAGCGCGCTGCAGCGTTGCATATCACACTCGTCTTGCAAGCCGTTTTGCCATCCGGCGCCGAGAGGCCGCGGAGGCGCTCGGTGTCGCCGGCCCTTCCGCTGCAAACGCCCAACAACTGCGCGAGCAGCTCGACTCCCTTACAAGTCAGCACAATGCTCGCGTCGAGTCAAGCCAATTTATGGGCGCATATCCGGTAGTGACATCTATGCAGAGCAATGCGTCCATCGAAGCATCGGTGTCGAACTCTCTGACCCAGTGCGCAATATACCTTGAGGAGGCCAAGTGTGATCAGGGCGCCTTGGCGCTTCATTTGCTTCGCAGAGTTCTCGCTCTATCCACCGAGACGAACAAAGATGCGCGAAGCGTCCGTCTTATCGCCGGAATCCGGGCCTGCATTGGCCGCGAGCTTGTCCAGAGAGGGGCCATTGGACTGGCCATGCAGGACCTCCTCCATGCCGTCGTCGCCTTCAATCGCGATCAATGGTTCGCGCTCGCTGAGCCAGTTTTATTCGATATTGTTGACTCGGCGTCCAAGCTTTCTCCCGGCGATGCTGACTTTGACATTGATGCTGTCTCCGAGCGTCGTAAAGTCATGCACAGCGCGCTTCGCCTCCTCTCCATGCGCGCTGTGCCGCCAGCGCGCAAGGCGGCTGTCGCCCAGCAGTTCCACACATGGCTCGCCACGCCCGTGCGCCGCGCAAAGGATGGCAACACGCCTGATGGTGCTCGTCTCAAACTTGGTTTTACACTCGATGATTTGGAAGATTCTCCCATTCAGTGGTCCGCATACTTTGACCGTCACGAAGCCGCAGTAGGCGACACGGTAGAGCTCGTTGTACGAATACGGTCGACCTTTCACATCGAGACGCGCTTTCAAACCCTTTCCATGATCTTTAATGATTCGCGCTACGAGGTTCCTTTGACGGAGGGCCAACACGAGGTGCGCTTCGCCGCGAACACAGAGCAGACTTTTAAGGTCCCTGTGCATCTCCTTGATCTGGAAAATTCCAAGCCGCGTTCTTCTTCTGCGGACGCAGGCGATATGACGAGCCTTGCGAGGCACCGCCAAGGCGGGCTCTTGGCTTCGCCGTCTCGTCGCGGTGTTCCCTTGACGCCCGTGCGCCTGCAGCTCAAGCTCGTGGCCGAGGAATCGGCCACGATGGAGCCACCAGCTGGCTTTGCAATGTTCTCGGGCGTGTCTTTGTGGTCGTCTGCCCGAGAGGCCGCTAATGACCCGTTGCACTCGAGCGACACGGTGCTCAATCTAATCACAGCTTCGCCAAACCTCAACGGGACCAGTAGAATCTCTCTCTCGTCTGCCATGCATGGCGCAAGATCTCATGGTGCATCTCAGCAGCAAAGCTCGACGCCAGCTCGTCCCTCGCGCTCCTTGGTCATTCGCCCCTTTGAAAGCTCGTTAGAGATCCGTCTCGAACATTCAGGATTCGCTTTGGTTGGTGAAATGTTTGAGCTCGAGGCACACCTTTCCGCAGGCGAGGAATCAATCAGGGACGGCAAGCTCTGGGTCACGTGCGATCCACCATTGCAGTCCAAGTCAACGCCGTTCTTTTTCAAAATGGATCATACGTCCCTCGAGCTTTCATCCGATGATCTGCAGCCAAGTGATCCTCTCGAGCAGAATGTCTCTCTCGAGCCTGGGACATCGTGCTCGATCAAATTTGCATGTCGGTTCAGCTCGCTACCGTTTTCTGCATCTGCGGCGTCGGGGCGTCGTCAGGCGAGAAAGTGTACACTCAGGCTGGACTACGTGCTCCCAAACGCAAGGACCTGCGTGCAGGCAAACAAGACATTCGAAATCCCTTGCTGTCTTCCCTTCGAGAGCCAAGTCAAACTCATTCCACGCAATCCGCAGCTACCAAGTGCCTTGGGCGTCAACGCTCCCTGTACTGTCGACCTTGATCTTGTCTGCCCGCAAGAGCCTCTTGCTGTCGACCGTATCGAGGTTGTTGACGTTCGTGTTGAGCCGTCCAAAATGTGTACGGTTGCCAGCGAGTCAACATCCCCGACGCGAAGGCTCGACGAGACACCGGGGGCTTCGAACGTATCTACGTCTGTGCTTCCAGCCCCTGTTGCAATGCACGGCGGCGAACGTCTTTCGCTCGGCTTTGAAGTAAGCACATCCTCGATGGGTGACAACACGACCTTGGGTTATGTGGCAGTTCTGTGGCGCCGCCAAGAGGGCAGGCCGGAGATGACTATGCACATTCCACTGCCAAAATTGCGAGTGGAACACACGCAGTTTTTCTTTACACTCTCGACATTTCCTTCCGAAGACAAGCGCGTGGGCGAGTCCATGCTTGCAGTCCTCGACATTCAGAATGCATCGGGGATGGCGCAGGAGCTCGAGCTTTCTGTGTCGCGAAATTCGTCATTTTACATTGCTGGAAGCTACTCCACCACGCTCCTTCTTGGGCCGACGCAGTCTACAAAGTTTAAGCTCAACCTTGTTCCACTCGTGAGTGGCAACGTGCAGCTGCCAACCATTACGGTGGGCTCGAAGCGATTCGCAGACAAGTATACAGTGCCGTCGCCAACAGAAGCGATGATCTTCGTGGCGCCATCACAAACGCTGCCAACTCATTCGTAGGAAATAGTACAATGACACTATCTTGATTCTGTCGATTACAACATCTGCTTCTTATAATATTTTGGCTTTGCTTGCTTGCTCATTTACTTGCTCGCTTGTCTATGCGTGGCTACGTCGCGTGTTACGTCAGGATGCACGCACGAACACTGATTCTTGCCTGAAGGACCTATAACTAGGCCTAATCTCTTGTTGACATGAGACACCAAAAGGAACAGGCCATCGACCATGCATTGTTGGTTGGCCGCCTTCCTCTCTTTGAGCCACTAGAGTTATACACTCCTATTTCTGAGACAAGTAGTAGAGGGATTAAAAGGTCACAAGTACTTAGATCTGTTGTTGCCCAGTCTCGCATTGGCGTAAGTGGAAAGGAGCGCAACGAGGGGTTCGACCTCTTGACGAAGCTCTGCAGAATGAAGAATGCCTTCGCACAGCTCCTCGACTTGGCGGCTTAGGTGAAGGTATGAACCGTCGCTCGCGCGCTGAGAGCGCAGAATGTTCTTGTAAACAGTCACGAGCTGCTCATGCGAATGATTCTGCAAGAGACCCGGGTCCACAGGACTGCTGCCCGGAGAGGCACCCCGCCTCCCAAGCACAATGTCGTTCAGAATCTTGCGCGTCTTTTGGTCAAGCTGGGCGCGAACCTCTTCTTCTATTTCATACAAGACCGTCTGCGGAAGGTCTCTGGCTGAACTCATTAAAGACGCAAGATAAGCCTGCTTGGCGCGCTCAAGCTTGACGTGAATCTCGCGCATCACATTCTGTGCGTCTGTGTGGCGATGTTGATACGGATTGACCTGGGACCCTGCACCAGAGTGCGTGGGGTGGCCTCGGCCTGCTTGCATGCCCCCACGCGCGCCGGGCCAGGCGTTCCCAGGCTCGGACAGGGCGGAAGGCGAGAGCATCAGCCCTTCTGCAACCGGGGGTGGTGGAGGCGGCGAGAGTGGCACGCGAGGAACCGCGGAGGGGTGATTGGCATGTTTCGTTGTCGCGGTCGCTCCAAAAGATCGCTCACTTGGCGTGCCATACGGATGCGTGTGGGAAGGCTCAGCTGAGCTCGGTGGCAAGTCAGACACTGTGCGCAAGCCAGGTATCGAGGACTGCTGAGACGAGTGCAAAAGTGCCGATGGAAGACCTCCTCCCTTTGCTTCCGCGTGATGACCTTGCGAAGCATCAATGGGCACGAATTTGGAAACGGACGAAGCCGGACTTGTATTGGAATGCGATGGGTAAAATCCTCCGAGTTCGTATGCCGAGGAACCAAAGTCTGACGATGATTTCGCAGTCGGTGACTCTTCAAAGTCTTCGTAAGGGGGCGGCGGCGGTCGCGGAGAGCTCGGTGGCGGCGGACTCTGTTGCTGCGAGGGGGACACACCGCGACCGCGTTCGTCGCGGCGAGTATATCGCGAGTCGAGCGTTTCGCCGGAGCTGGCCTTGGACTTCGGCATACGCTTCTGTGTTTGTGAGCTCCGCAGAGAACGAGATGCTTGATCGGCAGCACCATCCTCCAAGGTTTCCCGGGCCATGAGTCCTGCGGCCCACTCGCGAATCGTTGCCTCATTTACATCAGGAAGAGAGTCTCGCGTGGCATCGTTTTCTAGCAAGGCGCGCTTTATTGCGTGACACATCTCGTCGAGTCGACGTTGGCGGTGAAGATCGCGGCTGAGCTGGTCGTCGGCCACGCTTGCAGCAAATCCGAGTTCGCGGAGTTTATCGTGATAGGTATTCTGCGCGTTTCCGAAGACGTCCTGCATGGCCTCGTCGCGACGGCGCGCCATGCGAGCATCGGTGCTCATCGACTGTGCACGAATGTCATGATTCTGCGCTACCGCGAGGTGAAGAAGCTGGGCAACCTCTACGAGTGGCGAATTGGTTTCGGAGTCTCCGGCATACCCAGACTCAGCGTCAGAGCTCAAAGGCATGGCATTCTCGTCGACTAAAGCCAAAAATGTCTCCTGGCGCTCGGCACTGTCGCTTGATCCAAAGAGGTGCTTTGCAACGGCTTCAACCTCGTTCCACTTGAGATAGACGTGGATGTCTGAGCGAGTAGAGGTAGTTGAACGTTGACTGACAGACTCCTTGGACCAGCCAGCGCGCACGGAACGCTGAACAATATTGTCGGTGATGCTACGAACGCGAAGGTAGAAGCGGAGATCTTCGCGGTCATAGTACTCTTCAAGAAATCGAGCAAAGACCTCGACCTCGATGCGATGTCGTCGATGTGTGTGCACGCTGAGGACCATATCCCAGGCGACTTGGTCGATGATTTGTCTCAGTCCGTATCTTTTCCCGAGGTGGTCCATTACAAAGACGGGAAAGATGCGAAGTTCTTCGAGATCATACTTGCTCTTGACAGCGGCCCGGTCATCGTAAACGTCGTTAATGAGTCCGTTGAGCCACTTGAGGGATCGGGGTCGGGGTTCGAGTTTGTCCCGCATCTCGATGAGCGAGCAGAATTTGGAGTACGTTGCAAAGTCCTCTTCATCGGCTGACTTGCGGAAGGCGCGCAGGATACGTTGCGTCTCCTGCGGCGGCCTTCCTCCCGAAGTTATAGACCTTGTGCCGGACAAGCTCGCGCCTGCACTGGCACGTGCACCCGCTCCACTTTGCATCCCGCTGGAGAGAGCGCTCTGTCTTCGTCCTTGCTGCTGTTGCTGGTCCAGAGCAAACCCGATCTCCTCAAATGCGTCGCCTTCTCGTCCGTCGCCGCCGTTTCCTCGCCGGAGACCGTGGTCGTCCTCGTCCTCGTAGTCTTCCTCGTTGTCGTCGTCCTCGTCGTCCACGAGCGCAACCTCGGCCGTGTACGAGTTACCGTCCTGGGACCTGACAAAGGCGATGTCGTTCTCCGCCAGGAACGCGAGGTAGCTCTCCCTCTCCGCGGCGTCCTCCACGCCCCCGAGCTCCACCACGACCATCTCCCCGTGCCTGCTTGCCTGATTGCCGATTGCATTCGCCCTCCTCTTGGAGCGAAGAAACGGTCTAGCGTGGGACTGCTGGGTGGGGGCCTTCCTGCGCTCGGATTTGCCAAGTCCCAGCAGTGCAAGAGCAGGGCTGAGGCCAGGCGACCAACCACACAAATACAACAACCAGGCTCTGTGAGCAAATCTCGTTCGAGACACGCGAGGCTCGAGGCGGGCTCGAGAAGCGCTCGCGTGCGGGTGCGCAGGGCGGGCGGAGACCCGTGGGCGTTGTTCTCGGCAAGTCTAAACGAGTCGAGTCGAGTCGGGTGGAGCCGAGGCGACTCGAGAGGGCACGAGAGCGCACGTCTGACTGGCAGCAGCCATGGCAAGTGTGGTCCGAGATGCACAGGAAAAGGCGGGGGCCGCGGCGGCGTGCGATGAAGGGATGGAGATCCACGGCCAAGACGAAGACGGAGCCGGCGTACGCGTGGCGAACTTGAGTGCCAAAGCTGGCGAGCTGATCTGGCACCAATCCTCAATGAGCAAAGCGAATGGCATCAACTGCGCGAATTGCGGATCGGCAAATGTGCGGTCGCTGGCGTGGCAAATCTCCCACATTGCCGGCAAGCCCGAGCTGCAAGAGGCCGCAGAAATCCTTGATACAGCCGCCAAGAGTACCTTTGGTGCCTTTGGTGCCGAAAGCGTCGTGTGCAGCCTTGGGTGTGGCGAAATCTATTGCTCAGAGTTGTGCCGCGCGCGCCACTTCGAAGACGGCGGTCATCGCTTCTTTTGCCTCGGACTTGCAGAAAGCGAAGAGCATGAACTCTACCAATTTCGTCTCGCTGCGTATGCGAGCGGCTACAACGACGAGCTCGCGCTCGCGCAGAAACTGCTCGCGCGTATTATTGCCGATGCGCTCCAAGGGCAAGACGAGGTCCTCAATCTCGTCAAGACGCACGGCAAGTGCTGGTACAAATTTTCCAGCAATGATACCGCAGACGCGCGCGAAATTGTACAAGAAACCTGGTCCTTGCTGCAAGAAGCGGTGCCCATTCTCGAACAGGTCCCGGCAGTGGACTGCACCATGTGGAGCAAAATGATTGGCTTCGCGGTGCAATGTTCCCTTGAGACGGACGACATCAAGTCTTCACTTTTGAAATTTGCCGAGGACCTCAAGATGCGTTCGCCAACGGAGCAGCTCCATCTGGGTAATTTTTACCTCGACGCCTTGCAAGCGCGTCGAATGCAGCGCCAGGAAAGCGATGAACTCGATGACGAAGAGGAGGATGAAGACTGTGGCGCGGATGTGGAAAGCGAAGAGAATTCCTTCGCAGGAGGATCGGATCTTGACGAGGACGATGCCGAGCTTCCTCTTGAGCTTCCTCGATTTATCGCAGAGCCAGAGCTCTACCTGCCGTGTCTGCATGGCCTCACTTTGCCCGTGGGCAAGAAGGGCGCCGCCACTTTCGTGCGGCACAGCTGCGTCCCAAGCATTGACGTCAAGTGGACGTGCACGGATGAGGCAGGGTTGGAAGGTGACCTGCGCAAGACCTGGATCACCGCTGAGCAAGACACGCTGTGCTATGTAGACCGTTCGCTTCCGTACGAGGAGCGGCGCGAAGACCTCGAGGAGCGTGACATCAAGTGCTCATGCGCACGCTGCAAGATTGAGGGTGCACATGATTTCGCTTCTGCAACTGCGTCTGCTGATCTTGATGCTCTTCGCGTTTGGTTTAAGCAAGCTCAGCAGGATAGTCTGCACAAAGATGCGTTGCGCATCGCGGATGCGATTCTTGCACGTGACCCACTTGACATTGTTGCTCTTTACGACAAGGCTCGCATTTTGAGCTGGTCTGATCGATGGACGGAAGCTCACGAAGTCCGAAAATTTGCAGTTGCCGCTCTCGAGGCGGCCCATGAGGGCGCTTCGTCCGCATCTTCGGAGGGCCGCGACAAGGCAGAGGAGGCCAAGGCCGTCTCGTTGCTGCGTCGTGCAGTGCGGATTCACGAGCTCTACACGTGCTCCAAAGCTCAGCCAATGGAGGTCTCAAAGGGAGACACCTTATTCGAGCGTGTCGCCTTGGAATCACAAGAACGTTCACGAGAGGTATGGATCTCGCAAGCTTCGCAGCCCGTAATGCCAAAGGACAAGTGCCGTCGTATTATCGAGGAGGCAGAAGCATACGCTGCCTCGCACGGTGGCTGGACAAGCTCTCGTCATTACGCGGTGCCGACAACTGACCTTGAAGTCTGCAATCTGGAATTCACAAGCGAAGCACTTATTGAGGCCTTTGAGAGTGCCATTTATCCTGCACTTGCTTTGCAGTTTGGTGTGGACCCGGCTTCCATTCGTACCATCGACGCCTTTCTGGTCAAGTACGAGGCGTACAAGCAGTCTTTTTTGCCGGTGCATACTGACGAGAGCCAATTCAGCATCACGCTTGCTCTCAATGAGCCCTCCGAATATGAGGGAGGGGGCACTTGGTTTCCTGGACTCGGTCGTTCGCTCAATGCCGAGGCTGGCGGGATGGTGAGCTTTCCCGGGAATGTCGTTCATGGTGGCAAGGCCGTCTCGCAAGGAACGCGCTACATCATTGCCGTCTTTCTCTTTGCCTCAACGCTGGAGACGACGCCAACGCCAGCAGCAGCGTCGTCTTAAAAAACTTGTTCGCTTCCTTTCATTTACGCGTTCATGCGGCACAATTCGCAGGAGTTACGCAAGGAGGAGAGGGGAACGGGATTGGGAGCAAGGAGAAGAGAAGAGAAGAGAAGTGTTGGTGTCTTACTACTTTCATTTCGTACTTTTTCTTTTGATGTTGATTTATAAAAGGGCTTGAAAGACGTTACGACTTTTTGTTTTCTTGTGCAGTCGCGCTGTAGCGGAGTGTTGATCATCGGTCTTCATACGGGGCATCACCTTGACCAAATTTGTGGATTTGGCACAAAGAGACAACATCCTTGATGGCGTCTCCCTGCACAGATCGAAGAAGCTGCGTGCCGCGAAAAGTAGCATCTGTGTCACGGTAACCGGCGCGCTTCTTCACGACGGGTCGAACACGGCCGCCACGAACCGCGCAAAAGCGCTCGGGCTTCTGACCCACCGTCATGTGACGATTGGACATGTCTTTGAAGTGCAGCTGCATCCGCACCTGCGTCATGTCAAGACGGCGCTCGTGGTTGCGCTCGTGCCGTAGCTTGAGGTCATGCAATTTCTCGCGCAGCTTGACGAGCTCGAACTCCTGGCGCTCCGCAAGTTTGCGACGAAGTACGCTAATTTTGTGTTGAATTTGACGTTCATGATGCGCGACTTCCTTGGGCCTGCGTTTTGCGATGATGCGATCGACGGCCTTGGCGTCTTCGAACTGGTCAAAATTACGCAAATGCTTTTCACTGTGCATGAGGTCCAGCAGTCCTTTGCTGTATCGGACTCGAGGTCGGTGCATGTTTTCAATATACGATTCCAGGTTTGCGCGCTGCACGTCGTGTGCATGTTGCAAGTGTGCAAGTCTCGTGTCGCATAGAGCTTCGAGTTCTGCATAGGCATCGCGATTCGCCGTGTCTAATCCGCGGCTGATCTTGCGTTTGGCATCTTCAAACTTGCGGCGCTCGTCGGCCTGATCTTTGGCTTGATCTTGAAGTTGGATCGAGAGAAATTCTTCCTGAATGTTGCGCAGACGATCCCGGACTTTGGCTGCTGCATCATAGTCGCGTGCCGACTCGCACTCTTGCTTGACGGCCTTGAGCTCTTCCTCTACGGTGGCGGTGAGGATGACAAGGTCGCGGGTCTCGATACGGTCACCCTCTTGCACCCCAAAGAGGCCAAAGGCTTCCTTGAGACAACGCACATTGATGAGCTTGCTTCGCTCTAACTTGTGCTCGTTCGGGTTCACCGCCAGTTCGTGCGTCTCGGGCGTGGCCATTGTCGCGACGCGCGATGACTCTCAACTTCTGCGTCGTACCTTGCGTCCTTTTTTGTCCAGCCAGCTAGCGCGCACACAAACACGCATATACACTAGTAGGCGCAGATGATGAATGTTGTGAGATCCGTCGGTGCCGTCATTCATTGATCAAACGATCGAGCACATAAATTGTCCTAACCTTCAGTAAAAGGACCATAGCACACGCTTAGTCACTGGCACCAACTACCCCCCTGCCTTTCGCATCGCGCAACCTCTCATTCTCGACGTCGGCGCGGGCGGATCTCCTTCGCTTCAGTGTTCACGCTAAACACGACCACTCCATGCTACACAGCGTCAAACTCACGAACAAATCCAAAAAGCTCTACCGAGAACAGAAAAATCTCTCGCCCTCACCACGCTGTCGTTTGTCTCCCTCCGCGCAGGTTCGCTTGCTCGTTCTCTCTCTCTCACTTCCTTCCTCCTCGTCCTTCCGCCCGAAGCACCGCCCTGCCAGATCCGTTGGCCCCGCTCCGAACCTATCCGTTGCGTTTGGGTGTATTTCGCAACAGTTTGCCCCACCTCTAGTTTCCCCGGCAGCTTCGCTGCACCCAACTGACGCGCGTCGGGGCAACTCCATCGGGCGAAAGTCGCCAGGTGCACCTCAAGGGCGGCGGGTCTACCAACGGCGCGCCGCGGCTCCTCCGGGCATAGCACGCATCGCGCCGCATAGCATAGCCGCGACCGCTCAAAGCGCTTGCGTCGAGGCTCGCGCGGGGATGCCCGCGGCGGGGCGGGGCCAGCCAGCAGCTGCAGCCGGGCGGCGGCAGGTCGCCAGGTCAGGGCGCGCGGGTCCGTCGCGCGCGGCGCAGGGGCGCGTGCGTGGGACGCGAGGAGATCGATTGCGGCGGCGCTAAACGAGTACGTGCGCGAAGACACGCGTGCACGCGCCGCGCGGCCAGCGAGCGAGCGCGCGAGCGAGAGGGCGAACGGAGGACGGCGCGGCAGGCGGGCAGGCGGCGAGCGAGCAAGTTTAGCGGGCAGGCCAGGGCAAGGCAAGGCAAGGCAAGGCAAGGCAGCGATCGCGGGGAGAGCCGCGAGAGGAGAGCCGCAACGCGTCCGCGCGGCGGGCGCGGGAGATTGCCCTGCGCCGCGCTGTGCTGCGCTGCGCTGCACCGCGCGAGGGAGCGGCGAGCGAGGCGGCGCGTGGAGACGAGCGCGGCCTCGCGGGTACGGGAGCAAGAGCAGAGGAACAAAGCGAACCGTCTTGCGCGAAGCGGTGGTGCACCGACCGACCGGCCGGCCGACCGACCGACCGACGCCGAGAGCAAGAACACCTTTTTTCCTCCTTTTAGCCCTGTCTCCGTGGATCAGATAGAAGCGACGAGGGGGAGGAGGAGGAGGAGGCGAGCGGCGAGGAAACGTTGGTTGGTTCATATTCATAGAACAATCGCCCTAAAGGACCTCTACTCCAAACCCCGCTCAAATTTCTCGCGCCGTCAGTCGTCTTCCCCGCCCCCACCCTCTCGGAGAGGCCACCCACCATGGGCACAGCTAGAAGTAAACCGAAGACGATCTCCCCGTCTCAGCCCGAGGAAGCAAAACCGGTTGTGGATGCTGGCAGCGTAGCCCGAGAGAATGAGTCGCTCAAGGCTGCTCGCGCCCAGCTCGAAAATGCTAACGCAGAGCTCAAGCACATTCTCGAACAAACCAAAGAAGAAAATAAGCGACGTCTGCAAGAGGTGGAGAATCACAAGTGTAAAATTGCCAGTCTGACGGTGGAAATTAATCAGCTCAAGTCCGGCGAAGATGACACCTGGGAAGCTGGCGGCGCGCCGTATCTCCGACACCTCAAGGCTTCACCGGGCGACAAACGCGTGTCGGCGCCCAAGGACGCAGCGTTTACAATGAGTCGACACAACATAAACAAGCGCGTGTCGGCGGCGCTCTCAAGCAGCCTCGCGAGCAGTAGCACCAGCGGCGCAAGCAGCTTTGGTGGCACCAAGTCCAATAATGATACGTACAATCGAGGCCCGTCTCGCATTGCAAAACAACTGAACCTGCATCTTCGAGGGAAAAAGTCCAAACAGAGCGTCGCCTTTAGCAGCCTCGACTCGAACACAAACATGGGTCAGCCCGGAGGGGGGCCTCAGTCCGTCTATCATTTGACTCGTGGCGGGGTCTACGTGCATACCAAAGCCGGACCGGTGCAATTTGGTATCCCGCCAGAGACGGTCAAGGACAGCATGAACTTGGGTCTCGAAGTTCCGACCTTGTTCGTTGTCCCTCGCGAGAGATTCAATATGCAGGCTGGAATCAACGTGAGCGAGATTGAGTTCCCGGCGTTCTTCAACTTCTTCGTGAGAAAGAGGCAAATGACGCTCATCACGTACCAGGACTGCTCCGAAGATCTCTTGACCATAATGAAGGAAGCCCTCGATGGTCCCGACGAGGACCAGCTCTACATCAACGAAGAGTACTCTCGCTTTGCTTCCGAGGACGTGTTGGCTGCGCGGCCTGATCACGTCAAGGAGATGGCCGTCTTTTGCGAACCTCGGCCAGGAACGCCGGCCATCAAGGTCTCAAACCTTGTCAAGTTTGCTTATTTTAATGCACTTGGGGAGTGCCGGCTTGATAACGACGTAGTGATCAAGGATGAGTCCTTTGGTTTTACGGTCTTGCAGGAGGATACGCTTCTTGCGGCTATTTCTGACGACGAGGCGAGCAGTTGCTTCTTTCCTGGCATGGACCCGACTACAGCCGTTCCTCGACAACCTGCATCTCTGGGTGTTCTCGGGGCGGACGATGATCCTGAAAATTCTGTGGTGTCTTCGCCAAGCGCGACGCTGGAGACACCAATATCAAATTTTAGCATTCCACGCTTCGGAATGACGATTCTGGGTAATTCGCACGGTTTCGACGCTCTTGGGTCGACGTCTGGCTTTGTCATCTGGATTAATGGCCAGGGCATCATGGTGGACCCGCCGCCGCACAGCGGCGAATTCCTGAAAATGAATGGTATTCAGCCCAAGCTCATCACTGCGACCATTCTTACGCACTGCCATGCCGATCATGACGCAGGAACGATCCAGAAAGTCATTACCGAGGACAAGGTCACGCTTATGACGACCAAGACAATATTTCAGTCCTTGCTTCGCAAGTACAGCGGTGTTGCGGGCCTCGGATCAGACTTTCTGCGCCAGCTCGTCAACTTTCGTCCGGTTTTTGTCGAAGAGCCAACGTACTGGGGCGGGGCCTCGTTTCGATTCTTCTACTCCTTGCACGCCATTCCGTGCGTCGGTTTTGAGGTCACCTTTGAAGGCAAGAGTATGGTGTATTCGGCAGACACCTTTTACGAGCCCAAAGGTCTCGAGGAGATGCATGAACGCGGTGTGCTCAGTCGGGCCCGTTGCGACGCTCTGCTCAACTTTCCATGGCACAGCGACCTGGTATTGCACGAGGCAGGTGTTCCGCCAATCCATACGCCGATTTCGGCGTTTGACAGCCTTCCACCCGAACATCGAGCCAACATCCAGCTCATCCATATTGGCAACAAAGACCAGGCCAATGCGATTGCTGCAGGCCTTAAGGTGAGTCAACCCGGACTCGAAAATACCGCGGTGCTCATTCCAAACACCGACACGCAGGATACACTGCGGTTTATGCAGCTTATCGCGGGCGTCGATATATTCCGCGGGTTCCCGATCCCACAGGCCCTGGAGCTACTACTCATGTCCACCAACGTGGACTACCAGCCCGGACAGATTATTGCGGAAAAGGGCACTCCTGGCGACAAGTTTATGGTCATTATGTCTGGCGAAGCTTCCGTTTCATTCGGAAAGACCAAAAAGGTTTTCAAGGTAGGCGACTACTTGGGTGAGATCTCCGTCATTACAGGTGAGGACCGTACGGCGACGATTGTGGCAGAAACTGCATGCACGATTGTCGAGGTGGACAAGTACGCGTTCCACTACTTTCTCATGAAGGACAAGAAGCTTTACGCAAAGATGGAGTGCCTCGTGCGTAGTCGCATGGATGGCAGCTGGCACGCCATTGCCCGCAACTCGCTGCTTCGTCGACTGTCTGCTGCGCAAAAGACGAGCTTGCAAGCCTTTCTTCACCGCCGGCAGTTTAAGCGAGGAGACGAAGTCTGGCGCAAGGGCAGCACGGGCCACGGTGCAGTGCTGATTCTATCTGGCGACTTTGTCTTTGAGGAGGTACACAATGCCGATCCCTTTGAGCTTCTCACGGCGACGCGGCATCCGCATCAGAAGCGAGCTCACATGGCACAGGAGTCCGAGTCTCTTTCTTTTGACCCTCTCACCACCGGGTGTTTTGTTTGCGATCTTTTTGCCATGAGCGCCAATGCAGAACTTACGGTCACACTCAAGTGCGACTCGGATGAGGGCGTCCTGTTCTACATTACGCAGGAAAATGTTCTTGGTTTCCTCGATGCGAATCCCATGACGCTTCTAACTCTCTTGAAGACGATCGTCATCCTCTAGTGGAGAGCTCCTTTCTTTGCTCCGCACATGAAAGCTACATTGAGGACTATCTTCTTTTCCATAAAGTAAGAGTATGTGATGTACGTAATCTATACATGCAGTGACGATGAGTTTCGAAAAAGAAATAAGACAACGAGGGGCTCGAAGAACGAAGTCCAGAAGAGAATGAACGTAATTTCTTTCTTCAGCGTTTCCTTTATAAATCATGATATATAATCAGGCAATCAAGTTGAGAAAGAGGCTCAGGTTCACTTGCATACGTGCATAAGAACCCAGGCAAAATTCAGAACAGGAAGCGACGACTTAATTCTGCCCATTTCGGTCGATCAAGAAGACCGAAAGCAAACTTTGCCCTCAATCAGCCCCATGACTTGGAACGAAATCTCGGCTTGCGGGATCTGACCTTGCACCATTGAAACTTCGCTACGCGTCTCTAACTTGAGCGCAGTCTACGACTATACATCCTGTGTGCCAGAGTATGATACTCTGAACAGTACTTTTTTGTCGAAATTTGGGACGAAAGTGTTGGCCGGCGGCCTCCTTCGAAACTCATTGTCTTCAAAAAATTGCTTGTAGAGTACGGACGTTGCGCCGTATCAGCGTGAGATCAAGGCAGCGCCGTCATTGCTGCCATTGCTGTCATTTTCGTCGGAATCGTCTTGCTCGTTGCTATCTTCTTCGTTGAACGCGCTGCCGACTTCAGATATCCGTTCAAGACGATCGACGTATCGCGTGACTGCAGCAGGCGCAGCGTGCGATAACATGTCAAAATGTTGCGAAGGGAGAGGCGCGAGTGCAGCCTCAGTATTGCACAGAAGAGTGAAGACCAAAGTGGTGATGCCAAAGATGACAAGGAGCATGTGCATGGCAGCTGGTTCGGCCGCCGTTGTGCAGTCGCTTGTACTCATGCTGATCGTGCCAGCACATCCCCACGCGAGACTTGATAAAATGATACAAATGATGATTGCCAAGGCTCCGCGACGCCCAAGGTAAGAGCAGCGTACAAGCGCAGAGACCATGACAGCATAGGTTCCAAGGAGCGCAGTCGCCACGCTCAAATATGTACGGCGCTCGTCACGGCACGCGGCGCCGCCCTCGGCGTCGTTCCAGTGCGCGGCGGTGAGAATGGCCCCAAGAACCGCCGTTAGAGCGAGAGGGCCGCACACCAAGATGGCGCGGCGCGATTCCTCGGACCAGCAAAGGCAGCGCAAGTGATACAACAAAACAGAGTCCATGGGCGCGTCCGGGGGCTTGGACAGTTCGAGCTCCACGACCCAGAGCGTCAGAATCACTGCGCCGGCCCACAACGCCGCCAGCATCCCGAGCCATGCACTCAGGACCGCAAAGCCGCCCGCCACAGCCTGGCCTGCACCGCCGCGGCCCTGAAGAAGCAGCACCGCGACGCCTGCCGCGAGTCCTGCCAGGACGACGGCGCCGCCGCCGGCCAGGACAGTTTTCGGGACGGGCTTGTTGCGCCTGCGCTGCTGCAGCAGCGGCTCCATGTCCAGCCGCACGGCGACCGCGCTCAGCACCGCCGTCGCGCCCGCCAGCGCCGCGGCCTGCGCGACGGCGGCGGCGGTCTTGGCGCCGCTGCTGCCGCCCGGTCCATCGCCGCCCAGCGCCGCGCCGCCCAGCTCTGCCAGCGCGGAGGCCGCGCAAGCCAGCGCCGGCGCCGCCAGCGCGGGTCTCCGCGCCAGCGCCGTCGCGCGCGACGCCATCGTCGCGACCTCGTCGACCTGGCTCGCGACTGCGTTTGCTTTTGCTTTTGCTCTTCTTGTGCGTTCGCTTTGGCCTGTTCGTTTCGGGCCAAGCTCTTTTCACTTTCCTCGTCACAGGAAATCGTCGTGCGTACAACCACCGGCGACCTTCTACCACCACCGTGGCCCTGGCAAAGAATGTCGTCAGCGGCAACTAGTGCTCGAGCAGGTTGCAGCAAGCGGACCGCGAGAGATGAAAGGATTCGAAGCAGAAGGCTTGTGCTTGTTGACTGAAAAAAAGCGCTCAAGCGTCTCGTCTTGGCTCGCCCTGAGCTTTTCTGCGACGACAAAGGAATCGGAGAACGAACGTCTTTGACAGGAATGCCATGCCAAGTCGTGGGACGACCTAAAGCAGATCGCGGTCCGACGATGTGAAAAATCATTCAATGAAGAAAGGCTCCCAGCGAAGAACAAATTGCGTGCTTATGTTCAGGAAATTGATCGACCTTTTCGCCATCGGACGATCGGTACCAGAACATTGAGACGGCGTCCCTTTCGCAAAGGTGCGTCGATGCTCTCGAAAGGCCCAAGCCGTGGTCGATGTCGGATGGGTCAGCTAATTGATTTGGCGAAGCGAGTCTCAAACCTCGCTGTCAGGCTCTCACGCAGTGGCCTACAAGTTATAGAAAGACAAGCGGAGATAAGAAGGTGGGTAACTCGGTCGCTTTCACGGCCGCCTCTACGGTCACTTTGCTCGGTCGCTCGCGCGCCGGCAGTTCTGCATCGCAGATCGCAGATCGCGGAGCGGCCCAGCGCCATGAGCAGCTCCGCGCAGGGCAACGCGCGCAGCGGCGTCGGCGCGGAGAGCAACTGCATCTACGACGACGCAGGATCCGCGGCCTCAGGATCGTCGTGGAGCTGGACGTCGAGCCCGCGAGGGGCAGCTCGAGGCACAGCTGGCGCGAGCGGGAACCGTGGGCGCTCTTCGCTCGCCGTGGCAACGTCGGCGCCCTGGAGCAACGCCCCGTCTTCGGCAGCGGCCGAGCCCATTCGAGACGGTCTCCCGCCGGCAACGAGCCCGCTTCGTCAGAGCTTTCTGAGCAGGAACCGCCAGCCGCAGCAATTTGGGAGCGTGGTGCTCACCAAGCCAAGCCGTCTCGAGCCCATTCGCACGTGCCTGACATGGATATGGCTCGGACCGGTCATTGTCACTGCCCTTGCAGGTCTTGCCGTGCTCTTTGGAACGCTCTGTTTGACGGAGCAGCTCGTTCTTTTCGATACCTGCGGCGAGATTCTTGTCCCTCTCGGGCTCTTGCTACCATGCGCGGCCCTTCTCGTGGCTATCTATATGTCTCAGCCATCTACAGCAGGTCAGCAACATGATGCATTCTACTCTGACGCTCTTCTCGAGGAAGTTCTTGCTGGCGAAAATATCCTCGATGTATACACGGTCACGACGCGCGGATGCCCTCCTCGGGATGGCAACGTCGTCGTTTTTCTAAGCGGTGTTGGCGGTGTTGCAGAAACGTGGCGCTCTCATGTAGAGGCTGTTGTGGATGCAGGCTTTGCGGCCATTCAAATCCAACTTCCGGGATCCGGCTGTCTCGGCGCAATCACCTTTTCCTTCGAGCGAGCAGCACAGACAGTCATGCGTGTCATTGAACAAGAAGTCCTCGATGGACCCCTTGAGCAAGACGGTCCTCTTGGGTACGGGCCACCGACTGCGCCAGGGGGTCTCTTTGCGAATGCAGAAATTGTGGGTGCGCATCATCTTTCTTCGCAGACTCTCAATCCTCTAATGTGCTCCCCGCCTCCACGGGCTGTTGATACTCAAGTTCCGGGCTGCCAGAGCAAGCCAGGGTTAACAGGAACGGAGGGGCCTCCTCGGCGGCTTGTGCTCGTCGCTTGGGGATTGAGTTGCCATGTGGCCATGTATCTCGCCTCGTCGCAACGTTTGGGCAACGCCCATCTTGCTGGCATTGTGCTCTGCGGCTCGCCACCTCTACCATCATGGGGCCTCTCGTGGTCAAGTAAGCTCTTTTATCGGGCATTTCGCGTCTCTTGGATTGCACAACTTGCACGCCTTTCCGAATACGCCCGAATGGGACCCCAGAATCGTCGTTCCGTATCACTGCAGTCACTTCGTCCTCAGGCGCGTGCTGACTGGGGCGTCAGCTTTGAGCACTCGGGAGAATCGCTACGACTGGCATGTTCAAGTTTTCTCGCGCCTGTCTTGTGTTTGTCCTCCGATCCAAGTTACTTGGATGAGGTTCGTGCACATTTTGGAGGTCCTTTACAGGAGTCTGGAAGCAATGTTGACGGCGCACTTCTTTCAGGGGGGCGCTCTGCTAGCACGCAATCCTTTCCGCCGCCATCGGACGAAGAGATCGTTGCGCACATTCTCGATTTTGCATCCATGACAATGGCATAGGCGCGCGCTCATTTTCTCTGCTCTCTCAAAGTCGCTTGCCACGACAAAATCTGCGCTGCTGACCGGGGCCACGACACTTGCTCAACTCTCTCTCTCTCTCTCTCTCTGTCTGTTTTTTACGCTCTCGTCTTCTTGCTTCTTATTTCTTCGAGACGATGATCGCGCGATGACAATCCCATTTTCGCCCGGCACGATGCGGGTCGAATGTGTCCGTTGCGCTCTCAAAAAACTTTGGAAAAAACCTGTTTCTCGAGTCACACGTTTGCTTGGGCATCTCAGCAAACAATCCACGCAAAGAATCCGCGGCGCTGGCGGTGAAGATCGCCACGCACGATGGCGGGCGGAAGCGTCGCGGCGCGGCGCGCAGGACCCGGCGCGCAGCAGCCCCTCTCTGCGGAGCACAAGCGGGTCCGCGAGCAAGACAAGATGGCCATGCGCCGCATGGTGGAGCACCTTCTCGCGTTGACGAGCGCGGCGCACGTGGAGCGCACGGATTTCCAGGCGCTGGATAGGGAGCTGTCGGCAGCGCTGCTTGACAACGAAGAGAATCTCGCGCGTATTGTAGAACATCGCGCAACAGAGGCGAAGGAGAGGCGCAAACAGGGTGAGCGGGGCGCTGCACCCACGTCTGCGTCGCGGACGCGCAAGCTGCCGCATATTACCCGGAGGCAGCAGCAGCAGCAACAACAACAGCAAGCGACAAAACAAAGATTACCACACGTGTCGTCCTCGTCTTCGTCGTCGCGGCAGACGCAACAGCGGCCACAAGAAAACTCTCTCTCGACCACCAAGAGTGTCGCGCGCGTCAACGGTGTGTCTTCCCGTTTGTATGCCCCAAAACGGAGAGATGAGCAGCAAGCAGAACCCCGGACAAAGATCACTGCAACACGCGCGAGGCCTCCGTCCGTAGCGACAAGACGAAGACCCGAGCGCGAACGCAAGGCTCGTACCACAACAGGTGGTCGTCAGCTCAGCTCGGGCCATTCAAGACAGTCCGAGGAGCCAGATTACGATGCGCGCATGGCGGCGGAGCGCGCTCGCGAGCAAAAACTTATGATTGAACAACTTCGTAAGGAAAAGGAGCGCAAGCTTCTCGAGTCGCGGGAACGCGCTGCTCGCAAGGCTGCGGCAGCAAAAGAGGCCGCAGAGGCCGAGGCGGCAGCAGCTGCAGCTGCTGCTCGTGAAAAGGAGGAGACTGAGGCTGCTGCTCGCCTCGAACAAGAGAGAATGGAAGCCGAAAAGGAAGCAGCACGTCTTGAAGAAGAAAAAAGAATAGCAGAAGCGAATGCTGCTGTGCGTCGTGAAGAGGAAATGAAACGGAAAAAGCACGAGGAAGAAAAAGAAATGGCTGTAAAGATGCAGGCAGAACGCGAGCGTGAGACCAAGCAGGCTGAAGAGGTTATGTCACCATACTCGGATACCTTCGACGATGATTTTGATGATGATGTCAATGAAGATCATGGTGAGGTAAAGGATGGAATCGATGGACGAATTGCCCGGAAGGATAAGAAAGCACCAGAATTGGAGCCTTTGACAACAAAGGAGGAGCCCGAAGCTGGCGTGGAAGGAAATTTGAGTGCAGCAGACTTGGTCTCCCCAGAATCATCTCCCACGTACACGGCAAAAAGTCCAGCACTCCCGTCCATCGGACCTATTTCTCCGTCACCTGAACAAGTGTCCAAGGAGACAAAGACGCAAAAGGAAAGAAAGAAGATCTCGCCGCGTTCACCCAAGTCAGCGAGATCAAGATCGAGTTCTACTTCGGCCTCATCCGCGAATAAGAAGACGACGACGACGACGACGATGACGAAGAAGAAAAAGCCATCGAGAGCTCCTCTGCCCACGGAAAAGGACCCTGAAATCTCTTCTGACTTTTCGGATTTCGAGAACCTCGACTTTGGCGGCCAGGCTCCCATGTAAGCTTTTGTTGTATTTTTTGCATTTTATTTTTCACTTGATCAGTCGCGGCTACTGAGGTGCAAGAAGATTGATTGTTCGTGTAAGAGCTTATGATATGACCTCAGGCAGCCTCGGTCTTCGCCTGAAAGGGAGGGACTAAAGGGCCTTAAAGGGTTCAGACGGCCTTGGTCAGACCCGAGGTCATTATAACCTAAAAGCGAGGACGTCAACAACCACTACACCGAAGGAGGATGGAGAAAAATAAAGCGAGGCCATTGAACCAAGGTTTATGATTTTCTGAAACAAAAGACTTCTCCGTGCCTTTGCGAGCCCTCGATCCACAATCTTCTTCGAATCACTTCCTCTTTTCCCCTCCCTCTTATTTTCACTGTGTAACTGAAATCATCTTCCAACTTTGGTATCCATCCACCAACGTGATGGGATTCAATAAGCCCACCACGCATCGTGTGAAGTGAAACTAGTCTCATTTGCTGTTTTTTGAACTTTTATTAGAATGTTTATAGAAAGCGTTTCATGTCATCTTGTTGGTCATGGCCCGACGTGGAGCGTTTACTCGTCTGCGCCGCCCTCAGCCTCGGCCTGGGCCTTGAGCCTTGCGGTGGAGTTTTGCACCCGGCGGGATTCGTGGGCCAATTTCTTGAGCATCTTGGTCATGAGCGCCTTGTCAGGAGTCTCACCATCCTTGTCGACCTTTTTGAAGTACAGCTCGACCTCCATTGCAGCGTTACCGAGGACATCAAGGCTGCACTGGAGAGAGGATCCTTTGATGCTATGCGCCTGGCGCCACACGCCCTCCCAGTCGTCCTTGGGAAAGCTCTCAAAGGCAGCCGTGAGTTTCTCGTCGAGGCCATCGGCCAGCAGTTCGATGATCATGAGCATGAACTCCTCGTCGCCGCCGATGGACTCGCAGTCGCGAACGGTGTTAATCTCCTCCTCGGTGAGCTCCTCCTCGTGCGTGGCGAGTCCGAGCGCGCCGCCGTCCGCCTCGGCGCTTCCTCCGTCCTCCTCCGTCTTCTCCGCGCCGCCTCCCGCGCTCTCCGCCGCGGCCTCCTTCTGCTGCGTCTTGTCCACGCCCTCGGCGGCCGTCTCCTGCTCCGCCGCGGCGGTCTGCGTCGTCGGCTCCGCCATCTCGCCAATCCGCTTCGCCCGAGCCCGCGCCGCGACCCGCGCCCGCGCAAGCGCCGCCGCCGCGCGCTCGCTTTTCCCGCCCCGCGCACACGCCGCCGCTCCCGCGCCGCCCTCGCCGCTCGCGCTCGCACGCGCCGCCGGACTCCGCTCGCTCGTTCACGATTTGCTGCTTCAGCTTTCCCCTTTCCCGCCCTCCTTCTCCCCCTCTTTCTCCGCTTCGCTCGCTCTTCGTTTCCTCTGCTTGCGCAAGGACAAGGCTTGCACAGAGTATCCACGCTGCGCCTCGTACCACCCGCCATTCCGCACTTCCCCGCACCCATTCCGCGCTTCCGCCCCGCGCTATGTCCACTTGCGCCGCGCCAGCGTCCACTTGCGCGCGCCCCGCAGAGCGCGCCCGCAGCGAGCGCGTCTGCCCGCAGCACCGCCCCGCGCGGCGCCAGGACACGACCGAGCCCGAGGCGCGGGTCCAGCCGCCCCGAGCGACTGGGCGACCCGGGGAAATCGGACGAGGAGCGGGGCGCCTCGTGTGATCTGCGCCGGCGGCGAGGGGCAAGCGGCGGAGAGCTCTTGCGGCCCGAGCGTCCGAGGGGAGCGGGGCGAGGGCCTGCTCGCAAAGGCGCCCCCAATCCCCACAGCGGGGTCCATCTCGTCGGGGGCCTGGTCGACGAGGCTTCACGAGCGTACAGAACGAGCGTACAGAAACGTGTAGCAGAGCCGCGACGGCCCGCACGCTGTGGAAAGGCGCGAGTGGGGTCGCGCAGTCCATCTCTGCGTCCGCGCAGGACGCCGTGGCTTCGTAGCTTCGCTGGCAGCTTCTTTCTTTCGCAGTTGTGGTGCGTCGAGCCTGCAGCGCGCGGAAATCTCGGCTTCGGCGGGACAGCCTGCGGAGAACTGCATGGGTCCAACTCTTGGTGGCCTGGACGAGGACCAAAGCGTGACAGCGGGGTACTGCGGCAGTCCACTCACAAGCATAATAGCAAGCAGCGCTTTCGCATGGAGCCGGTCGTGAATCTCGAATGCAAGCACATGGCACGCACTGATCCAGCTTGAGTCGCATCTGGCTTTTTTCGTCCAAGGTGGGCTTGACCGCACAGCTGCAGGCCTGTAGAGCGGTCGCATTGGTTGCGCCTGGCCTTTGTATTCGCCACCTTAGGGCGCCACCTTAGGGCGCTGAAACGAAGATGCGCCGAGGCGATCATTTGCGCAAGGTTAAAGCACATCTGCTTCGCCAAATTTTGCAAACGCCAGGACGGCTTCTTTCACACCATCGTAATATGGAGCGGTTTCACACGAACGAAGTTTTATCCTCCATTATCGAGAGAAGGCTTTTTCCAAAAAGAAGAACGCACTACCATAACTTGTCCTCACCTCTGTCTCTCTCTTTAGCAATCAGTGTGATGCAAGACTAGCACTTTTTCGTGAAGCTCATTACATATGAAGTGGGTCTTCGAGAGGGGAGTTTCTTCAAGAGAGAACCCAATTGCCTATCAGGGCCTGCCAGAAAATTTCAAAGCTTTCAAAGTTGGTATAGAGTAGTAGCTATAGGCCTAGTCCCCTGGGCCTGACTCTCTGGCAAGAGTGACCCCCCCCCCCCCCTGAAAAATTTTCCTTCGTTCACCTTGTCCCAGCAGATCGCGTCCAATCTCTGGCAGCAGAACGAGTCCGTTCTGCAACCGACTCAACTTGGTATACTCAATTTATTCCGCCACTTCAGCAGTTTCAACATTGAATTCTAGCTACGGTGAGGGGTAAACATCATCGTGAAAATGCATTGGCATTTATTGATCAAGCTCAGGATAACATTGTGCATGGGCCGCTGGCGATTCTCATTCATTCAGTCTTTGCAAATATAGATAGCATAACTGAAAGTCATTTTATAGTGGCAAGAATGCGTGGCAGTGTCCAATCTTGTCAGCTTTCTTCTCACAGTAGGCGAGCAAGCTTCGCTTGCGGGCAAGCTTCGAGGCCACTCTTGGCCCATCGGCGGAGGATTTCCCGCTTGACACCTTCTCGGCACTTTTTAACTGCAGCGACGGATTCCCGTTGCATGAGCGCGCATGTTTGGTATCGAATGATCTCCTGACTTGTCATGCACGATTCGGAGAAGTTAAGGACACTCTCGCGATCATTCAACTCCATACTATCAAACTCATCTTCAATAAAATCATAGTCAGGATCCCGAGGCATGTGGTCCTCATGATCAACCTCGTCGAGCTCGTCTTTCTCGAACTCAAGCGCACGCAAGTACCTCGGTCTCGTCGCTGCTTCACAGGTGCCGAGAGAAGAGAGGACTAGGGCGAGCAAAAGCGCAAAAGCGGGGAACGTCAGGCCCGCGCCCATCGTGACTCGTTTCTGAAATTTCTGATCAGATTCAGGACGTCGAGCGATGGGGATTTACAGTCCCGAAAGATGTGCAATGAGTCGCGCTATGGCGCGGTGTGATGGGCCACGGCGCGGAGCGTTGGGCGTCCCTGCTCGAGCGCAAGCGACTCTTCATGCTACTAGAAGCTACTATTGGAAAAGACTACGACTCCCAACGGATAGTTCATTCTAGATTTGACCCTCTTTTTGCTCACCGACACCTGCCCTAAAGCAGTGGCTTCCAACTTTCGCTAACTTTTTGGCCGTTGTGGTGTGACTTTTGCAAACATTGCTGGCACTTGGCTAGGGCTTGCGAGTCAGTGAGTCTTCGCTGCAAGTGTACTCATTGTCCACCTATAAGAGCGTTTCGTGGCTCATTTGCCATTCGCTTAGCCTTTGCGTTGGTCCCCCTCGGTGCGGTTTCATACCTTTGCGCTCTTGAAGACGACGACGGCGCCCCCTCATCGGTATACGAGTGCTAACCGATGTTGCTGCGCCCATCACTTTGCCACAATGAAAAGCAGCAAAAATCGCCGCGCATTTTGGTTTGAGAACGGCCAGCCAACCTAGATGATTGAGAGAACCTCAATATTTAGATGGAGTGCACTCACTATCAGAGTGGGCCTATCACTGCTAAGCTTTTCATGGTATCCAGCGCTGGACATTCAAATGAAGAAGTTGATCATAAAGGCTCTCTGCGCGCTATTGTAAAGCAAGAGCGTTGAAACAGACAAGAACACAATTCCTGGCCCAAAACTATCATGGCGTGAATTGACCGCGAACGCACGAACGCAGAAGAATAGTCTCGACGCTTGCTGGACAAATCAAACCAAAAGAAACCAGGAAAGCATGACATTATCTGGTAAGGTTTGCTCTAAAGTTGGCTTTAAAAGTCCTAAGCATAGTACAAGCCTCCTGGGTCCTCGTGATGTACAGGCTGCGGAACAACGCGAACGACAAATGCAAAGAGCATGATCGTGTCTGCAAGCGAGAGGCTTACAAAGACGCAGTACGTTCGCAGCACTGCTGTGACCTCCTCAATAATATAGGTCGCAAGATACTCCTTGCAGGTGTCTTCAAACGAGCAGCGAGCTGCCGCTGGGTTTTGAAGCTCGTCCTCGATCGAGTCATATCCACAGCATCGGCCATCGTTCTGAATTTGAGAAACGAAAGCAAAATAGTCGGCTGCATCGCTACCACCAGCCACCACATTATCCATTACCCTTTCCCATCCCCTCTTGATCTCGAATTCCTGCACTCGAAGCTGATCTGGATTTCGTGCGCCAGCGACGAGGATCGCGCAGACGAATTGAAATACCCCAAGCAACACACTTGCAAACAAGTATACCTTGAGAAATCCTCGATGGCGTGCAAGCGCTGCAAAAAGACCCATGACGCTGTTTGCTGCAATGACTCCAGCACAAAGAGCAACGAGGAACCCGGTGCTTCCTCCAGCGGTGTACACGACGGAGAAGAGAACCTCGTGGTTCATGTAGTACAATGACTGAGCAATGGCAAAGCATGACACTACGAATTGAACAACGCATGAGCCCATGAGCAGCAGCTTGTTACACGCAAGGCTCTATATTTCTCTTGCACGTCATCATCGTTAGTTTTTCTTGCCAAACATGCAATGAACGAACATTTTAACTGCACGTGGTGATGTGTTAGCATCTTCATGGAGCGACGAACGTACCGTCTGCAGGCTCGTGCACTGCACTTTCCTGTTGCCTCGCAAGAGTCCTTCATTCTTGCCTGCAGGCCGCATGGTCACTCCACAAGCATCAAGGTATCGGGCCGACGACTAATTATGCTCTGCAAGACAGCTCCATCCCATTCCATCCCATCCTCTTCCATCCGCCCCGGCGCTGCAAACTTGGCAAATGGCCGTTGCAAGTGAAATATATAAAGTGAAGCAAATTGTCGTTCAAATGAAGAAACGCGAAATTATACATTTTAATCACAGGCCCCCGAAAGTGCACCTTGCTAGCTGTCACCAGTTCGTTCATTTTGGTGGGACTCACCAAAACCAGGAGCAACTCACAGGCTTTGCGCGCGGGCGTAGCGTGTGGTGGCGTGGCGAGCATGCGGGCCGTGGCACAAGCACGGGGCCAGGTTTGCATGGCCCTGGCCGTGCAGCTCGTCTTCAGCTGTCTTCTTGTGGAGGGTAAGTTTGCCGAGGGACGCAAGGCGACGAAAAGACTTTCTGCTGACTTGCTTGGGGCTGAGGTTGTCCTCTCTCTTCTTTCTCCTCTCACTCTCTCTCCCTTTCGAGCGCAGGCGAAGGCAGAAGGCAAAAGCGTAGTAACTTGGGCAAGACCCTTTCCGACTATGAACCCAAGCTGCGTATGCTTGGGATTGCAATCTTTGCGCCTCTGATTGTCTGGTTCCTGTACAGTTTAGCCCGTGATCCGGCCTTGCCAGCAATCATGAAGCGCGCCGGATTTGCCATTCGAGACCGCTTCGCCATGCAACTCGGGCCTGCGCCCAAGTACAAGCGCCGATAGCTGCAACATTCAAGACTTGACAGTAAAAGATGTTCCTGCAATAAAATAAGTAAATTGTTGGGGAGGCTGATGGCACTTTGTCCAGTTTGCTCGGCAACGTCCGACGATCTTGTACGTCAAGACACTTTCAGTGTTCTTTGTGGCACGACCCCGTATAATCTGGCCTTTATATAAAATAAAAAAAAAGACAACTTGAAGAAAAAAATACCAAAATCTACGCCAGTGTCTTGCTGCATTTTCTCGAAAACGAAGGAGAAAAAAATGACGACGATAATGATGATGATGGTGATGCGCCAAAATTAGCTTGGTGCCGAGTTCCCTTAATAATGTATTTTAATTGTCATGCATCCGTCCCATCTCTGGCCCACCAAGTTTTTTTGATCTGTGTCTAAGGGGCCGAGTCCGACGGCCCAGACTTTGCAGCTGGCTCGGAACGTGTTGTGAGCGCTCCGTCAGCAACGCCAACGTTCATTTCTTCGCCACCTTCAGCCAAGGCGCCGTCCACTGCTCCGGCCGTTTTCGGGCTTGTCGGCTCGCTAGTCTTGGGCCCTGGACGCCTCAAGCGAGAGGTAAATGTCTTGACAATGCGGACAATCTTGTACGGGTCCACGGAAGGACCTTCATCACCGACGAGCGCGGCATCCTCTTCAAGCTTCTTCCGTGCAATTGCAGCCTTTTTGAAGTTTCGAAGATTCTGCGCGTGCGAGGATTTGAGGAAGCGCGGAAAGTTATCTCGCTCCAGCTGCTTGTAAATCTCTTGGCGCGCTTCGTCATAGAGGTCCAAACGATACGCAAGACCATCAAATTTGAGAATCCTGCGGCGCTGAGAGTCGTTAATATTAACCTGGAACTGGCCATGCTCGTCAATGTACCGCCTGACCATCGACTCGTGCATGTTATTGATGACACCCCAACGCGTCTTGTACGCGTCAACCTGCTCCACGAAAAGCAAGCTTTCCACAGCAAACTCAGAGGTCAAAAACACCTTGAAGAATGTCAGACTCTGCTTGTCCTCAAAGAGATTCTCAAATGACTTGAGCGAATCGATCTGCTCGTCGTCAATCGTGCCCATAGCTCGGCGCAGCTCGGGATCCTCGCGAACGTCGAGGGCACTATCTTGATGAAGAAGGCGATTTTGCGTCGACGACGATGGGTGCACCTTTGCATCTGCGCTTTCCGCCTTCCCAGAAGGATGTTCATCCTCCTTGGCATCGACCTTGAAAAACGTAATGAGCTGGTCCATAACGGTGTCGATAAAATGACTCTCCAGCATCGACTCGTCATCGGCAGCATCTTGCTTTTCATCGTCTTCCTTTGAGAGCAAATACAGGGTGCGAGCAAGTTTACGAACAACCATTGTAGTTTTCCGGATTGGGCGCACCACATTTTGATGCACATCCCGATTGAAAAAGAAGGACGAGAGAGCCATAAGAGACGTGAGGACGCACGTCAGTATAATGTTAAGTTTGGCTTGGGCTTGCTCAAAGAGAGTTTCGTCGAGGACAGCGACACTGTTAGCGTCGGTAATTGCGTAAACGAGGTAGTCGTCTCTTGCAGATTCACTGAGGTCCACGTTGACAAACCTGGTCTCGTTCTTGACAATAAGCTCGACGAGATACTCTTTCTGTTGCTCAATGTAAGCGCTCTCTAAAGAGTTGTAGATGGGCAACGGCTCGGACCCGGCTTCAAAGGACAACTCGAGTAGCTCGAGGCCGTACTCCGCCGAGCTGTCGACCCGACTCACCTCAAGATACGGAAGGACTAAAAGGAGTAGGATCGTCCCAAGGATGACACGCTTGCCAAGCAGATCGGCCAGACGAAGGCCTAGCTTGTTGGGTGCTTGCGTGTGAGCGTCACCTTTGGAAGATAGATACCTCCGGGTGAGATGCGAGCGCAAAATTCGAATGAGGCGAAAGATGCGCATGAGGCGCGCAAAGCGGACGATGCGGAGGAGGCGCAGCGCTCGGGACGTTCGCGTTCCTGTGCGGACAAGACGGCCTGCTCGGAGAATGGCGAGATTATCTTGCTCGTCCGTACTCGCAATAGCGCTGTCATTGCCAATGATCTTATCCCAGATAAAACTGATGTCGGGGATCAGACTAATGAGCGCCACCACGTCGAGAAAGAAAAAGAACGACAAAATGTATCCTTCTCGGTACATTGAATTCAGGGCCAGCTCAAAGGTAAAGAGAAGCAATGTGACAAACATGAGGACGTCCAGCACATGATCCGTCTCAGTCGAGCCATAAATGAGAAAGAGATCAGGCGCGAACAGCGCAGAGAGCGTCGCCAAAAAGATGAGGAATTGGATCCATTTTGAGTCGAGGAAGCCCACGACGGAGAACTGTCTCGCCAACCTCTTTCCGCCAGCATCGTCTTTTCCAGATTTAGACTTGAGAGCAGCAGCTGTTGCATACGCATTCTTTCCAAAGGATGCGTCGCCTTTGGCGGCGAATGGCGCCAGGATCGCACGTTTGATCTTTTGCGCGCCTCCGTTTGATCCCCTGCGGCCGCTGTTGGTTAGAGGCGATCCAATGCTTTTCATGCTCGAGAAAATGCTAGATCTCCGTACTTCAGCGACCGTGGCGCGAACTTCTTCTTCGATTTCCTGGGGCGTCTTTTTCTTGCGTTTCCCGGATGAGGTGGCGTCGCCGATCGAGGGAAGGTCGTCATCTTGAGCAGGCGAGACTGTGCCACCAGGCGGCGTGGCCATTGTACTCGGCTAGTTATGACCAGCGCGCGTCTGATGGCGTCGACAGCGATCTGATCACAGCCACGACAACGCTTGCCGTGCTGAGCTCCAAGGAGCAGTCTCCGTCCACACGTGAATCCTGCAGCCCGTGCACGACGCCGCTACTTTTTTTGCACTATGATCTCCTAAAACACGGCAAGCCGAGCCTCTCATTTCACGGGGATGAGGGGGCGCAGCCTCGCTGGTTTGTTTCGCTGGATGCGTCGCCTTGGAGTACATATAGTCCGTGTCAAAAGCGTCACATCAAGCGTGCAACGTGATGAGCATAGTAGCATTATTATAGAAAATTTATCCGTTTGGCCATTTTCCGAGTCTTCGACTCGGGACTTCGACTCGAACTCGCTGTCAGAAGACTCGAAGCGTCGTGCTTATTGATAGCATTGATCACGGTACGAAACGGACCTAGGCGAGTCCCGAGGCTGTCACTGTCAGTTAACTAATTGTAAGAAAGAAGAGCTCATGAGCTCGCCCACGTGAACTTGAAAAATGTGCAACGGGCCGTTAGACCACTTGCGTGGCAATAAGCCGTATACTTTGTCTCGACAGAAATGGAGGTTTTTGTAGCATGGGTCTTCCTGTTAGTTGAGGAGCGTGAGGAGCAAGTTTGAGCATGGTTGGGTCAACTACAAGGACAGAGGCAGGAGCGAGCGAGCAAGCAAGTGGGGGGTGTTCATGGCACGCCATATCATGTTAGTTCGCACACCGTGTATCTCTCTCCCTCTCTTTTTTTTGTTGTTGTTGTTCGATAGAAGCTTCATCATTCTCTCCTCTGCAGTTCGGGCAGTCTACGTAACTCTCTTACCTTCGAGGCTGCGACGGCTGGACCTTGACTTGACCCGTCCGCGAAGCTGCCTCGACAGGCAAGCGGACGCTCGTGGACGGGCAAAGGGGAAAGAGCTCTGCAAATGCTATGCAAAAACCACACAGGCAGTGAGGACGATGACCGTCTGACATTTGAAATCTGTGTCCACGGAACTTGCAACGCAAGTGGAGTTTGCGAGTGCTTTGAAGGCTTTGAGCACCTTCAAGTTTTCACCTTTAATACTCTCTGCGACATTGCTTCAACGCGCAAGACCATCATTCTTGTCACTCTCGGATTCCTATGCAGCATCACTGCAGCCATTGCGTTACAGAGTTTGGTAGTCCGCCAGAGTAGCACATTTGTGCGCGGAGCCGCAACCGCCGCTGCGTGGACTGGTCTTCTGTCCAGCTTATTCTTTTATATACTCGCCGGCAAACGGTCGGCAACTCCATTCACGTTTGCTCTTCTATACGCCAGTATAGCAACAGGCATTTACATGGCTTGTCTGTTGGTGATGGGACTCATACAACCAATTCATAGACTTTCGGGGAAACGCCTGCATTGGTTTCGTAAAGAGCGCTTGCGGCGTCTTATCTATATCGAAGCTTCGGCCTTTTTGGTTCTTGAGATCATTGCCAGCATCGCCTACAAGCGAAAGATCCGCGGAAAATTAATGCTTCGTGTCACACTCACTGTCTATGTGATCAATGCAACGGTCGGGTTGTACATCTTTTGGTTACTCAAGGCCGCATCTCGCGTACTTGCTGATAATCTGAATGCAAATATACAGCAGGTGCCCCCAGGTGACGTTGCTACCGAGGACCGCGTCGTTCGATTTACCATGCGTATTCAAAATCACCGAAAGTTTGCGCAATTTATCGCGTTCGGGCTTTGTGCCATCGCCTGCATTGGAATTGCAGGTGGTGCTCTGGGATATGTGATTCCAGAGGAGGTGTCCGTGTATTTCTGCATTAGCATACCTTTTCTAGTGCTTTTGCCAACTCTATTATTTGTAGATGACGTGCCGCTTTTCCCCCGTAGGTCACGCTCAATACTTCCCAAGAGGAGTTACTTGAAGGAGCTCAATCGCTCCAAGAGTTATTCTGGTGGACAATCACATGACCGAATGAAGACAGGTGCTTCAAGTCTGGTCCTTTCTGCCCAATCCGTGGAAGCAACAGATTGATTGATTGATTGATTGATTGTTTGGTTGACGTCAACTACAATTTGAGCTTTTTATTTTTGAACAGCCTTCATATCATTGCATCCATCTGCACGTCCCTCTGGGTCACAGGTGTCCAAGGTTGCTGATTTACTTCTCAAAAGCAAGGAAACTTCGCCGTGTGAGCAAGGAATGATTAAATTCCGAAGACGCGTCTCTTTTTTCGGGGCGCATATTGGGTCGATTCTTCTGTTGAGTTGGATGTTGTGTCGTGCGGTGTTGAGCAAGCTTTCCCATGAGGATCGCTTGCCAAGGTTTCGCAAAGTAAAAAAAAAAGTGGCAAAATCAATTTGTATTTTTTGGTGGTGGTGCTCGGATAGCTAGGCCTTGGATTTGACGGTACACTATGCATTCTGGCAGGTCGAGAAAAAGGCCCTTTTATCTTGGCATGTCCCGCTGATGGTCAACTCGGATAGTGAGGAATTTGTCTAGTGAACGCGCGACATGACACGGCATGGGACTGCATGACATGAGAGACAAACGAACAGACAGACAGACGAATGCCATGCTGCTGCCCAATAATCATGCGCACTGGACTTTCCTCGAATTATGAAGAAGGAAAAGAAGTCTTTTGTCGCTTCAGGGAAGCGACAAGACAAGACTCTCACTCTCACAAAAGGAGTTTTAGCGTGCGTGGACACGAAGAGGAAGTCCATGCTTGGGACCCATGGTAACGTCAGACTGGATGTAGAGCTCTTCGCGCGGGTCCATGGCGACCTTGAAGTCGATGTTCTTGACAATGGAAGAGAGAACCATGACACCTTCGATCATGGCAAGGCGAGCGCCAGCGCAGGTGCGAGAGCCAGCGCCAAAGGGGAGGAAAGCGTACTTGAGGTCGTCGTTGCCCGGCACGCCAATAGGCTTGGTCGGGTGAAGGTCCGGAAGGTCGTCGAAGCGCTCGGGGCGGAACTCGTTCGGGCTGTCCCAGATCTCGGGGCTGCGGTTCATGGGGAACTGGCTGACAAAGACAAAGGCGCCCTTGGGAACCTTGTAGCCGCAGAGCTCGGTGTCACACGAGGCTTCGCGCGGGAAGGACGGGACGGTCGGGTACATGCGCAAGGTCTCGAACATGACCTGGTAGGCGTACTTGAGGGTGCGGGCCTCCTCGTATGAGGTAGTGTTGCCAGAGACAACCTCGTCGACCTCCTTGCGGAGCTTCTCGAGCTTGTCCGGGTTCTCCTGGAGAAGCTTGAGCATGAAGCAGATGGTGTTGGAGGTGGTCTCATGGCCAGCACCGCGGATGGTCTTGAACTCCTCGTTGGCCTCCTTTTCAGTGAGAGCAAGAGAACCGTCCTCGTTCTTGGCGGTGAGAAGGGCGTCGAGCATCGAGTTGGGAATCTTCTTCTCCTTGGCGATCTCGACGGCGCGGTCAAAGGTGGCGTCCATGCGGCCCTTGATCTCGTCGATCTTGGGGTCGTGCATGTAGTCCATGATGGGCATGGCGGTGCGCAGGACAATGTCCTGGAGACCGTAGTCGAGGTCGTGCGCAAAAATGTTCTCCTTCTCGGTAAGCTGCTGCTGCGACGAGAGGTCATTGTGCTCTCCGGTGCCGACGTTCATGATGATGTCGAGTGTGAGCATGGACATGTCGTAGTAGCAGTTGATGTTGCGGCCCTCCTCGCCGGCCTTGCGCCACTTGTCGAGGAGCACGGCGATCTGGTTCTGCATGATGGGGGCGTAGTCGCGGAGGTGCTTCTCGCTGAGAAAGTTCATGACGACGCGGCGGTGCAGCATCCACTTGGGGCCGGTGGGCAAACCAAGGAGGCCGTCGCCGACGTGCGCGGTGAAGCCGGTGTGGCCACGGGTGTTGTAGGTGACCTTGTCGGTGAGGACCTTTTTCACGGCGACGGGGTCGCTGACCCAGACGACGGGGATGGCGAGGCTGTAGTCGGTGCTGCTGAGGGGGCGGATGACGGTGTGGATGGGGCCCATTTCCTTGGCGATGGCCTTTTCGAGCTCGTGGCGCTTCCACGGGCCGTACTTGTGCACTGCCTTCACGAGCATATCCGTGGGAACCACGGGGGGCAGCTCGGTGCCTGCCTTGCCCCAGAGAGCCCTGCGCCAGCAGTATTGAAAGAGCGTGAGCGCTGGGAGGCCCTTGCGCGGGCTGAATTTGGCGATGGCCACCAGCAGCGAGACGGCGCGCACGATGCGGCCCTTCATCGCGAGCCGCGCGGCGTGCAGCACGGTCAGCGCGTCGAGCACGATTTTCCGCTGCTTCCTGAAGACGCCCAGGCCGAGCTCCATGTTGGTGCCCGTGGCATCTGCCCACGCCACCAGGGCCAGCGCCCAGTCTGCCACCTTGACGAGCGACATCCTCTTCTCCTCTCCGGCCTCGCGCTCGCTCGCTCGCTCGCTCGCTCGCCGCTTTTCTGCGTGCAAGCCGCTGCTCTTCTCGCTGCCTCGGCTCGATTCGGGTTTGCTCTCGCCCTCGCTCGCGCCGCCCCAGCTCCTCCATACATACGTCCTCTATCCTCCACGGCTACCCACTCTTTGGTACATCCGCACGCATCCATGCCCTGCCAGCCGCCCTAACCCAAACTCTCGTACGTACCGTCCCCGCCGCGCCGGGGGGTCTCGCTCTTCGCAGCCCCGCGCACTGCACGGCGTGCGGGGCGTGCAGGGCGTGCAGGGCGTGCAGGACGGCGCGCTGGGACGCTCTGTCTCGGCGTGTGCGTGTCTCGTGCGCGCATCGATTGACTGGTCGCGTCTCCTCCGCAATCACAGCCCTAACGGGAGGGGGCAGGGTTCGCACGCGCGGCGGGTCTTTCACGGGACCGGGCGCGCCGCGTCCGCGCGCCGAGCAGGGAGGAGGTACCGCGCCTGCGCCAGGACTCCCCGCGTGCCCCGCGAGCGAGACATGGCGCGATCGCGCGCGATGCGCAGCCGCGCGGCGCAGACCTGCGAGACTGACCTGACCCGCGCTCTGCTGCCCCGGAATCTCTCGCTCGCCCGCTCCCCTGCGTGGAGCGCGAGCCCCGCGTCCTCGCCCCGCCGCCTGTCTCCGCTCGCGTCGCGTCGCGGGGCTGTCTGCGGTCGATGCGAAGCGATGCGATGCGAAGCGATGCGATGCGAAGCGACGCGAGCGATGTGATGGCGGGGCCACGCGCCAGAGCCCGTGCCCTACCCGGCGCGGAAGCCGCACGCGCTGCGAGACGCCGCGCTGCGCTGCGCTGCGCCACGAGACGCCACGCCACGCCACGCCACGCGAACGCACGGCGGGGCGAAACGTCCGGCTTCGCGCGGCCTCGCAGCGTCAACATCGTCCATCTCCACGACCATCCATCCTCACGGCGCCACGGCCTCGACGTCCTCGCGGCCTCGGCGTCCTCGCGGCCTCGACGTCCCCGCGGCCTCGATCGCGCTGCGCTGCGCTGCGAGCGGCGGCCAGCAAACCCGCCGCGTGCATCCGAGTGCGCGCTCGGGGTCCTGGATGCGCTTTCTGCACCGTGAAGTGTCGCTGCGCTGCCGGCCCCGCACACCGCTGGAGCTATAAATAGCGCGAGCTGCCGACGTCCATCGCCCGCAAGCCGCGAGCGCGGTGAGCGAATGCGAGACGTGGCGCATTCTCGCAGCGAGCGCAGCGCGGCGCAGCGCGAGCTTGCGGTCACCGCGTGCGTCTCGCAACTCCCATTGCGAGCGAGCACGCACGCACGCAAACACGCACGCGGCCAGTGCTGGTGCGTGCGTCCAGTCGCGGAGACCGCAGGGTGTTGTTGGTGTGTTGGGTAAGTATGGGGCGAAGTGCGGGGGGGGGGGAGGAGAGCGAGACAGCGCGCAGTCCGTGCCGCGGCAGCGTCACCGTCGGACTCGCTTTTCGCGCACCGGCGCGCAATACAACCTGTTCGTCTGTCTGCAGCCAGCTTCTTGGTTGGCAGAAGCATGACGCTCAGAAAGTGCTGGAAGGCAAGCTAACTGTAAAGGCGAGCAGGATGGCACACCCCGTCGCAAACACGCAACTGACGGAGGGAAGGGAACTTGCGCTCCAGCAAAACGGTGGTGGCGTCGCCACACGCAACGCGACGATTGTTTTGGCCAACAGGCGTTTCTATGATTTTAGGTTACTCACTACGACGACCAGTCAATCAAGGCTTGCCTTACCTTGGCGTGGCTTTCTCTTGACATTACGCTCACTCGTCTTCGGCTTGAAGCTTACGCTGGCGAACAAAGAGCGGCTCCGGCAGCTTGCCGTGCTGAGCGACTTGCCAGCCGTCAAGAGGAGGTTTCTTCGCGCTGCCATTCTCCATGTTGACAAAATAAATGCGCTTTGTCGTCATCGAATCCTTTCGATTGGCCCGTCGCGACTGGCGCCGAGATTGGGGCGTCGAGGGCGGCAAGCTCGTGGCTCTGCCCCCTGACGCTGCCGCCTCCTCGTCCGTTTCATCAATGTGAAACATGAGCGAACCCACCAAGAGCCAGATGCGGCGGTCCGCGTACGGCGAGCGAAGCAGCGAATAGGTGGCGCCAGCCTTTTGCATTACAAACTGCGGAACCCCGTCCGCCACGCCCGACTGAAAGTAGCGTCCGTGGACCTCTGCACATCCCGAGTCCGTCACGACGACAGCCTCGCGGTTCATGAGCTCCATGTCCTTGAGGTAGCTATCAGAAGTCTTGCACACCAGCGACGGCGCAGGCGGGCGACCGGAAATTGCCTCCCATGAACGCACAGGCGGCTTGAGAGACCCGCCCTCGAGCTTGTTCACGTAGAGCAAATGAGTCTCTCCCGACCCCTTGACGAGCTTTAGTGTCCAGATCGGCACTTGACCCACTTGAACTTCGGAGCGCTCAATAAGATAGGTATCATCCGTGCCAGGGGCGGTCATGATGTACTTTGCAGCGTCTGTGACTTCCATTTGCTCGTACGAACCGCATGCGGACCGCGTGCCAGCGTCGGTGACGTTCACGCGCACAATACTCTTGAGGATGTGGCGCTTGCGTTGGCCCAGCTGTTTTTGGGCGTGATGCGCGCGGTAGCACGCCTGAAGGCGGATGGCGGCCCGCACCACAATTTGCTGTACTCTAGCCTCGAAGCGCACTTGCTCTTGGTGGGATCGAAAACGTGCCTGAATGACCGTGGCAGCCGTTTGCTGCTTGCTGATGGAGTTGCGGGTCATGTGCGTGCGCACATGCTTTTGCAGCATGATGGCTGCGTGCTTTTGCTCGAGCATGCGCGTCATCTTGCGTTTGGCTCCAAACTGACGAAATCGCGACTGGAGACGAATGGCCGCCACGTCGACCATGACGCGATTCTCCTCCTCGCAATGGCGTTGCGCCGTGACAATTACACAGCTCATGAAATGAGCAGCTGCCTTTCGAACGCTTTGCCGGCGCAGCGCAGCTCGACGTGGCGGCAACATACGCAAAAAGGCCTGGATGCGCACAATCTCGCGCATCTGGCGCTGAAACTGCTGACGCGAAATACTCGCTCGTGCATGGCTCTGGAGAAGCGTTGCAGCCTTCTCTTGCGCCGCCGTCTCGGCCTTTGCACGGGCCTCCTCTTCGATGCGAGCCTGTTCGGCGAGAAGGCGTTGCCTTTCGGCTTCGGCCTCAGCTTGCAGTCGTGCTTCCTCAGCCTCGGCCTCGGCCTGCAATCGAGCTCTTTCGGCTTCGGCCTCTTCGATTGCTCTTTGTTTGGCTTCTGCTTCTTCTGCCAGAGCTTGGGCGCGCGCTGCCTCCTCGGCGCGAGCAATGGCCGACAAGCGCTGTGTGGCGATGGTTTCGTAATAGTCATCCGGGTCGTACTCGATGTCTTGGGTTTTGGCCATGTCTCTTCTCGCTGCATCACCGAGATCAGATGCTCTGCTTCCTGAGCTTCTTGAACTTCTTGCAGGTTCTACTTCCGAATTTTTGTATTCTTCTTCTTCTTCGTTCTCGTCACCATCTTCTTGCTGCTGGTTGGGCGCGTACTGAGACGGAGGCTCGAGCAGCGAAAACGCTTCGGCTCCTGTCAGCATTTCAAGATCTCTGACAAAGGGATCCTCCTCCTCCTCATCTTCCCCCTCTTCCTCTTCATCATCGTCATCGTCATCGTGGGCAAAGTCAGCATCACTGGCATTTGCTTTTCTATTGGCTCGAGTTCTCATTTCATCTCCCGCGTGCTTGTCTCGATAGTGTCGCTTGAGGGGGATCTTACTCTGCGTTTCGTAGGTATGAGTCCACAGGAGCTGACTCTTCCGAATCGAGTCTGCGTCGCCCTTGCTTGGTGCTGGAGAGGCCGCTACAGTGGCAAGTAAGCGACGATTACTTTCATTCGTGAGCGGCAACTTGCGCGTCGAGTTTGGCTGCACGAGCTTTTGCCGATATGGATTCCTCTTGCGTCCCGGTGAACGTGAAGGAGACGTCGCAGCGGGGGGAGACGGCCGGAAAAGAGGAGCGTCGGGTATTCTTACCTCGCGGTCTGGTCCGGTCGTAATAGTCAAGAGAGAGGTCTTTGTCGAAGTCGTCTTGAGGAGCTTCTTCTGCAAGCTTTCAAGCTCGTCATCAAATACTGAAGGCGTCGTTGCATCACGCCAAACGGGGGCGGCCGTTGCCATACGCGCTAGTTTGTGTGTTGCATGATGTTTTCTCTGCGCTTCCTTGGACTTTTGTTTGGAGGGTTGTTTTGCGGATTTCTTTGGCGGGATCTTGCGCTTTTCAATTCGAAATACGGAAGGCTGGTCCTTGTCGACTATGAGATTGCTGTCAAGGTAGTCGCGAACAAGTCTCCGCGTTCGCTTCAGACGTCGATCCTGTCTTGAGCCTTTCATGGTAACAGGTCCAAAGGCATCGGCAGTTCGACCCGCTGCGCTTGCTTGAAAATGAGATTGTTTCGCACGCGGGGCTGCCGGAACCGCAAAGGCCACATCGAGGACTGTCTCACGACTGAGCCCGACGGCATTTCGCGCCGTGACCGCAAAGGTGCATGCATAATTGAACGCATGCACACTTACCATGGCGCTGAGAACACAGGCGCATGAGGTTGTCCTGTAAACAATTTTCCAGTCGGGTTCCTTGATGCTGCAGCGTTGTACGATGTACTCTTCGATGTCAGCTCCCCGGTCTTCGCTAGCGCGCCATTTCAGTTTGACGAACATGTGTCTGCCGCGTGCGCTGGCGGCGTGCGAGTCATCGTAGAGCGTATATGATGCATCAAGAGCAAGCACGGGTGCCGGTCTTGCGACTGGGGTGCGGACTGCAATCATGCGGCTGTACTGGTTGTTTTGTTCGGCATCTTGGCGCGTGCGAATCCAGTACCAAGTCGCTGCATCGAGGAGATTAAAGACGAGCTCCTTGTCTGCGTCGCTCTTTACGTGGCGCTCTCTTGCTCGAAGGAATGCGCCTGGTTCACTCGGCACGGCGGCCTTGGGGCCGCTCTGGTCGCGGGCAATCTCCACCACCGCGCCAAGAGGTACCGCGCCGGGCCATCGCAGCGTGAGAGCGCTCGATCTGCCTCCAACGACGGCGGGACATTTGGGTGGCGGAGACATGCTCTCGGTCGCCCTCGCGCGCAAAAGCCTGCGGCAATTGCTCGCTCCTCAACGCTCGAGCGTCGCGAGCTTCGTTGATCCGTCTACTAGCTTGATGATGAAGTGAGCGGTTGACGACGACAGCGAGGACGCGTTGGCGCGGCCGTCTCCGATCGCAGAAGGGGTGTGCACACGCATTCACGGGGCGGGAACGTGTCTCTCTCTCTGTGTGCGTGTTTCGGCTGTCCTTTTGCCTCTTGCAGTCAATGTAGAAAGGCGCAGAGGGAATCACAGGTAGGCCTAGATCGAGTTGGTCCAGCAAAGTTGCGCGCGCTTATTTCATTCATCAGCGACGCGTTGTATCCTTTTGCCGCGAGCTCTCTCGGGTGACACCGACCGCGCTCTGCGCTGCTCGCGGGCGCGGCTGACTCATTCTTGGCGTTGGTGTGACTGCGCGCTCCAGCGCCGGCAATCATCGCAGCATGACGGGGTCCGAGATGCCGTAACGGATAGGTGTGCTTCTGGTTGTGAGACGGACGACAAGGAAGAAAAGAATAGGGCCTTGAGGAAGGAAAGACCTCGTCCTCGTTTCTGTCGGACGCGCTGATCGCTCGCACGTGCAGTCACGCGCTCGCAAGTGCAAGTCAGGTCGTCCTTGTGATAACGATAGCAGGATCAAGGCGCGCGTCCGACGGACTCAGGGCGCAAGAAGTATGCACGCAGGAATCCTGACGTTCTTTCCTTAGGCACACTGGCACGGGATGAGAGGCTTGATTTGGCTTGAATTGTGAAAATTCATGGGCCACGTACTTGCGCAAGGTATCCCCATCCGTTGTGGCCGTCCACCCCACGATCCCTTTTCCTTCGCAAGCACTCAGCAAGAGATCAAGCAAGCATGCAATCTGCGTCCAAGCGTCCCCGCCGGCATACCTTCGTCCGGTTGCGACGCGAAGCGGCGCGACTGGAAGCGGCCGCGACGCGCTTCTCGGCGCTTGCTTCGTTGCTGCCGTCCCCGACGCCTCGAGCCCCTCGTCCCACTTGCCCGCAAAATCAAGCAACCACGCAATCACTATGGTCACTGGTATACAACCAACCATGGCCAATCACATGAACGAACGAACGAACGGACGAACCTCGTGCGCGTCGCATGTCGCACGCAGTCGGGATCGGCGCTTGCTTCCCTGCGGACCACCTGTGGAGGCGAGAGAGCGTGTACGTGTGCGATTGTGTGCACCGAGGTCGCGATCGCGTCGTCATCGTCGTGGAGGGCCGGCCCTGTCTCGACTGCCCAGGGGGGGAAGGCGAAGGCGAAGGCTTTCTCGGCAGACCGACGTGGACGGAGAAAGGGATTGGGCAAGCGTAGACGTAACGAAAGGAGACGATACAACTGCGAAACGACCAAGGGTGTGCTGAGCTGAGCCGAGCTGAGCTGAGCTAATAACTGAGCGGTCTGCAAAAGGTCAAAAAAAGGATTGGGATTGGGATCTGCATTTGGTTGGTCGGTTAGTTGGCTCGTTCCGTCAGGTTACGATGAGGTTGCATTCATGCCATGCGCGAGTTTCAATGCCTCGTCGGCCTTGGCCGTGACGTCGTTTGAGCTGGCACTAGTTCCATCTCATACTGTATCGTTTGGCTCATGACCTGTAGTGCCAGTGAGCCTGAGCCGATCCGACATAAGTAACCAGCCGAGCAACCAAGGCTCATTGGCAGTCCGGCCGCCCGACCTTGCACCTTGTTGTCGCCGCGACCGTGTTTGGTTCTCCAAGCCGAGGCAGGCAGCAGCCCGACTTCGTTGCCATGCGAGTCGACCTCCACCACCGATCTCGCCTGGCTGGCGCAGGTCCTGTCTCTGCCTGGCAGGGCCTCGCTGGAGCCTGCCTGACCCAGCTTGGCCCGTACAGCGCGAGGCAGCATGAGGCAGCGCGAAGCAGCGCAAGGCGAGCAAAGCGTCCGCGCAACCGGCTGCCGTAAATGCAGGTTTCCCGGGCGCACGCACTCGCGGTCGGCGCTGTCGACGGCGGGCTCGCGATCCGGCCGCAGAAGTCCGGCGAGTCGAAAAACTCTTGCGAGTTAAAATCTTCTTGCGAGTTGACTCAAGTTGGTTGATCGATCGTGCTGCGCTCGCCAGCACTGCCAGCCGTGGCCGGACCAAGCCGCGCGCGCGTGCACTGCCTGCGTCCATACCACTGCTGCTGGCCGAAAAACGAGTTGTCCGGCCGGTCTGGGGCCGCCCATTGCATGGGACAAAAGCTGGAGTTGATCGTTCGTTGCCTTCGTGCAAAAGTTTGGGGGAGACCGCGTACGTCCACGCGTACCGGGCGACGGTGCCTTGTTGGCCGGCCAATGTCGGCAAAGTGGGGCCGACAGGCGATGGTCGGTCGATTGGTCGGTCGGTCGGTCGGTCGGTCGGTCGGTCGGTCGTCTGCCAGTCGGTTGCGAGGCTCCAGGCAGCGTGACTGGCAGGGCTGTGTGACCAAGGATTGTCCGAGCGACGACTCGACGTTGGTGTCCCGGGAGAATGAGGAGGTCCGAGCAAGCGAACTGGCGCGAGGTTGAGCTAATCTTCATGATGAAAGGCAAGGCTTTTTCGGGCTAGGCCTAGTAGCTATGTCAAGTTGCACGGGATGAGTCCAACGAAGGTCGAAGAAAAGACAAAATGTAAAGAAGAACTTGCAGCAACGCAGCATTTTGCGGTGAGTGCAGTGATGATGCGATTCGAGCTTGGCAGCGAAGCTACCGACCGGCCAACAGACTCGGCTTAAGCGCGTTGAGGCGCCGATCGATCGATAGCGAACTCGAATGAAAAGGCCAGCTTTCGAAGTGGCCCGCCCGCTTGCTTGCTGGTTGCCAGACAGACAGACAGACAGACAGACAGACAGACAGACAGACAGACAGGCTGGCCGAAAGAGTGCCAGTCAGTCCGGACCGCAGTGTCCTCGTTTGACCGTAAGAGAGCAAGTCTGTGTGTGTAGGGATGTGGGAGGGCCGACGCTGTGTGTGTAGGGGTGCGGGGACGGGTGTGTGGACAAAACCACATCAAGCCACGATGGCAACTGGCACGCAATGAACTAAAGGACTAACCTACCCGCCCTCCGGCCAGCCAACAAAGGACCAAGGCAACTACTTTCACAAAAACTCGCGACAACGGCGACGATCGCGTGCGACGCGCCCATTCTCCCTTCCGCGGCCGCCATGTCTCCGCGATACCACCGGTGATCGCGCTGGTGACGACTCCAATAATTCGGTGACCGATACAGGACATGCAGCCAGCCAGCCAGCCCTCTCCTTTCCTTTCCGCATTTTTCCTTTCTCTTCCGCATTCCCTTCCACCGCCTTGCAGGCAGTTTATGACGTATCGCGTTCGGCACGCTTGCGCGCTTCCCATCAAGCTTTTCCTCCTATCTCCGTGCTGTGCTGGCCAGCCGCAGCCAGCGCAGGCAGCCACCACGCAGTTTCGCCCCCGATCAGCGCTCTTCTGCAGCCCTCGCCGTCCCTCCGGGCTCGTCTCCCGCCGCGCGCACCCACGCACGCATGCAGCGCGTCGCTTTGCATCATTTTTTGCACACCTCCTCATCAACCATCGTCGCCACGCATGTTCAAGTTCACGTTGCGCTTGCCATTGGTTGAAGAAGAAAGCAACAGCGTGCGCAGCACGAGTCGGCACAAGTCGCTGTCGGCACAAGCAAAGCAAGCACGTTGCCCCACGTGCGGGCCCTAAACCTACAAACTGCTACGTTGCAGCAGCGCGCGGGAAGGTCCTCGCGCCCCGCGCGCAAGCGTCCTTGGCTCGCCCCCGCCCGAGAACTCCCACCGCGCCCGCGCCGCCGCGCTGCGTCGCACGCCTCGCTGCTGCAGCTCGGGGCGCGGGCTCGAACGGCGTGGCTTCGCAGAAACCGAGGTAGGGCCTCGAGCGGCGGGCCCTAGCGGACTGTAGCAGCGGGCGGCGGCGCCGTTTCTGGCGACAGGCGTGCGCTTCTTAAGTTGCGAGCGAGTGTGCGTGTACGTGCTGCGAGAAGGCCAACTCTGCGCGCCTGGGCGAGCGAGCGAGTCCCACCTCTGCGGCGAGGACGACGCCGAGGACGGGGACGAGGCCGGCTTGGATGCGCAGCGAGCGTGGGCCTCGCTCGGTGCCCGCGCGACGCTGGAAGCGGAGGCGGGGTCGGCGTCGCGCACGAGCCGGCCCGTCGAGGATCGGAGACGGAGGCGGAGCTGGCTGCGCGAGGGGGAAAACGTGGACCAAGAGGCTCACGCGGCCGGAAATGAGAAAAATGTGCATGCAGGCAGGCAGGCAGGCAGGCAGGCAGGCAGGCAGGCAGGCAGGCAGGCAGGCAGGCAGGCACGCACGCACGCACGCATAACGGCGACTCCATTGCTGTTGCGAATCGGATCATCGCCGGGCTTGCTGGCTGGCTGTGGCCGCTTGGGAATCGCGCTAACTAACCGATTAGTTTCGGCCAAGATTGGGTGGAACCATCTTGTCGGAGCGGGCCACTGTTATAACCGACCGAACTCTGGAAGAAGAAGAAGAAGAAGAAGAAGAAGAAGAAGGAATAGAGACTTCTTGCGAGGGAGCGCCGATCGATGTTTCCAAGCCTTCTTGTTTGTTTCCTTGCTTCTCGCGCAGCTTCTCTAGCTTGACCGCGTGCTTGCTGCTTGGTTTCGTCGCAAGCTGATCCTCTCACGACCGACTAGTCCTTGCGAGGAGGGCAGCGAGAAGCTCTTGTTTCTCTGGTGGATAGCCGGAAAAGCAGTAGCTCGCAGCGCCTGGACGAGGACGTCTCCAATCACCAGCACTGGTGGCTGACGCATCGAAGGGGGAACTTGCTCCACGCTGCTAGAATGCCGGGTGGGTGGGCACATCCGTGAATATTGGCTCGGAGTGGAATACCAGGTTCCAAGCCACCATGCTCTGCTCTGCTTTTCCGCCTTGCCTTCTCTCGTCGCTCTTTGTCTGGCCGGACTTGGCACGCTTCTCGGCTACGTGGCTAGTATTTGATTGGCTGGCTGGTGATCGATCGCCTACATTAGTACTTGCTTGCCTGTTCTGAAGACGGCTGACGAACCAAGAAGTCGTCCGCGCACCAAGACAGCTCGGGTCGCTCGTTGACTCGTGGCCCGGGGATAGACAAAATCATGTTTTTCCTCACTTCATCGCGCAATGATCGAAAAGAAAAGAAAGAAAAGAAAGCAAAGAAAGCAAAGCCCGCTTTCCGACAGCGTCGTAGCGGTGCGGCGGTTAGCGCACTGGAAAGCGACGCCTCGGACTGGCTGGCCACTGATAACTGTGCGCAGCGAGGCGAGCGCGCTCGTTCCGCTCTGCGACCACAGATTCCTCTTTCAGCGTTTATCAAGAAGAACTCAAGTTCTCTTTCCTATTCTTGGCCACTTTTTCGCTGTCCACGCGGCTCCTTCCGGCTCCGCTCCGGCCCCGTGTCTCCGAGGAAAATCACGACATCCGCGCTCGCTGCCATCCGCCACCCTCGCGGCCGATCTTCAAGCTGCCGCGGCAGCGTATCCTCGCCGCCATTCACCCTGCCGCGGCAGGTCATCGCCGCGGCATAGTGCGAAGCGTCGACTCACCCTCGACCACCGGCCCCGGCGGGCGCACACCTTCTCTTCCACACCTCGCCCTACAGCTGGCCCGCACCTTTCGCACACACCCACATTTTCCAGCAGCGCGGTCACGGCTGGCTCCGCAGCGCGCGTGTCTTTCATACCGTGGCTGGGGCAGACGGGCGTGGTGGGGAGGGCGGGCGGGCAGACCGACCTGGGCCGGCGAGGCGACCTGCCCCGTCCCTTAAGCGGCAATCTGGCAACGGTCCACAGCCCAGCAGACGCTGGATCACGGCGCGACGGGGCCGCGGCGCGGGGCGGACCGGACTTTTAGTGCGGACGGGGACGGCAACGTTCGCGGCGACGCAGCAGTGCAGCGCTCACTCGTTCTCCAGCTGCAGCTGCAGCTGCATGCTGCAACAAGGAGCAGCTACAACTGCGGCCACAGCTGCGCACTCGTACGATTCGTTAGGCCCGCAGCTTTTTACTGGGGAAGGGTAGGTCCCCGAAGTCTCCCCGCAGAGGGGAAGCCGTCGCACATCGAGAGGCAAGCTGGCTGGCAAAGCGACAGCCGCCAGAGACGAACACGCAGTTCAAAAGGGGGGAGATAGAGACAGACAGACAGGCAGACGCAGGAAGGAAGAAAGGAAGGAAGGAAGGAAGGAAAGAAGTGAAAGACGGCTTGATGTGAAAGACTGGCGCGCTGAGCGAGTAACAGGTGGGCTAGTCCTTCCGAGGCTAGTAGCCGCGCGCGAGACGAGCGACCGAATGCAGGATCGACGGTCGATGGAAAACAAAAAATCGCAAGCAAGCAAGCAAGCGAGCAAGCAAGCAAGCAAGCAAGCGAGCAAGCAAGCAAGAAACCAACCAATCAACCAAGCAACCAACCAACGAACTTACGAACTAACTTCGAACTAACCAACGAGCGAGCACGCACGCACCTACGCACGCACGCACGCACGCACGCACGCACGCACACCCGCGAGGCGAGTCGGGCCGGGTAGAATGTGCCTCGGACAGACTCACACGTTCTCTCGCAGACCGACTGACAGACCGCCAATCTGGGCCCGGACCACGCGCTGCACTTGCGCATACGCACAGCAAGCAAGCGAGTGGTAAGCAAACCGACAAAGCGCGTCGTGGGGCTGCCGGACAAGCAAACGGAGTTTGTGCAAACGCGCAAAGGTGCAAATTGCAAACGAAGGTTGAGCGCGAGACAGAAATCAGCGGGAAGGAGCTCCGGAGGGGGAGCAGAAGACAAGGCTGCCAGCCAGCCCGCGCGGTCCGACAAACATACAAACAAACCATACAAGAACGAACGAGCAAGCGAGCAAACAGACGCACGGAGACGCGGTCCGTCTGCGTCGGGACAGACGCAAACGACCTCCGGACGAACGCGGGTGCATAGCAGCAGCGGCGCGGGAGCGGAGGAGACGGACGTGGCGACGCACAGACACGAGCGCCAAACGAAGATCATCAGAGATTAGGCGCGACAAACCAACAAACTTGAGACTTTCGCAGGCAGGCAAACGGAGCAAAGCAAACGCCAGCAAGCTAGTTCGCAGCGTGGGGAAGCGCATCGACCCGGAGACGCAGCCGGAAACTCTCTGTCGAACGCCAGCCAGCCAGCCAACCAGCCAGCCAGCCAGCCAGCACCAGCAAGCCAGCACGCAAGCAAGCACGTGCTCGTGCTCGCGCACGAATACAAACAGCAGTAGTACGTACGTACGAACTTGAACCTACTCGGAGCAAACTCGCAAAAGACCAAACCGGGCAAGGCAGGGCAAGCCGAGACGAGACAAGACCAGACAAGACAAGACAAGACAAGAGTCGAGGCAAGCAAGCACGCACGCACGCAAGCAAGAAGAGAAGCCCAGGCTGGCCCGGCCGATGCACCGGTCCGCAACAGAGCCCGCGAGTCGGCAATAGAATAGGCCGCGCAGGCAGGGCCTGGCTCTTCGGTTCTCAAAGCTGGCGCTGGAAACAGCCAGTCCCGAGGCACACACAGACAGACAAACAGACAAACAGACAGACAGACAGACAGACAGAGAGAGAGAAACAGAGAAACAGAGAGAGAGATCACAAAGCCAGAAAAGAGACGCACGAACAGACGCTCGCTCGCGCCCGAGACGACCGCGCGAGCCGCCGCAGCAGGCGGGCGGGCAGGCGCGCAGGCAGACCCGGGTCGCGCGGCGGGCGCGCGCGAGGGCTCGGAGGGCGCGAGGGCCTGGTTGGATTCGCTCGCTGAGTGACTGCTTGATTGATCGATTGATTGCGGGAGAACCGGGACTCGCAGGTCCCGAAAACGAGCGAGCGGCCTCGGGCCCGGCGCAAGGCAAGCAAGGCAAGGCGCCAGACCTCGCGCGGCGCGCGCCGGCGCGGGCCTGCTGCGGCGCGGCGCGCTCTGCTCTGCTCCGCTCTGCGCGGCGCTGCTCGCTCGAGCGAGCGGGGGCATCTGGCATTGGGCGGCATCATCGGGCGGCAGAAATATCTTGCGCGGAGACGCGGAGACGCGGAAACGCGACGCGGGCGACGCGCGCGAGCAGCTGCAGCGCGCGCGGGAGGGTGGAGAAGAGGAAGGAGAAACAGACAGGCAGACGCGAGCAGACATGCAGACCGCGCCCCGGAACGAGAGCCGCGAGGCCGGCGAGGACCCCGGCGTGGCTCGCGACGAGGGACCTCGCGACGACGACAACGACAACGACGCCGCGCTCGAGGCCGAGGAAGACCCCGAGCTCGCGCAGCGAAGCGACAGGAGGAACAGCCGCAGCGGCAACGGTAACAACAAGGCTGACATGAAACACAAGGACGCGGGGAATGGCAAGGAAAAGCAGCCTTGTCCGGCGAAAGCCACGCAAGAGCTGCCACGCGCCCATGACCTCCCTGCTTGCGAGGAACCCGCCACGCAAGAAGCAGAGCCAACGACGGCCCGAGCAACCCGCGCAAGGGAATGCGACCGGCAAGAGGAAACCAGCGCGTCAAGCAATCCAAAAAAGATGCCCTGTCTCGCGCGCCCTGGCATGGAGTCTACCGTACCCCTTTCACCCCAATCTGGATCTTCACTTTCAACTGCCGCGGCAACGACAGAAGCGATGCTGACTGGAGCAACAAGTAGCGCCGTATCCTCGTCAACAGTAACGGCAACTTCACCTGCACCATCAACCTCAACAAGACCAACGACACTGACACCACCATCAACAGCATCACAGGCAGTACCAGCAGCTGCCGCTTCGCCACGACCGCGACCAATACCAATCGCAGGAACCGAGACGACATCAGCAGCAGCAGCAACAGCAACAGCAGCAAGTGGAACTCCCAACATCTCCCCAAGATCAGCTTCATTATTGTCACTTATTCCAGGCCCGGGGTCACCAACACGGGCTCGAACAAAAATGGTCTTTGCTGCGAGCACAACAACGCCCCCGGCCTCATCGCTAGGCTCGCCTGACAGCGCAACACACGATTCGCCATCGTCAGCGGCCTCGGCAGCTGAGGCAGCATACCCCAACCCGCCCGACCACATTCGTATCCGGGGTCCACGGCCGCAAGGGGCCTCTATTCGGAGGCGCCGAAGGACGCAGCGTTCCTATGCGGGTCCATTGCCCATCTTTCGCCGCCCACCATCACCACCTCATCCACCAGCGCCTCCATTCTGACTCTGACTCGACACACATGAAGACAAAAAGTAGTATACCCGATGCTGGCACGAATGCATCCGCGGACACACACACAAAATTCATAAAGGGCAAACAAGCAGGCAGGCAGGCAGGCAAGCAGGCACGCAGAAATGCGTTGATTTCATTGCCGAATGCGACAGCATTTCCATGACCTGCAATGCATGCGCCCACCCGTCCGCGGCATTGTGTCGAGCATGTGCGAGCATGCGGTATGTACTTCTCTTCTTCTTTGCATCGAAGCATCCTCGATTTATCGTGGTCGACCCATCGTTGTGCATTTTCCAATTTGTTGAACCCTTTCTCACCAAAGAAAACCTCATGTATTCCGTTCTTTTGCTCATCGCCTTGCTTTCCCATCATGATGCACATCTCCATTTCTCCATCCGTTTGTTCCTCCCTCCCTTCCTTCGTCCCTCTCTCACGCGAGCAATGCAGGGCGCAAGCATGTCGATTTTTTCCCCACTCTTGCCAACGTCCGCGTCAACTGATGATGATGGTGACAGACAGACAGACAGACAGAGACAAACAGACAGAGAGACAAACAGACACACAGACAGACAGACAGACCGCCGTTGTTTGTTTGGGCGGACGACGACTCTCCATTCGAAGATTGATCGATCGATCGATCGATCGATCGATCGATTGACCACGCGACCGAGCGGCCACCGGGCGGGCGGGCGGGCAAAGTTGCAGTGCTGCGCACGCGAGGTCGGGCTGTCTTTAAGATGGCCGCAGAGGCTCAAGGATGGTCCGGGCTGCCAGTGCATCAGGAAATGGCAGCCGCGCTCGCAGTGCTCTTGTGCATGGCGGCAAGCTTGCTGTTCTTTGCAGGAGCTCCACGCCGCGTGGGCGCCGACGGGGTCTCGTCAGACTCGGCGTTAGTGCTCACTAAGTCGCAGCGCAAACGCATCGAGCGCCTGCGTCTGCCCGAGATCTATGTCAAGACGTCGAGGCGGCTCACCTTGCGACAGTCAAGTGCGGAAGACTCGCTCTTGCAAAATCTGCGCACGGTCGGCGAAAAGCTCTACCAGTTTGATATTGATGCCTATCGGGAGGAGGCTCTCAACGCTGCCAAGACGCCTCTTCTGGTCTTTGTCAATCGCAAGAGCGGCGGCCAAGTCGGAGATCTCATCCTGCAGCAACTGCGGAACTTCTTGCCCGAATGGCAAGTCTTTGAGCTCGGAGGACCGCACGGCCAGCCGGAACGCGCCCTCGAGCTCTTTCGCGAAATTCCCCGTTTTCGCGTCATGGTGGCCGGAGGCGATGGTAGCGTTGCCTGGGTGCTGGCCAGCATCGACGCCCTTAAGCTTAAGGAACGCCCGCCGCTCGCGATCTTGCCCGTGGGGACCGGCAACGATCTCTCGCGCGTTCTTGGGTGGGGCGGGGGCACCACTGGCCTTGCCACGGGTGGAAATGCTCTTGTACGGCATTTGCTCGAAGTCGCCGACGGCGCGGAGGGTCCGCTCGATCGTTGGAAAGTGCGATGCCTTGGCACAGGGAAACGCGAACTCGTTCTCAACAACTATCTAGGCGTTGGCGTCGATGCGCAAATTTCACTCAACTTCCACAACAATCGCGAGCGCAGTCCGCATCTCTTTACGAGCAGCTTCATCAACAAGTACATTTGGTACGCATCGAGCGGCGGCAAGGAAATCCTCATGCAGCGCTTTGCAGATTTCAATAACATGGTTCATCTCGAGTGCGACGGCGAGCCAGTACCCTTGCCACCACATACAGAGGGCCTTATTGTTCTCAATATTCGCAGCTATGGAGGTGGCGTTGATCTCTGGGACGACGGCCTGAGTCCTGCCGAGCATCACGACGGCCGTCTTGAGGTCGTGTCCGTGGCCTCGAGCTTTCAGTTGGGCGCTGCGCAGGTTGGCCTTGCCAAGCCCACGCCTTTGAGACAATGCACTTCGTGTCGCATTTTCGTCAAGCCCACGCGCAAGGAGTTCCCCATTCAGATTGATGGCGAGCCTTTTCTCTTGGACACCAAGCGAGACGAAAATTCCGTCATCCAGATAGACTTTCTCAATAAGGCCAAGGTCCTGCGTCCCCCATCGGGCCACATCAAGGTTCAGGCTTTGCACATTGAGACTTCCCTGCGCATCGCTGTCCAACGAAAGGTCATTACGGAGGCGCAGGCCCAGGAGCTCCAGCGCCTCATCCTCAAGTGATTGCTGCATGCAACTTATCACGTTGCTATCGTTTCTTTGTCCATTTTTACTTCCTTCTTTGTTTGGAAGTAGAGTCTTCGGCAACCTCCATGTAGTCTTTTGCATGTTCTCCGAGGCAAGTTGGAAACTGCGGCCACGCGGATGCTCTGTGTGTCACGACAATCGTGGGTAAGATAGTAATACCTCCGCCAAAAAATGAGCGAAAAGAACAGGGGAAGGGATATACAAAGTTCAAGCCAGGGACTAGCCTTTACACGCTGTAAATATTTTGAGCAAGAAATTTTTTGTAAATTCGTTTTCTTGTTTGCGGATTCTCTCACATACAAGTAGTCTTCCACCGCTCAACTTGAATTATATAAATTCCAGCGTCCCCACTTGCTCTATCAAGAGTTGAAAGGCCTGATGACCGAGCGGTTAAGGTGCCACGTTAAGGCCGTGGTTCGAAAGAGCGTGGGTTCGAGTCCCACTCAGGTCAACTTTTTCTTTTTTTTTGCTTTTCGTCGCTTTTTTTTTTTTGGAATTCATGAAAAGCCGTCACACCGCTGCCAAGATGAGCACTATTCAATCAAAAGATTGTGCGAAGGCAAGGCGGCAACACAACGCGAGACGGCAAGTACGCACGATGCCCGCATCCCCAGAAGCGGCGCGTGCAGAAAACACGTGGCTCGTAGTGCGCTCGCACAACCCCTTGCCAGGAGCTTGTTCCCGGGTGGTGACCTGGGCTCGGCAAATTCAGGGAAAACTTGCAGGCATGACCGTGAGCGTGGACACCTCTGCGCTCGGACCTGGCGTCGCCGTAGAGCGCTTTCGTGCTGCTGGCCTTCCAGACTGGGTGCAGGTTCACGAATACTGCGAGGCAGACATGGTGCGCGCTTACCCTGTGCTCACGGAAGAGCTCAAGAAAAAGCCCGCCATGCAAAAGGTACGCCAACTGCGCGAGGGCGTGTACTCGCTGGCATGGGGTTTCCATGGTTGTGCGCTCAATATCTGGTTTCAGAGCATTCCAGGCGAGAGTCGGCCTGCATTCTGCTGGGTCTTTGAGGATGACGTGGGATTTACGGGCGACTTGGCCGACTTTTTCGCTGCAACACATCACGAAACTGCCGATCTTCTCGCCGATACGATCAAACCTGTTTCCAAGACTTGGTTCTGGTGGGACACTGTTTCCGATGAGTACGATGCTCGAGTTCCGCTGCAAGACCGATGGGAGGCGCGAGAGCACGTGCAGCGTTTTTCACGATCCCTTTTGGACGGTTTACATCAACTTGCCGCAGAACATCGCTGCGCAGCATGGTCTGAGCAGAGCACGCCGTCTCTCTGCCAGCACTTAGATCTCGAGATGGCCCAGATTGACCCTGTCTTCATTTCTCGCCCTCGATTCTCCTGGGATACCCGTCTTGAAGAATCAGACTGGTTGGCACTCGTGTCTGCGCGCTCCCCGCGTTTTCGCAACAAGCTTTACCACGCGCTCAAATTCTAGCGACCTGTTACACGCCTTCTTTCACGCGTTCCTTCTCCTGCTTTTGTATGCATGCTGCATGCACAGTAGCCTATCTTGCACAGCACCTCGAGCAAATTAGACCCCCCTTCACTACGTTCAAGGAGTTGACACGCTCTGCAAATGCGCCATGTTTGTGCAAGCGAAGGATGCTGCCTTTTGTGTGCGTGTGTATGTGTGTCAAAGTCGATTCCAAGGGTGGTGGGTAGGCGCATGGCTTCAGAGGGTTGGTCTAAATGGATTGGTAGGTCCCAATGGATCGGTAGGCCCCAATAGATTGACCACCCCCGATGCTCAATCGATGCTCATCCATCTTTATGTTACACACCCTTCTGCCTCTTGGGCACGCAAGTCGTCACAGTCACTCTCGCTTTACAGCGGCAACGATCGTTGCCGTCGAGATCGCCTGAACACCTTGACGATCCCACCTTCATTTACCTCCCTCCTCGGCCTCACCTTCAGTATGGCTGCCGGGATGCTCCGGTTGCTGCTCTCTCTGCCTGCCATCCATCGCCATCGGTAGGCGCAGATGCTTCCGCACGTTGCCGCGTCTTCTTCTCGCATCGCATCGCATCGCATCGTATCATATCGTATCACATCGTATCACATCGTATCACATCGTATCGCACTGCGTCACCCACCTGCGACAGCGACCATGGCGAGTGCGCGACCTGCTGTGTTTGTCACGGGCACGCGGCGCCCTCCTCATCCCCCTCACCAAAACACCCTTTCGCACGCGCCCATTCTGCACTTGCCCGACCGCATTCCGCACTTGCCCGACCGTATTCCGCACTTGCCCGCGCGCATTTGGCACTTGCGGTGCACAGGTGCGCTCGCTGGCTCCGGAAATTAGTAAGGCTAGCAGCCAAGCAAGCCAAGCCAAGCAAGCCAAGCCAGGCCACGTCAAGCCAGGGGTCCAAGCCAGGCCCCAGCGCTCGCGGCGCGCGCTCGCGCCCAGGCTGCCCCGCTCGCGCCGACCTTCCATCCCTCTTTCTCCCCGGGCCGCGCGGCGCGAGGCGGAGGCGCGAGGCGGAGGCGCGGCGGTGCGCGGGACCGAAACGAAGCGGGGCTGGTTTCTGCCGCCTTATGTCCGGGAGAAGAGGGGTAGCAGCCCCAAAGCGAGCAAGAAAGAAAGCGCGAGAAGCGGAAATATAATGAACGCGAAACGAGACGCGGAGCGGCAAACACGAACACGATCGCGCGGGCGCGGGCGGCGAGCGAGAGGATGCGCGCGCGCGCGGGGCCGCAGCGGCTGCTGGCGTTCGGGCCGGGCGCGCTGGAGGCGGGCGACTGCCGCGAGCTGGACAGCAAGGCCGCGCGCAGGCGCAGATGGTCGAGATGGGCGGCGGGCGCCGTGATCGCAACTCTGGGCCTCCTCGGCCTCTCCGCCGGCGCGAGCCCGCTCGCCGCGCTGGCCGCGCTCGCGGAGCCGCCCAGCGAGGAGGCGCGGCTGCGCGCGGGCAACGCCGAGGCCGCCGCCGGGGAGGTCGCCTTTGGCGGCGGCCGCCTCGAGGGCCTCGCGGATGACGATGACCTCGGCCAGGGCCTCAGGCCAGAAGCCGATGGCGCTGGCGGCGACGACGAGGGCGACGGCGACGCGGACGACGGCAACGAAGGGGGCGACCGCGACGCGGAGAGAACTGGCGATGAAGACGAGGAGGAGGAAATCAGTGACGACGACGACGACGACGGCAGCAACGACGACAGCGGTGCAGAGGCACGTGAGGCAGCCAGCGACCAGGCGGACGATGGGTACCGCGGACCCCGCGCAGAGACCTTCACGATCGCACACACGGGCGACACCATGATCAGCCAGAACATCAACTTGCACGTGTACGCGCGGGGCGAGTATACGTACCTGTGGAACTCGGTCTCGCACCTGTGGAAAGATCATGCCGACTTGACCATCTCGAACTTTGAGGGAACGTGCACGAGCCTGACCGGAGCGGTCCCGCGCCGAAAAGTGTCAAATATTAACAAGGCCAACTTTCGGTCCGTGTACACGAGCAGTAACACCAAGGGTGGGTTTAACTACCCGCCCGCATTTGCGAGAGCGCTCTTTGAAGATGCAAAAATTGACGTCATGACATTGGGCAACAATCATATTTTCGATCGGAGCGTTCAAGGCATTGGCATCACAAAACGCACGCTCGAAAACATTGGATTCATCACTGCCGGCGTCACCGATCCGGCCACAATCGAGTCAGCACAGGACTTCAAAGACCCAGAACGCTGGTACAAGATCGTGCGTCGCAAGGGATGGAAGCTGGCGCTCATCTCGTGCACGACCTTCCCCTTTGGTCAAAACTGGGCGCCCTACATTCTCTTTTGCAATGATGTCCTCAGCCTCATCAAGGAACACGTCCGCCCCACGCACCCGGATCTCGACGCAATTGTGGTTTTACCGCACTGGGGCACTGAATTCGTTGTGCAAACCACGGCCAACCAGAACAAGCTCGCCAAAGCATGGATAAAGGCTGGCGTCAACCTCATTCTCGGAAACCATCCTCACGTGGTGCAGCGCACAGAGAGCACCCAGGACAGTGACGGTGTACGCACGTCGTTTACCGCGTATTCCCTGGGCGGTCTCGTCGGGGGCCTCGGTCAAGCCGCCAAAGAAACGGCTCGTCCTCGAGCATCCGCAGTGCTGCTCGCGACGCTAGCCAAGTCGGCAAGCGGGCAGACCATCGTGCAAAATGTGGTCATGGAACCAATCTGTGAAGTCTATGAGCCGTTCATGATCACTCGTGGAAAGTTCGTCAAGACGATTCCGGTCTCAAGTACGGACAAATGCAAGAGCGAGGAGCGCATTGTCACCCAGCTCCTCGAACCTGCAGCAACACGAATGTACCCCAAGCCTGAGGATGATGCCATGTCCACTTCCGACTAATCGCTTCTTCTTCTTCTTCTTCTTCTTCTCATCTTCTTGTTTATGATTCAGAAAGCAGAGCTTTGTTTGTATGTTATTATGCGCGTTCAAGCCAAGGACACAGGCAACTCCTTCTTTCGCTTTACTCCTTCATGCGATTCATCCCTTCTTGCAATTTACTCCTTGCAAATTTTAAGATTAATTGTCGAGGCTGGCGGGTTCATCCTCGTCTAAAAAAAAATGCAAACGAAAACGAAAAAAGAGAAGAAGGGCAATCGACTACTAACAGACCCAACGCCGACGCAAAGTGATAAATTTCTTTCTTGATTGAAGTCAACGAAATTTCAAGGAATGTGCGGAATACGCGCGCGGAATGCGTGCGTGCGCGACATGCGTGTGCGGAATGCGTGCGCGGAACGCGTGGAACGCGCGGAGACGAGTCTAGCCATCGCCTTGCTTCGGTTGTCATGTCTACCATCCTTGCAACTAATAATAGCGCCTCGTCCAGTGTGAGGCGTTGTTACATTTGCGGGAGGAGATAGACAAAGTTCAGCAGCGTAAAGAACATCGCTTGCCGGGTTGACTGTGCGACAAAACGAGTTGTCATTCTTTAAATTGTTTGCATCTGGTCAGAATTGGACTTCGCCGGGGACTTCTGTCCTCCCCGTGCGGAAGCCGAGGTTTCCTGCATTTCCAAGCCAAACTCCTCGCGATGCTCATCCTCGTTAAAGAAATGGTCCTCGTCGAGAGGATCTTCGACGTCGTCGTTGGCGACACGACGGCTTGGGACGTAGTCGTCGTCATCCTCAAGACCATACTCTCCATCTTCAGCAGGCAACTTGAGGTAGGCGCTACCTTCCACAGGTCGAAAAAGGTAGCCAATGACACCATAAAAGAGAACAGAGGCCGTCTCGCGCAAAATGTGTGCGACATAGAGGTGGCGGAAATTCATTGCGTTTCCAGCAAGGAAAACGATGATGCGAGTGAAGTAAATGTACGCAAAGACGAGCAGATAAAAGCGGCGAAACTGCCTGAGCTTGGCCAAGTTGACCTGACCCTTGCCGTCAATCTGCGACTGACTCTCGAGGAACTGAATGTGCGAGTAAATGGGAAAGGTCACCGCCAAGCAGCAAACGAGGTCCACGAGTTGAAAGGCGTTCTCCCACTTCATCATCGCCGAAGACCCGCGCGTAAGCTCGTCCGCAACCACCAAGGCAATGTTGGCCACCACTTGCAGCGAAAACGCGGCCATGAGGAACTTGCGCTCGCGAGGGCTCAGCGCAGGCTTGAGCAGAGACCAGCCCGTGCCAATCATAATGATGACGACAAAGAACATGATGGTGCGCAGTGCGCGCAGCAAATGATACAAAAAGTTCCACGTCACCGACGACCCATATACCTTGACGTAATGCATGTCAAAGGCTTCCGCAAAGACGGTCAACGTCTTGAGCAGCAAGATCACCGTCATCATGTGATGAACCTTGTGCACGCTCAGCTTCTTCCGCTTCAGATACGTTATCCAGGCGACGAGCATGCCGAGGAAAACGAGACCATAGAGGAAGAGAATCGTCGGCGTCGGCATCTCGCCCGCCGTCAGGTAGTTCGGTCCCGCATTGTACATTTCCGTGTGCAGCGTGTACGATGCGCCTACATCTGGGCCGCAGCGCACAAACGAGAGGTCGTAGATTCCCTCCGTGGCCAGGTCAACCTCGTGCGAAATGACCTTTGACAGAGGGAGGGACTCTTCTCCCTTGAACTCGATAATGCCAATCAGCTGCAGCTCGCGCTGCTTGTCGATCGGGCATTCACGGATCGCGTCCGTCGAGTATTCTTCTCTAATTTCCTCGTGAAAAGCGTCGAGAACCATGTTTTCCGAGTCTGCGAGGTGCAAGAGAAAAGCGGCACGTGCCCCCTTGACTTTGCTGCTAAAGGAAAAGTCCTTGACCTCGATGTCCACCTTGCCGCCTTGCACCAGGCCAAACTGCTCCACGGCGTACCACCTCCGCGACTCGTCCGAGGCGCTAATGTCGACCTTGAGCCCAGACGCGCACACTGCCATGCTCAGCGCGAGCGAGGCGCCCAGCACCATCTTGACGCCCGTCATCTTGGACGCCGACGTCGACCGCCACCTCACGGCCACCCCGAAGTCCACACCCCTCGCGCGCTTTTTCCTCGCGTCGCCCTCGCGTTGTTTGTCCCCGTTGCGCACCTCAACCGCGATGACACGCTGGAGTTACTCGCGCTCGCCGCGACGCCTCTCTTCGAAGGCGGGGTCGCGGACGGGAGCGGAGGGCAGCAGAGGCGAGCGGCCGGCGCCGACGGGCGGGCGGGCGGGCGGACGGCCAGGCCTCAGCGGCTCGCGCGGCGGCGGCGCCGGGCGAGGGTCGTTCTTTCGAGGACGGAGGCGTTGTTTGTATGTTTGTTTGTTTGTTTGTCTGGCGCGAATAGGACGATCTTGGAGGCCCGGCAAGCAGACTGTTCTGCGGTTCAAACTTCGCACTTGCGCGACGCCCCGCAAGTGAGCTATTCGCCCATTCTCGACTTTGCGGCCTCCCTCCCCCGCCCCTGCGCGCTATAACCCACTTGCCAGGGCCCCGCGAAGTGGACGCTGCACGTATACCCCACTTGCACGTGGGGCGCGTAGGGGCAAGTGCGCCTGCAGCGCGGATAAAACGGTTGCGACGCCGATAAGGCCACTTGCGGCGGCTCGAGGCAAGTGCGCTATAGCGCGGCGCAAGCGCGGCGTGTTCAAACCCGATTGCCGCCGTGTTCTCGAGCCGCCGCGGACGGCACGGGCGCGCGGGCAGACAGGCAGGCAGGCAGGCAGGCAGCTACGCGGGCGGGCGCGCGTGCGTCTCGCCAGCGCGCAGTCTCGCTCCTCCTCGCCTTCTCCCGCATCCTTCCCTTCCCGCCCCCCTCGCCCTCGCCCGCCTCGTCCTCCCGCGCAGGGGGCCGGAAGCAAGCAGTTCCCTCGCATCGAATCCGTGGCGGGAGAGACGACGTCGACGTCGACGTCGAACGACGACGACGACGACAACGTGGGCGAGGGAGCCTAAGTCTCTTGAGGTCTTGCTGGGCTAGGGCAGAAGCTGCCATGGAGAGATCCACGGAGACACACTGGGATCCGGCGAGAAATGGCTTTTTGCCGGCAAACCCAAACCGCAATTTCTTCTGCGAGGCTCTCAGGGAGCACATCAGCGCGTATGATGATCTTCCCGAGCTTGCTCGAGAACGCTCGATCGGGCCTCGGCTTGAGAATCTTCGCGTCCTCGACATCGTCTTTGAGTATGAAGCTTACTATGATCCCATCTCCTGCGTCCTCTTAGCGGAACCTGAAGAGTGCGAGAGCGTCTTCACCCTCTTCGGCATCCTCGCAGGCGCCTATGTACACAAGGACACGGTCGAATTCTCGCAAGGGGACGCAGCTGCAGCGAGCGAAAGGCGCAAAGAAGGCCCCATCGTCTTGCCCGCGTGCATTAGTGTGCCGCTCAAGAAACTGGCTGAACATCTTGGGCGCCAGCCGATTCTCGATTATGCCGGATGTGTTCTTTCCAACTGGACGTTGATCGACGCCGACAAGCCCATGACTCCAAGCAATGTCCGTGTACTGCGCACATTTACCAGAACCGTCTCGGAAGAGTGGTTTTACAAAATCCATGCCGTGATCGAACATTACGGCGCAGAGGCAATCACATCTTCGGTGGCCATCGTTGACACGCTCGACTCTTTGTTCGAAACCAGGGCCGATGTGGCCACGTACGATGCACGTATTCCGCCCATGGTACTTCGCCTTCGCGCCATCGAAAACGCGCTCAAACAGATGAACATTATGTTGGGCCGCATGCGCGAGCGCTGTCGTGAGGTGGACTTTTTCAATATTGTTCGGCCCTGGCTCAGTGCCTGGCCGGAGCCAGGCGTCGTCTACAGCACCAGAGACTCGAGCGATCTCGAGTCTGAAAAGTATACGGGTGGGTCCGGCGCGCAGAGTTCCATCATGCCGTGCATCGATGCACTTTTTGGCGTTGGTCATGGCGCAAAGCAAGTTGCTCAGCAGCAAAGTCGGGTAGAGGGTGCCCGTGTCGCGATCAAGCAGACTGAAACCGTAGCAAAGCACGCCGCGGATCGCGAAATGTTTCTTGCTGCGCTAAAGCGTTACCGGAAATATATGCCACCGCCGCACCGCCGGTTTATTGAGCGTCTCGAAAACTCGAGCAGTCTTCGAGATCTCATCTGCGAAATGGAAGTCCTGGAACGCGAGATTTTAAAACAATCGCGCGATCGAAACCTGCCCGTGGCCGTACACGAGCCAGTTTTGCGAGACGCAATTCATCTTGGCCAGAATATTGTGCACTTGAAGGAGGCATACAACGGCGCAATGAACGAGATTATCAAGTTTCGTCAAAAGCATGTCGGCATCACCGTCTCGTACATTACCAGTCAGGCCAAGATCCGTGCCGCCAGTCTTCAAGCCTCCGGTAGTGCGTCGACTGGACAGGAGCTCTTGAAAAAGTCATCCAAAGGAACGGGCGGTAGCAACTTCCAGTATCATCTGACACAGCACATTCGTGACAGTCGAAGCTGCCTCTACGAGTTGCCCGAGAATCTCAACCCGGCTCCTCGACCGCCCGAGTCTCACGTCATGCCGAGTCTCGGCTCACGATTGCCGATATCTAGTCCATTTGCTCGAGCCCCTCGCCAAGTCTCCATGTCTCCTTTGACCTCACCATCTGCTTTGAATCGAACTGCCCATGATCGATCGCGATTATCTGCAAAATCGCCCACAGCTCCCAGCTCTCCCCCAGATCCCGAACCTTGATCTCATTTCCGACTGCTGCTTCTCCTCATTCTTCATCTGCACCAAGTGGCAATAATTTTTCCCCAAGCTCAAGGTTTGAGTATACCAAGCTCCTCCTCATGGGCGCCGAATACGAGCTCTAGGCCTACCATGCATTACTCTTGATCGCTTCCAGAACTCGTTTAATTGACATCTTCGTACTTTACTGCCAGAGATATAAAGAAATCGCATCAGTGGACCAGGCATTTTTAGCTTTGACGCATGCACAAGCGCAAAAAAGTTGTGGCTGAATGCAAGTAAGAGTTTCGTGAGGATGTTTATCTTTCAAAGTATCCATTTGGAGTTGTAGCAGACGCCAAAGGAAGACCTCTGTGTATGCAAGAAAACGAAACGGTGCACAGCACTCAAATGGCATACCTTTCACGTTGATGGCAGCACGTAATCTTCTGTAGCCTGCTGCATCCTTACTTGCGTCTGCACTTCTGCCACTGCCATTGCGATGTGTGAAGCGTTCTCAAAGGTTGGGCCCGCGCGTACACATTAAATTTCATGTGTGAATGAGAACGAACGAACATTGCTCGTGTGATAAATAATGGCGATCATTCATCTTGCTTTGAAGGAGGCCTCTCCGCCAAAGAAAGACGGACCTCAACGTAAGCAAGAATCGTGAATCGGCATGAGTGAACGAATGATGTGTACGATTATGAGGTTGACAGCGATGCGTCCTTGTTCGTGAGACGCGGGTTAGCCCATCCGTCCCACGCACACCCGTTCTCCAAGGTATGCATCCATCTATCCATCATGGGAAACATGAAGAGTCGCTCGATCGAAGAGAAAGGTGACCTGCCAACCTTGTGTATCGATTTGACGAAACCAAAAGCCGACCGCGCTGCGCCGTCTGCGGGCGGTGCGTGCGTCGTGGGCCGGTGGTGGCGGCGGCGGCGGGGACAGCGCGAGCAGCGGCTTCGAGTGGCGCGTAGACTGGCGCGATCCGACGAGCACGGACGCGCAAAACTGCGCCCGGCACGTCGGGAGTCGAGACGATGCGGCGAGCTTTGCCGGCAGCTCGTGCTGCCGAGTCCTCTGAGCCCTCAACGGCGAGCCCATGGGCGCATACTGAGCTCAACGCCTCGCACGAGGGACCCGCACGGAAAAGGGTCTGGCAGCAAGCGCTCATGCGCGCCATGGTGGTCCTGATGGTACTTGCGATGATCATGTCCGTCGCGTACACTATGTCAGATGTCCCTGCACCGCAAGACGTGGGCGTCCTCGAGCAGGACGCATCCGAGCTGGAAAATATAGCAAACCAGATGAAACCAGCCGTGACAATGCCGACGGAAATCTCTCCATTGTCAGAGTCAGTGAGCGAGACTCCTCGTCCCCATCTCGAGCACAAGAAGATTGACGTGGTGCAGCAACGGTCGCGAGGACTACGAGAGTTTCGCATGCGCCATTCGTACCTCGAATCCTTGTCACGAGCCTACAAGGCAAGCGGGTGCCAGGCGCGGCCTGTCAAGGGTATCTTACGACCAGACTATAATCAGGTGTGCTGCTTCATCACCGAGGGGCAACGGAAAGTTTCGACATGCCTACCCTCCTTGGTAGTTATGGGCGCGCAAAAGGGTGGCACCACGGCTCTGCACTCCTATTTAATGTTGCATCCCCAGCTGAACCCTCCACGCAAGAAGGAGTTGCACATTTTCGATATCGACCGAAACTTTAATTCGTGGCCCAATCAACTCAAGGTGGCCTTCCGCGTCCCAAAGCAGCCCATCTTAACGAAGCAGCACGAGTCGATCAGCTTCGAGTCTACACCGTCTTACATTGCGTCGACTCTTGCGTGCGAACGCATGTCCACGTTTTTATCCCCTTGGACTGTGTACGTTCTCATATTGCGCGACCCAGTGAAGCGACTCTGGTCAGAGTATAACATGAAGGCAAGGCGTATCCAGAACCAAGACACGACTCTTCAATCACTGTTCGACCACGCCGACGACTTGGCAGTATGCTGGACGCCGACCGAAAATGACGATGACGCGGTAGATGGAGCAAAGTCTAAGGACAGCAGCGGCGATAGCGTGCCTCCAGCCGAGAAAATGCGTCGCGAGCATTGCCAAGAAGCACTTGACAAGCATCTGGATGGCAGTCGCGTCAAGGCTTCGCAAGTGTCTCGGCGAATGGTGAACCTTAAATTTGCGATGGATTTCAAGCGAAAGTGCGTGGATACGGCCAAGTTGGGCGCCAGCATTGAAGAATCCCGCGAGTGCGCGCGCAAACTTGGAGTTCTTCGCGAAACTCTACCCGATATTCGCCAAGACATCATCCAGGAGTCCAAGTCCCTGCAACCTTGCGTGGACATGGCGGCAGGGAAGCAGTTTTCCGAGGCCAAGGTTCCCGTATCTGCCTTACCGTGGACAGCGAGAGAGCAGGAATGCCAGGGTAAGCTCAAAACGCGCATTTGTCCCCAGTGTGTCCGTGAGGCAGACTCGGAAGGCTGTGTCGCAAAGTGCTTTTCGGCGAGTAATGGAACAGCCCAGGAATTGGCAATCCAGATGGGTTGCACGCCGCCAGACGTAGGACCATATCCTTCTCACAAACTTCGTTCTCCTTCTGCCTGCAGTGGTGAGCTCTGCACATGCTACCCGAAGGCGGTAAACATGGCGGATATTTCCAAAAACTTTTTATGGCGTGGTCTCTACTATCCACAGATCCAGCAGTGCCTCCGTTACATTCCGCGGTCGCAGCTTCTTATAGTCGACAACGACGATCTACGGCGCGATCCAGCTAGCGTCTTGGGGAAGATCACCAATGAGCTTGGCCTTCGTGATGCACCGTACGGGGGTCCTGGCTTCACCTATGCAGATGCTTCGAATGAATTCAGCCGCAAGTATCCGGAGTTTGCTTCAACGACGGGCTGGTCAGAGGACGGAAGCTCGTCGGTGCCCATGCCAGAGGACATCGAGCTCATGCTTCGTTCCTTTTATGCGACTCCGAACAAGATGCTTTTTGACCTCATTGGCAAGAAGTTCGATCACTGGTTATGACGTCTGTCTGCTCTATTTGCACTGTCTGGAAACTTGGCCGCAAACTGCGTCAATATTCGCCTTCTTAGCAGGCATCTATCATATCATGCAAGTTAAAGATGTGTTTGCATACCCGCCCAATTCACTTCTTTGGCAAAAAGGACATTCCATGGACCACACGGGGTGCGAGAACGTTGTGCGGCAAAATTTTCGAACAGTCAGGAAATTTACGATCGTCAAATAGTACCTGTACGATGATCTTACATTCAGCGCACGGTCGGGCGTCTGCGAAGCTCCTCTTTCGAGAAAAGCAACCATTCAAGGAACTCTGCATCACCTAGCTAGTACTATCCACAAAGTCATTCAAGGAGTGCAGGTACAAATGTACTGAATAGTTTGAGTTGTTATTGTAAAGCTGCGTATTGCAAGTGTGTTGAACTGAATTTGCATTCCAACCCGGAAAAAGTTGCGCCGAATGATCTGGGATAAGGATCTTGATACAAGTCATCCTTTTGGTTGCTGCATTTTCTTTTTGATTTACTTGGGAACGTAGTGAGGCAGCACTTCGACGGCTTCCAGTCTCTGACGAAAGTCTCTCCTGATGTGTTCAACGTGACTCGCGGCGCCCTTGGTGTGCTCCCCTGCACGAATGAGCTTGTACGAGTTCATTGTGCACGTGACGCATCTCACCGCGCCGTGCCGCGGCATCCTCGAGTAGACCCGATCTCGGCGAGTGCGTCGCTGGCGCCAGGCAGAGCAAATAACGAAGCAGCTTTCTCTCTCTCTCTCTGCGATCGATTCTGCTTTTGCCCGCCGCTCACCGGCCAGAGTCATCACCGGGGCAAGCGACCAAAATTTTGTCTTCGTCGTGTGCGGGGCGCGGTGCCCCTCCCTCCAGGGCACCACCAGCCTCTCTGTCGACAGGAATGTCCCGCGGCCGCAACCAGGCTACGAGACGCGAAATTCATAGAGTTTAATTTGGTTGCACGGGGCCCCGGGCAAGCAAGGCGACTAGGCAGTTCCAAGGCTGTCTGAGGTGGTCTTTTTTTTTGCTCCACAGAGCCTAGACCCGACCCCGTTCAACGGCTCGCTACTTGCTTGCCAGCTCGCCAGGTTCCCCACCCCCCCCACAGCCTAGACCAGCTTTGGCGGCGGGCACTCTGCTCTGCACTGCAAAGACGAGGAAACATAACGCCGTCGCCGCCCCCCACCCCCCCCTGACATGCGTCCGTGCAAACTTGTAAAAAACGAACAATTCTGGCTATGCATGCTAGGCACCCGGCGAAGCTAGCCAGCTAAGTCGGTCAGCTTGTTGGCGGACCGCCTTAGCAAGTTGATGTGAACATTGTTCAACTCCAGTACAGCCGTCCCGGACGTCTCGAAAACAGTTTCCCGGTTTTCGTAGCACGCATCAAGCTTGCGCATTCCGCCATCCATGGGAGGCGGCGAGATCTGCAAGCCATGCAGCCGACTGCGACCAGCCAGTTGGTTCCTCCCACGCGTGAATCCATTCCATCGTTCGCTGTCGCAAGACGGAAAGGGTCAGTCGGTAAAAGTTGTGACTTGCATGGTAAAAATCCGACACCAAAATGCGCACCCCTCCCAACTCTCTAGCACAAACGTGGGCCTCTGTTAATGGCCAATGGATTCCGCGCAAGACTGGCGTTTCGACGAGTGGCCGTCCGGGACGTCAAGAGGCGCGGATGTAACAAGTATGTCGCCAGAAACCGCGCCACGGTGACCCAGCAGAGCCTTTCCCTCCCATCCATGGGCGTTCTCTACGGAGAGGGAAAAAATGGTTCTACAGTTTACCATACCTTGTCCAACCAACCAAGGTATCATCTTCATTATGAGTGACCTACTGGCGACTGCCATGGTCAACAAGAATAGAAAATGTACATGTCAAGCAACAAGAGCAAGAGATAGGTTGTGGAGACACGAACGACTCGATGACGCATTGTATCAACAAAACGAAGAGGAGCACGGACGGGTTCGGACGCTTGCGACTCCATTTTGAGTGGCTCACCAGCGCAAAAGCCAGTAAGTCACTGAAAATGGGAATTTGCATGTCAAGCAATGAGAGCAAGAGATTGGATGGGGAAAACAAACAAACATATGACACGGACAAATCAATGACGCTTTGTATTAACAAGCCGAAGAAGAGCACGGACGGTCCTGGACGCTTGCGACTCCATTTTGAGTGGAGAACCAGCTCCTTGCATGCAGCATGCGTCCCATCCGATGTTTTTGTTTTGTTTTTGATTGTGTTTTTTATTCCTGTCCGTGCAGCCGCAGTCCAGTGAAGAATAGCTCGGCGCTCGGTCGTCTGTCTCACTCATTCTCTGGTCTATTCCAACGCAAAAAGAAACGTTAAAACACAGCGCCACTGTCAAGTAGGTCGGTCTACACACGACGCCTACTTCTTGACATTGCCAATGTGGTAGCGCTCGAGGAGCGTGGGCACCGTGGAGGGATGCTGGGGTCCGGCAACGGCTTCGGTTGCGTCCCGTCCGCCAAAGTTGATGATGGCGTTGTCGCCACCCTGGTGAAGATCAAGGTACGTGGTGACATCAAAAACGCGATCCTTGACAATGATCCAGAGATCCTCCTTGGTGTTGTGCTTGGCAATCTCCTCGAGAGTGAACTCTGCCTTGGACTCCTCGGCAGCGTTGGAGGGCTCGTCGATCTTCGAGTCCGCGGCAGCAGCCTTGGGCGCCTTGGGGACCTTGGGCTCAACCTTGCGCGAGGCCGAAAGGGGAGTCTCGCGGCGCTTGAAGCGCACCATGTTGGGACCCTTGGGCGGCACGACCATGGCCTCGTAGTCGGCTTCCGGGAAAGGCGTGACGAGATCGAGCTCATAGGTGGACAGAATGACCGTGAGGATGGTGCGGACCTGCATGAAGGCAAAGCTCTCGCCCATGCAGGTGTGCAGACCTGCGCCGAAGCCGATAAAGCTGTACGGCTTGAGCTTGGCAATGTTAAAGTCGTCCCAGCGAGAGGGGTCAAACTCATCGGGGTTCTCAAAGACCTCGGGCAAACGCTGCGCGATAGCGTTCGAGACCATGGCGCGGTGGCCGGCGGGGATGTACGTACCGTCCGGCATGGTGATGGGCTTCATGACCTCGCGCATGAGCATGATGAGAGGTGGGTGCAGGCGGATGGCCTCCTTGACAACCTTGTAGAGCTCGACCTCCTCCTTGACGACGTCGTGCGGGACGTCGCCGCTGGCAAAGAGACCTGGCTTCTCCTCCAGCGAAGCGATCTCGTCGAGGATCTTCTCGAAGACCTTGGAGCCCTTGTTGCGCTTGTCCTCGAGCAGAAAAAGGAGCGACCACGTGCTGACGATGGACGAGGTGTGCTGGCCGGCAAAGAGGGCGGCAAGAATCATGCCGGCGATCTCATCGTCGGTGAACTTGGTGCCATCAGAGTAGGTGAACTCCATGAGGGTCTTGATCATATCGGAGCGCTTCTCGGCGGCCTCCGGATCAGCGCGACGGCGCTCGAGAATGCGCGAGAAGAGGGCGGAGATCTCGATGCGGGCATGGTCGCGGGACTTGTGGGCGGCGGTGGGGGCATTGGGAAAGAAGACGGAGATGGGCGTGAGGCCGTTGTCCAGGTGGGCATACAAGGTGGACATTTCCTGGAACATCTCGCCGCGGATCTCGGGGCCCAAAAGGGTGGCACTGGCGGTGTTGATGATGAGCTCCGCAAAAGCCTTGTGCAGGTCGACGGTGCCGCTGTCGCCCCAGCGCGAGTCCAGGTAGCTCTTGACCTCGGCGGCGATCATGGGCGGGTAGGTCTTGATCACGGAGGGACGCAGCGAGCGTCCGAGGGCGCGCATCTGCTGGCGGCGCTTCTTGAGCGGGGAGTCGTACACGACGCCCTTGCCGAAGATGGGCTTCATGAAGCGGTACGGGCGGGCCTGGTCCATCTCCTCGTCGGTGGCCTCAAAGAAGACCTTGTGGGCATCGGCGCCAATGAGAAAGGTGCACTTTTCGGCCACCATGTCGATGGTGAAGATGTTGCCGCACTCCTTGTAGCCCTGGCGCACGAATCCGAGCGGGTCGGAGGCGAAGCCGATAAAGTTGCCCACCACGGGGATGTTGGAGCGGAACTCAGGCGGGAGCTTGTAGCCGGCGGGGGCCTTGTCCTTTTTGGCCATGCGGTACACGAAGATGAAGGCCACGAGGGCCACGATGAGGGCCGCCGTCACGGTCCCGATCCATCCGCCCACGGTCCACGCGAATCCGAGCGCGCCGGACGACTGCAGCGTGTTGGCCACATCGCCCGTGGCGCTCGCCGCGCATACCGTCACCATCGTGTTCTCGCTCCCCGTCCGCGCCGGGCTCCTGCCGCTTGCGCAAACGCCGCCGCCGCCGCCGTTCACCTCGCGCGCGAGCGCGCCTGCGAGCGAGCGAGCTGCGTGCGTGCGAGCGTGCGTGCGTACGCGACTCGCGCTGCGCCTGCGGCCTGCGCGTGCTGGCGTCCGCGAGCTCGGGCCAGGGGTCGGGCGGGGCTCGCGCGTTGAGGGTCTGTCTCTGCCCGGGTCTGTCTGTCTGCCACGTCGGCTCGAGTCGCGTCGCGGCGTCTATTGTGGCAGCGCTGTTGCGGCGATTGTAGCAGCGCTTCTGCGGCAGCACGATGTCGTCGCTGCTCCGCTCCTCCCGGGGCGCGGAGCGGGCAGGCAGCCGAAGGCCGCAGCCGAAGGCCGCACCGGGCGCGCGAGCGGCGCGCGGCGCGGGGCGAGGCGAGGCGAGGGCCGGGAGCGAGCGGGGGAGCGAGGCGAGGAGGCGGGCGTCCGGGCTGGCGCGGCGCGTGGCGATGATTGCGGCATCCCCCTCGCGGGGGGCGCGGGGGGAGTTTGGGGGGAGAGGGAGGTGAGGGTGCTGCGGAGGGAGGCAGGGCCGCGGCGAAGGAGGCCGCGGAAACGCGCGCGGTGCCCCCCCCGCTCTTCTTACGCACACGCGCACGCGCGCACACGGGAAGGAGGAGGAGGTGCGCACAAACAACAGCGACAATGGCGTGGATGTCCAGGCGCAAGTCGAGGCCGGACCCAGGCAGGCACGCAAAGCAAAGCAAAGCAAAGCAAAGCAAAGCAGCTGTCTGTGATGGGGACGCACGCAGCCAGCTTGCCTGCGCAGAGCGGGCCGGCTGGGACTGCTGCGACTGCGCAGCGCCGCGGTCGACGCGAGGGTGGCCGTGATGACGCAGCCCCCGCCCGGCCGCGGCGGCGGAAAAGGGTTGCGCAGATGGGGTTAAAAAGGGTTGCGCAGAGAGGGGAGGAGAAGGGGTTGCGCAGAACTCGAAGGAGCAGGAGCAGGCGGCGGAGACCCCGAAGCGGCGCGGCCGGTGCGGCTGCCGCGCGCAAGGCGACGCCCGCGGCCGGCGCGGCGGGCGCGGCGGGCGCGGCGGGCGAGCGCTGGCTGCGTGTCGGCGGGGCCGGTCTTCTCGGCTGCTTACTTGCAGCAAGGCGAGCGAGGAGCGGCTCGCAGTCGAAGCGAAGCGAAGAGAAAAAAAGAAAAGAGAAGAAAAGAAAAGAAAAGCGACGAAGAAAAGAGAGAAAAGATATAGTCATTGGTGTCGTTGCAAAGCAAGCAAGCAAGCATGGATGAGAGCGCCGATACAGCAGAGAGCGGTGGCGATGCAGACGTGGGTATGAGCGACACCGAGCTAGAGTTTGACCTTGGCCCGACTCTAGATGCACTCAGAGCTGAGCACCTTGAACCTGATGACGATCCCATTCTGCAAAGCAAAACCAGAGCAGATTCAAATGAGTACGAGCGCAGAGATGAAGAGGAGTCTGCTTATATTTACGAGACTCCAAAGGACACCATCACCTCGCTGGCGTCCAACGACAGCTTCCCCATCGACCTCGTACAGGCCAAAGTTCGTTTTGCAAAACACCAAAGCGAAGACGATACCAACATCAACAACAACAATCAAGCGATCTTGGAGAACGGTGGTGCTGACACCTTGTCGAGACGCCACGGAGTGGTCTCGTCAACCCAGTCACAGCCTCAGTCTCGCACCTTTAGCATTAGAAGGGGAGCTGCGAAACCGCAAGCGCAAAGCACCACCGCGCGCGGTCGCCGAACAACCAAAAGCACGCTCCTCGACCGCAGAGATATTGTGGACGAAGCCGCAAGATTCGCCGCAAACAAAACCCTGCATGCCGCAAAAGATCATGCCTTTCGCTCTGCAGCTTTCGAAAACACGACCACTGTTACGGCAGACGCCATGTTCAGGGCATTGTACGAAGAAGGAAATGGATACTTTGCTGGAAAAAACGATCAAAACAACAACGACGCTACGCTCGATGCAAAGACAATAGATCCCCGTCCCGGGACTTTGCAAAATCTTGCAGCTGCATACGAACACGTCGACCATAACTTTCGAGGCTTTTGCGTCGACGACAGCGCGCCTCAGCGCCCCTCAGCCGTACACTTCTGCCGCGCGTGCGTTACTGGAGATGTCGCTGCTGTCCAGGCAGCTCTCGAAGCGACGAGGGGCACGAATCGTGCCCGTCTTGTCAATTGGAAAAATCGAATCGGCCAGACTCCAGTACATCGCCTCGCGGCACTTGCGCGGAACGCTCTGAAGCCAGCACACGAAACGATCATGGATATCCTCTTTCGCGCTGGCGCCAGCGCAGACGAAAGAGACTGCACAGGCTGGACTCCTCTCTTTTATGCTGTGCAGAATGACCATCGCGCCATCATTGCCATTTTGTGCGATTACGGAGCGAGCCTTCGTGTGCGTGATGATCCCGCAACACTCCAGCAAGAGGTGAACAATATACAATCCGAAGTCGCCGAACTTTGCAAATTGCTCGACATGGCAAATCTTGCCGCTGAGGAAGATAAGCAACCGCGCTCCATTTTCAAATATTGCCGCGATCTTGGTCGTCCAGCGACGCTGAAATTTCTCGTGGACATCTCAGCAATTCGCATAGAGTCTCCAACCCGACAATTTGCAGGATTTGCGCCTCTCTTTCGCGAAGATACCGTATCTGACGGGCACGACGCAAAAGAGGACGATGAACTCGAACTTTTCGAGCGGGACAACGTTCCCCACGACGAGCAGCCAGAAACGGTCTTGATCGAGTGGACGTCGGCAGCGCGCACTTGGGACTTTGACGTCTACTTCCATGTAGTGCATACCGTCTCAGATATGCGAGACCACGATCCAGAGGTCGTACTCAAGTCTGGGCCGGGCCAGGTACGAGAAGCCGTCCAGCTCGCCACAGAACTCATGCGCTCGCGAATCTGGGCTCTGAATCGCTTTCAAATTGCACCAGGCTATGATATAGACTCCAAACGAGATTTCTTTGACGTTCTCGAAGATTCCATTGTCGAAGACGAGGAGGCGCTGAGCCGCCGCAGCTCACTGCGCATCTCGCGGGACTTTTCGATGAACAGGACCTTTTCCGGATCGTCTTCTCAAGGTCCCGCCTCACCAGAGGGACTGTCTAGCCCAATGACGTCCACACGCTTTGGGCTCGAGCTGATAGGTCGTGCTGTTTCATCTCGCACGATTGGTTCCGATCACGGTTCGTCCACTGTCCCATCGAGCTACACCCTCCACGTTGGTCGCGTGGAGGGCGCCACGAAGCTTCGCTGGACCATGCCACCAAATTTGCGGGACACAATTGCTCCTGACAGTTTAGCCATTTTCGAGGTCCGTCATTGCAAGAACGACGACATCGCGGGCTATTCCGAGGTTTTTCCCGTCTTCATGTTATGACCGCGCCATTCGAAAGGAGAGCTTGGCTAAATGGAAAAAAAAAGAAAAGTAAAAAAGAATCCGTTACGTTGAAAGAAAACTTGCACTTGAGAAAGCAAGTCGAGATCCTTTTATTACACTTCCTGCCAGGTTATACTTGATTCGCGTCAGCTCATCAGCTCATTGCCAAGCGAGTTTATTATTCAAGAAGTAAAAGGGTTCCTTTCCATTCCTCGAGCGCGCGGACCGTCCCGTCATCTTCCCATGAGTCTGTGACAGGACACGAGTGGAGACCGAGTGAAAGAATCCTTGTCGTCCTCCGCGCCGGAGAGAGCTCAGGAAGCTAGCTCCACGTACATAGCAAATTCGTTTCAAGGTAGACGCGAAAGGAGCTTTGGCGATGCGCACGATCATGATGCGAGCAGCCGAGGCACTCAGCGTGCTCGTGCTGGCCACGAGCGTGGTATCGACGAATGCGCGCACCGTGCAAGTCGCCGTCGTCAATGATTTTGGGGCAGCGACATTCGCTGGCCAAGAGGCTGAGTCGGTACAGTGGAGACACGAAAGCGCGCGTAAAGTCGTGAACGAAGCGCAAAAGTGGTTTGATCGCCTTTCGTCAGCAAGTACAGAGGTGCCCAACCTTGAGCTCACACTTGTCGATACGCTTTCTATGCGAACACAGGCGCCATGGGAAACTCGGCAGCTCACCCAAGAACAAGTTCTGCAGGAATTCTCCCTTTGGACCACGGATGCACTTGAGCTGCGACGAAATCCGGATACTTTTTATGTTCTTTTCTCAACTGCTTTCCAAGACACAAGCGGAACGAGTGCTCATGGTAGCATGGCATCTGACGCGCCGTATGGCGTCATCAATGCTGGTAGCTCTTCGTTAGCAACGCTTGCGTTTCGCTTCGCACGCGTATTGGCCATCAGCATCGGAGCAAAGTCGGATGGAGAAGAAGTTGATGACGCCGATGGCGCAAAGTACTCGTGCGAACCTTTCTCTTCGCTCGAGAGAGGGATAATGCATCCCGACTTTGCTTCTGCCGCCACCGCGACCCCCACTCCATCCGATTGGACCTGGTCAGCCTGCTCTATACACTGGATCGAGGAATGGTTTGCCATTCATCCAGAAACGCGGAACGTCGAGGATCCAGTTGCATTCTCATCATGTGGCAATGGCATTATTGATGAAGACGAAGAGTGCGATTGTATTGGCAACGATGAAGCCTGTGATCCTTGCTGCGATGCCAGCACTTGCAAACTTCATGCGTGGGCAAGCTGCAGCATCTTCGATGAATGCTGCAAGGATGCCTGTATGTTCCGTTCACGTGGAACAACGTGTCGTTCAAGTACGTCATCATGCGACAACTCAGAAGTGTGCGATGGCGTGAGCGCGAATTGCCCTGCAGACACCTTTCGCGATGACGGCGCTACGTGCACGGACACTCTTGGACGTGGCGGCACTTGTTTCCAAGGCATTTGCGCTGCGACGCCGACCGCTCTTTGTCAGTCCGCTGGGTTCAAAGGAGCTTGCACAAACGAGGGCGAGGAGTGCGGCTTGTTGTACTGCTATGCTACGGCACCTGCACGAAACAGAAATCGGGCATGCTACGAAATTGATCAGCTTGTCTCCGACGGCACCAAATGCGACAGCGCTGATGTGTGTAGCGCAGGCGTCTGTGTGACCTCGTCGTCTGTCCAAAAACTATCTCTACATTGCTCCGATGATGTGCTCGATGGAGACGAAACCGATGTGGATTGTGGTGGAACTGACTGCGACCCGTGCCAAGTTGACGAGAAATGTCTAGTCGACGATGATTGTGCACAGGAGGGCAACTCTGGTCTTGCGTGTGTCGAAGGCACGTGTGCCCACACGTCTTTTGATGGTTCAAACGCAAATGGTGATGCCGTCGCCTCGGCCTCTTCGCAGGATACTGTCGTCCTGACGATCGGAGTCATCCTCGTGTCGATCATCCTGGCGGTGCTATTGCTCATCTGCTTTGCACACATTATCTTGGCAATAAGAACTTCATCACGCAACGAAGACGACACGGAGAACAACGTTGAGCCCGCACCGTCGCGCCGAACGAACATCTATCCATTGGCGACAGATCGTCCCAAAGACAAAACACGTGCTCGCGCCGCGGAGAATGAGCAACCCAATCTCATGAGCGGCTGGAAATGCTCGCTATGTGCGTCAGTCAACACCGAGGCAGATAGTAGATGCGCGACCTGTAAAAGATCGAGCAAAGACAAATCCATTGAAAGCACATCTCCACACTCTCGAATCAAATGGGGACGGACGAGTGCACCCCCTCCGCGCAAAAGCCGTTTCAGCTGGTTGTGGTCTTGGCGCAAAAACGAGCGCGATCAAACCAGCGAAGGGAGAGAAAGCTCGATGATTGTCATGCGCCGCCAAGACGGAGTTATCACTACCACTCGTGTTTATTTCAATGATGCCGAAAGTGATGACGATGATCAGTGAGAGGTCATTTCTAAAATGTGTGTCAATTAATCTTATCCTTAAAATTTGCTTTTGCGTCCTCTATCTTTTACGCCTCAGCACCCACCCAGAGCGCGTTCTGGATGTCACAGCGCTCGCCAGTGTAGCCCTTGAAGCACGTGCACAGACCAGTTGTGTAATCGCAGAGACCGCGACCACCGCATTCGTCAGCTTCCTTCGTACCCGTACCATCAGCGGTCAGAGCCTGAGTAGCCGAAGCAACAGTCGTGTCTGCGACGTTGTCTTGCAGAAGAAGAAAGGAGCGATCATTCGTGCCATCGTAGCTCGTCACAGATGAAACAACGCTGCTGATTGTCGTACCACCCACATTGAAGCTGAGAGGATTGGATGTGATGGTCGTGCCAGACCAGTCATGCTGGGTAGAAATGTAATCTGTCTTGAGTGTTGCAGTCGCTGTGTTGCCGTTTGCACAATAGCCCTTGGGATCATTGATAGAGCTCGTGAACGAAAGATCAGTCCCTGTACTAGCCTCTGCGGCGAGAACGTACTCTCCGATCGTGTTCAAACTGCACACCAGGATAACGGTTGCTCCTGCAGGCATGATGGCGGATGGAGCAGCTTGGAAATCGATATATCCAGCTGCAAGATCGACCGACGCAGTCGTACCGGTGATGGAGATGGCGCTGCCCTCATAGTAGCCGACGTCACCATCCGAGGTAAGAGACCAGGTCTTCTCGACGGAAGACTGAATGTCAACGGTAGAGTCTTGAGCGTTGGTCTTGTCGGTTGCTGTGACGCCGGAGACATCGACAGAAAGCAGATTGAGAGGCCCGGAGTTGGCCGGGTCCGAAAATGTCACCTTCAACTCAATGCAGCGAATGTATTCAACTTCAGTGCAGCCAGTCAAAGTTCCAGTCAAAGTTTCAGGCGCACCACCGAGCCCATTAGTATTAGAGCACGATCCTGCATTGTTTGGATCCTCCATGAGAGTTAGGGGCGTAGAATCAACAATCATATCCGGGCAGCTACTCAATCCGCAGCGCATCATGGTTTTCGCAACACCGTTGGTACCATCAGCATATGCATTGGTGAGATCACCCGCAATGAGGGACTCACAGTAGCCTGCGGTGACACTGACAGAAGGAACATGAGCATTCGGGAGAGCCTGGAGAGCTGCTGCGGTATTAGAAGCGACAAGGTCTGCATTAGCAGAACCATCGTAATGCTGCACATCAATGGGCGCAGTGGTGTAAGACTGTCCATGATGGTTCTTGTAAGTAAGCGTAAAGGAACCCCCGAGACCGTAGTAAGTGGAGTCAGCGGGATCGATGTACTGAGTGTTCATACCGTTCGAGAAGATACGAACCCTCTGCGTTTCGGCAATCTGATGAGTCTTGGTCATGGGATCATCTCCCTTGGGGCAGATCATGTCTTCGCAACCAATGCCGCCGAATCCGGGGTCGCACTTGCAGGTGCGCATGTGATCAGCGTCCCAGAGGTCGTAGGCGAGCGAGCTGCCGGTTTCCTGGTTGTATTCAGCGACTTGCTGAGCGATGGTCATGCAACGACCGTTGCCATTGCAGTAGTTTCCACCCGGGCAGGTGGAGCGGTCGCACGCGGAACCCTCGAAGCCCTCGAAGCAGGTGCACTGACCAAGTTCGCGATCGCAGAGGCCAGCGTTGGAGCACTCCATATCGAAGTGACCCTCCTCGTCCGAACCCCACGAAGGCCAGTACTCCCAGGAACCGCCCATGTTCTCGACGGTGAGGACATGAGCACGAGAGGTGAATGCGGTACCGGGCTGGTAGACAGCCGCGTCATAGCGATCGCCATCGCCGTTGATGTCACCGTTCGGAGTGGTCGCCCATGCACGACCAAAAGGGCAAACACGCTGCTCGCACGAGTTGCCACGGAAACCCTGGTAGCAGATGCACTGATCGTTGTCGCTGCAGCGGCCACGTCCAGAGCAGCTGTTCGGGCAGGCTGCTTCAGCCTGGAAGACGGCGAGCGCCACTACGGCACAAGCCAAGATGCCACGCTGCATCGCGACGGCTGTTTGCTTGCGGTTACGTATGGGTATCGCGCAGTTGTTGCTGCTATTGCGATGGGAAAAGCACGTTGCGGTTTTGCTGGTTGGCAGGCGTCTTTGCCGCAGCATCTGGTGCGTCTGTTCACTCAACACTTCTTGACCGTTGAGGTCTTTCACATCATGTAGTTTGCGCCAATAGGCTACTGGGTATGCAATTATCACTCGCACTCTCGCAGATCTCTCTCTGGTTTGACCCTTTCGGACACCCCGAAAGGTTACCGTTTTGCAGGGAAGTAGTTTTACCGGATACATGAGCATCTCGGTGATCCAAAATTTAAACGAACTTGGTCTGGTAATAAAGAGCTTGAACGGAAACATGCTTTTCAGGACAGCTTGCACGTTTTGATGATGCGTGCGTTTGGAGTCCAACGGCTTAGAAATTGTTTGTCTTTGGATGCAGGGATGATGGAAACGGTCCGGAGTTGTCGAAGCGTCATTCAAGATGAGCTTTGACAGAGAGATGGGGAAGAAAGAGACAGACAGAGAGAGGGAGAAGGCAAGAAATGTGTCGGTTGGGAAATTGAGAACATTTTACCGGAGATGTCGGTTGGAGTGCGCGCCTTCAAGTTCAAGTCCCGAGCCAAGTTGAAGTTAAAAGTTAAACGCGGGGTAAAGGCATCATGTGAACGCGGATCCATCAATGTCATCTTTTGGAGAATTCATGTAGCGCCCGCCTTGTAAGATCAACAAAAATAGAGAGAAAACTATGCGTTGAAGAAGGAGTGACACTGACACTGGTTACAGCAGCAGTTGCAGGTTGCAAGTTTTTATATATGAACAAAAACATGATCTTCTTAGAAAGAGTTTATTTTAGAGAGGCAGGGAGGGAGGAAGCTTACAATGTGGGTGCACGCAAAAGTTAGGCAGTAGTAGCCTGCTCTACAGGTGGAAGTACAGCCAGCATGTCCCGCGGAAAGACGATATCAGCATGAAGTATCATACATTTGACAGCCTTTACGGAACTTGGCAAGTCGGCGAGCGTCTGGAGCATATCCCCGTTGGATGCGTGGTCGCCAGAAGAAGGATTCGAGGCGCGCTTACCGCGAGAGAGAATGTTGGGAGCCCAGACGATCGTGAGATTATCGATGGTCATTTTGCTGGTTGGGCACCATGCAATAGAAATATGACACAAAAAATGCATGAGATAGCCCAGAGCGTCAAGGTTTGCCTGTGGCATGGAGATCATACGATCCCCCATTTGGTATGCCAAAGTGGTCATGTCTGGGATACATTCAGCCAGACGAAGAACCTGGGCGTGCACAGCTTGCGGTACAATGGGCTCCGGGAGATCTCGGAAGAAAGCCTTGAGCAACGAAGCGACAGCATGCACGGAAGGTTCTGCGAGACTTCGTGATGATTGTGAAATTAAGATCGGCGCAGTTGCGGTGGCACTTTGATCGGAGTCTTTGGCCTTGGGAGCCGCAGGGCGACCGCCGCGATTATACTGAGACTTGAGATACTCGACAACGTTTTCATCCCCGGGTATGCGAAAGATACCCTCTTGACCAGCACCTCGCTCCAGAATGCTTTCAACGCAGTCTTGAAGGACAGGGGGAACCCCCGATGCGCTTTGGCAGGCAACCTGATGAAGCGGAGCGCCAAAAACGAGCGTAGATGTCCTTGGACTGCCGATGCTATCTGTGCGAAGGCGTGAATTGGCACTCGAGGAGCAAGCTTGCGTTAGCGTAGACGCCGATGCGGAGCGCGGTGATCCAAAGGATGACGAGATCGCCACAGAGCTCTCAATGCCCAAAATGGTTCGTGTGCTCGGCAAGCCAGAAGAAGCACAATCGAGGGAGTCAGAGGTTCCCCTGGTTTCGTGCAAAGTCCTTGCGCTTGACTGACGAGAAAACGATGAGCGAATCTCCTGGTGTCGGATTCCTCTCTCTGTGAGCAAACGTGGCTTGACGCGATGACTCCGGGTGCGCAAGGCTGCGTCCTTGTCCTCTTCGCCTCGGTGGAGACTCAGATTGATTGGCGTTGAACCTGTTGCTGCGGCCTGGCATAGAAGGTCGCGCATGCTCTGCCCACTTGCAATGGCGGCGGAGACGCTTCCGGGGGAAGTTGGTGAATCTGGCGGTGAGGGCACAGCACCGCACGAGTCCACATCAGCGTCGGCGGGCGTCTCTGGTACGTTGAGCACGCACCCAAGGCGCTCCACGAGCTTGCTCGTAGAGTGGACGTATTCGATTTTCTTCCAGAGGCGACTGCTTGTAAAGGGTCGTGCTAGCCACATGCGAGATCGTAAACGGCGCGAGGAGGTAAGGACAAAGACGCATGCGATGCTGTGGAGATGCGCTCTCGGCAAGAGCTTGTAGAACTTTTGCAGCCATGAAAGATAGCGCGAGTTCACCTCGCGCATGCCGTCGTGCACGTGAACAATGACAAAGTCTTCTGCGGCCAGAGCTTGGACGAGATAAAGTGCGTACACGAGCGTTCGGTCAAAAAGGTCGTGCTCTGCGGTATTGGCGAGTCCTTGCACAAGATTGAGGCCGTAAAGCGCTAGAATGCGTCGCCGTTTGCGGTCTCGTCTTGGGTGCACCAGGGCAAACTGGATCTCCTCCGCTGCGGCGAGACCGTCGAGCCCCTCTTCGCTGTCGCCCATGATCTTCATCTGGTCGTGCGCGAGCTTGCTTTGCAGAGCGCCGCGGCCAGAGACGATGCGCGCGTCGAGCTGCAGCCGCGGGCGGTGCTCCGCGCCCTCGTCCTCGTCCTCGTTCGCCATGGTCTCGGCTTCCCGCGGACGTTCTCGCGTGCCGTGCTTTCGCTCTCTTTGCTCTCGCTGCCGGGCAGGCCGGAAAAGCGAGCGAGCGAGCGAGCGCGCAGACGAGCGAGCGAGCGAGGGAGAGAGGGGCCTGCGAAGGGCCGCTGTCCGCCCGCGCCGCCCAGGTCCCGCGCGCGGTCCTTTTCGCGCGGGGTCTCGGCGCCCTCGCCCAGGTCCCGGCGGCTCGATCCCAGGCAATCAATCGATCCGCGCCCCGCCCGCCGGCCCGCCGGCCTCGCGCGCGCCGCGCGTCCGGCCCGCGCTCTGCAGGCCCGCGCCCGCGCCGCGCCGCCCGCGTCCGCGCGGCCGCCCGGGAGCGCGGCGGAGTCGGCGCCGGCGGTCCGCCCGACCGTGTCTCGTTGGAGCTCTGCCTTCTTTCTTTTCTTTCCTTCTTTCTTCCTTTCTTTCCTTCTTTCTTTCTTCGACTTTCTGTCTCTCTCTCTCTCTCTTCCCGCCTTTGTTCGACTCCGCGACCTCCGATGCTCTCTTTGCAGAGTGTGTTTTGCGAGTTGGGCAAAGCCAGCGAGGGACGAAGACTTGGAGGACGAGGACGAGGACGAGGACGAGGACGCAGAGCTGAGCTGAGCTGAGCTGCGTGGGGAGAGCTTTGAGGGGATGCAGGAGATGAAGATGGAGAAATTGAAGAAGAAGATGAAGAAGAAGAAGTTGAAGGAGAAGAAGAGTGGTCAGGAGGGTCGAGATGGAGTTGCGGGATGGGAGAACGAGGATGGGGAGGAGAACTCTGTGATGACGAAGATGACGACGAAGACGAAGGTGGGAAATGGGTTAGTCGGGCGAGGGCCCTGAGCAGGAAGGGGTGAAGTGGTCTCGAGTTGATGGGCCGATTCAAGAGGATGGGACAGGAATCGATTACGGAACGAGTGGCACGTCTAGTGACTCTTATTCTCTATTGACGGTGCTATTATTGCTGGTGCTGCAACTGCACATGCACCTGGCACGAACTGTTGCTGCTGCGCTCAGGCTGGGGCGCCCTCGACGCGTTCAAGATGCACTTCCGAACAAAAGTGGGGACTTTTTCCGCACATTTGCTGAGCGGGACAATTTATTGGGGAAACTGAGCAGCCAGCAAGTCAGCATGATTGCAAGGTGGACAAGGAATAAAGTGTATAGTAGTATGATAACAGCGCAAAATCAGTCCAGAAAAAATCAGTTCCCAAAAGTAGCGCCCGAGGCAACAACTGCGCCAAGGACGCATACTGCTGCAGAGGAAAGGGTCAGCGGGGAGACAATGGAGCCAGGGGAAAAGGGACTCGAGGGAAGGCCAAACCAATAGGAATAAGAACCAGCATCACCACCGCTCGAGGACGGCTCGCTCGTGCGAGGCGAGAACGGGCACCGGCTTGCACGATGCACGGGAGCAGGCGTCTTTTCCGCGTCGACGAGGCCACATACTTGGTCCAGTTCGAGAAAAAGGCCGATGTTAAGCCGAAACGCCAGCACGGCCTCTTCGGCAATCGTGGCTGCCTCGTCCTCCGAGAGATCCATGGCGTCGAGTCGTGCGCGATACATGTTCTTGAAGTCTTTGGCGCTTGAGATCTCGGGAAAGACGTAGAACGCGGTGCCTTCATCGCCCTCGAGTTGCAGCGACTTGCGAGCCATGCGACGCAAGGTCTGGCCTCCGCTCAAGTCGCCCAGATAGCGCGTGTACGCGTGTCCCACGAGAAGCAGAGGATTGTTCTCAGCCAGCTGCTTGAGTCGGCCCATGTAGCAGCGCGAGGCGCGCGAAGGCACCACGACGGCCGCGTCCTCACGCCAGTTGGGGCCCATGAAAAAAGCAAGGTCCTCCTCGAGCCTTTCCTTACGGTCGAGCACCTCAGGAAACCAGATTGAACGAAGGGCCTCGCAATGTCTCGACAAGGCGGGATCGTCATTGGAGCATGCTTGCGCAAACGCCTCTTCAAGCGCCGTATAAACGTGGTACATGCGCACGATAAAGGCACAGTAGTCGCTTTTGCTGAGCTTGCACTTGATAAATGCGCGGATGAAGGCCACATTCTCGGCCTCGCGGTGGACCTGGCGTGTCTCTTCCTTGAGCAGCGAGGAAAGAGACGTGTCTTGGTGGTGAGGCAGGGTTCGTGGCAGGCCGTGATGCAGTCCTGCGGCAGCTGCGGGCGTGGTATCTACAAAAGGGCAGCGCTTCACAGCGGGAACGGGAGCGCCAGAAGGCGTCGAAGAAGCGGGCTCTGGGGCAACGAGGCCACAGATATGATCGAGCTCGAGAAAGAGCCCAATGTTGAGCCGGAACGCCAGCACGGCCTCTTGCGCGATCGCAGCGGCTTCAATTTCCGTCAGATTCATGGCGTCGAGTTGAGCGCGGTACATGTTCTTGAACTCCTTGGCGCTCGAGATCTCGGGAAAGACATAGAACGCAGTGCCTTCGTCGCCCTCGAGTTGCAGCGACTTGCGAGCCATGCGACGCAAGGTCTGGCCTCCGCTCAAGTCGCCCAGATAGCGCGTGTAAGCGTGTCCCACGAGAAGCAGAGGATTGTTCTCAGCCAGCTGCTTGAGCCGGCCCACGTAGCAGCGCGAGGCGCGAGAGAGAGTCTGCACATTCGGGTCCTTGCGCCAGTTGTCGCCGAGGAGGAACGCAAGATCCTCCTCGAGGCGTCCCTTGCGGTCGAGGACTTTCGGGAACCAGATGGATCGCAGCACCTCTTGATGAACGGAAGACGCGGGCTCGTTCTCGGTGCATGCGTGGGCAAAGGCCTCTTCGAGCGCGCAGTAGACGTGGTACATGCGCACGATAAAGGCGCAGTAGTCGTCTTTGCCAAGTTTGCACTTGATGAATGCACGGATGAAGGCCACATTCTCGGCCTCGCGGTGGACCTGTCGCGTCTCCTCCTTGAGCAGCGTCGAGAGTGTCACCTCTGCGCCGCCGTGCACGCTCTCGACCGCGAGGCCCGCGTCTTTTTCCTCGGTCTCTTCCCCGGCGCTTTCTCCGATCCGCGCGAGCACGGCGTCCAGCGCGGCGCGCGCGGTCACGGGGTCGCCCGCCTTGGCGTGCTCGTCCGTCGCCGCGCGCAGCAGCTTCTTGAGCGCGTGTCGCGGGCTGGCGTGCACCAGGGTGCCGTCCAGGGGCGCCTTGGCGAACGCGGGGCACACGGCCGCGGCCTGCGCCTTGACCTGCGCCAGCGCGTCCTCCGGCGCCGCCTGCATCTCCTCCTCCTCGCTCTCGCCGGCGGCCTCGGCGGCCGAGTCCTGCGCGTCCAGGTCCGAATCCAATCTGCACCAGCAGCTACTTGCTCAACCCCGCGTCCTCCGCCGCGCCTGACGCTTAGCCCGCGCGTGCGGCGCCTCCGGGCGAGCCCGCGAGGTCCGCGCGCTCTCGCTCCGCTCCGCGCGCTCGCCGTGCAGGCTCGCACGCTGGCGCGGGCTCGTCGGTTGGCCAGTTCCGGTTCTGCTGCTGCTGCTGCTCGCTCGTGCTCAAGCCTCGACGCCTTCTTGCGGCGCGCTTCGCGCATTCGGGCTTTTGTGCTTGGCCTTTTCGCTGTCTTTTCTGGCTTTTCATTTCTTTTTCCGTTGTCTTTTCTTTTTTTTCAGTTGGCTGTATTCATTCTTCACTTCCGTTTACAGGTGAGGTACCTACGCAGTACTGGCGCGTTCAAGCTTGACTCTCGCCGACGTCGGTTTCCCGCTTCTTCCTGCTGCATGACCACCCCCCCCCCTCTTCCGTTCCACCCCCCCCCTCCCACTGTGCACCCTTCCGCTCCGGAAACCCGGCCGCAAGGCCTCCCTCTCCGCCCCCTCCTCGCCCTCCCGCGCCGCGGACCCCCGCTCCGCCCTCGCGCGCGGACCTCGCGGGCTCGCGGCGCGGGCGCCCAGAATGGAATGGAATGGAATGGAATGGAATGGAGTGCAAAGTGGAGCGAAGGAGGCGGTGCTGGCCTTGCGGCGCAGGACACCGCCGCGGCGTACGGGGACGCTGGCGGTGGGTCCCTCACGGGTTTTTCACTGAGCTGCGGGCCGCAGCAATCCGTTGACGCGGGGCCGCGATTCCTCGTCCATCGAATTCGAGACGACGCGAGGAGCCGCGGCGAGGACCGCGAGGCGCGCACGCGGCGGCGACGGGAACTAAGCCGCGGCTGCGATCTTGGGCTCGGTCCGGAGCGCGTGCGGTTGCGTGCGATGGCAGCGACGCACGCGCAGGGAACGGGGCGGAGGAAAGGGCGAAAGCTCCAGGAAGACGCGTGCGAGCACGTGCGAGGAGGCCTGCGCACGAGCCCGCCATTGCAAACTGCGGAGATAGTCTGATCTTGGCGGGAGGAGCTCTAGGGCGAGGGAGACAAGGGATGCACGTGCGAAGGTGAGGACGCACGCGCACGCACACGCACACGCACAGACACACGCGTGATCGAGGCTCGAGATGCCAAAAGACGGCCCGCCAGGCCCAAAAAGACCGTGCGTGCGATCCTGCCTTTCGTCGGCGTGCTGCAGATAGGAATAGAAAGAAAGCTCAGCAAACGACTGAGAAAAGAACTTTTAGGAATTCACGATGACGCGACAGCCAAAGATCTTCTTGCCGTCGGCCAGGGCACGGCAGCGGCGACAGCACGATTGACCTCAGACTGTGAACTATAACTTATACTAGTACGTTATCTCAATGGGTAGTTAGAAGGGAAGAAAGGAAAAAGGGGTTCTTCGCGGTGTGCTAGGAATCTTTTAGCTTAAGCCTGGTCCATGGAAGGAAGATTGTCCACGATGGTGAAGTCGCAGCCCGTGGCAGCACGGATGTCCTCGAGCGAATGCTCCGGAGAGATTTCAATGAGGACGAGCGAGCCAGTGACCTTGTCAACGTCGAAGACACCCATCTCGGTGATGATGCGATCCACGACGCTGCGACCGGTGAGCGGCAGCGAGCAAGCCTTGAGCAGCTTGTGCGCACCACCCTTGGCCGTGTGCTCCATTGTGACGACAACGCGCGTGCCGGAGGAGACAAGATCCATGGCGCCGCCCATGCCCTTTACCATCTTACCTGGAATGATCCAGTTGGCCAGATCGCCGTTCTCAGCCACTTGGAGCGCACCGAGCACAGTGAGATCTACGTGAGCGCCACGGATCATGCCAAAGGACTCCGAGCTGCTAAAGGTGCTCGAGCCCGGAATCATTGTCACAGTCTCCTTGCCGGCATTAATAAGGTCCGGGTCGACCTCTTCCTCCGTGGGGTAGGGTCCAAAGCCGAGAAGGCCATTCTCAGACTGCATCTCGATCTTGATGCCCTCCGGCAAATAGTTGCTCGCCATTGTGGGCAGACCAATGCCCAAGTTCACATACATGCCGTCGCGGAATTCCTTGGCGGCGCGGCGAATGATGCGCTCGCGCGCGGGGTTCAAAGACTTGGACGCGGCCTCCGAAGGCGGACGATAGATTGTGCGCTTTTCGATGCGCTTCTCGTACGAGTCGCCAAGAATAAGACGGTCCACATAGATGCCCGGTACATGCACGCTGTCAGGGTCGAGTGAGCCTGCAGGAACAATTTCCTCAACCTCTGCGATGGTGACTCGCGCGGCCTTGGCGCACTCGGGGTTAAAGTTGCGCGCGGTCTTGCGAAAGATGAGGTTACCACGGTCATCGGCCTTCCATGCCTTGACGAGTGCGAAATCGCCCGTGATGGCCTCCTCCATGATGTACTGGCGTCCATTGAACTCGCGAGCCTCCCGCGGGTTGGCGCGGATGACCTCGGGTCCTTCCATTGCGCCTCCCGGGCCGAATTTAATGGGGAAACCGCCCTCCTGGATTAGCGTTCCCGCGGCCGTTGGGGTGTAAAAGGCAGGAATGCCGGCGCCTCCGGCGCGAAGGCGCTCCGCAAGGGTGCCCTGGGGCGTGAGTTCGACCTCGAGCTCTCCCGAGAGGTAAAGCTCCTCGAATTTTTTGTTCTCGCCCACGTACGAGGAGATCATGCGCTTGATCTGGCCGGTCTGCAGCAGGAGGCCGAGACCGAAGTCATCCACGCCAGCATTGTTCGAGACGGCAGTCAGTCCGCGCGGGCCAGACTTGACGAGCGCATGGATAAGGTTCTCCGGGATGCCGCAGAGCCCGAAACCGCCCACGAGGAGCTTGGCGCCGTCCGGAATATCCGCGACGGCCTCGTCTGCGTTCGCGTAGATCTTGTCCGAGCGCACGCGTCCTGCCGTATCGCTCAGCGCTCGGGCGAAGGTCTTCGCGAGGGGCGTCGCCGCGACGCCGCGCCGCGCCACGGCGCCGCCGGTCCTCGTCCACGCGCGCAGAGCCATCGTCCTCGCGCGCCTCGTGCTCGCTCGCTCGCTCGCTCGCTCGCTTCGTCGGTATCCAGGTCTGCCGCCGGTCGCGATTCCTCGCGCCGCGATCCCGCTCCGCGAAGGCCGCGCGCGTGCCCGCCGGGCGCGCTTTCGGGGACGCGAAGCGCGGCGGCCGGGGCTCGTCTCTCAGCGGCGACGCGCGAACCGGGTATGCGACGCGTCCTCCGCGGCGAAGGTCGCGATCGCGAGGGCGGCGACGGCATTTGCACACACGCACACGAGGCCTCCGGCGTCTCCTCTCCGCCTTAGATATTGCGCGCGAGATGAACCGGCGAGAGGATTTTCCCATTTGGGCCAGGCACAAAAGCAGCTTCGTGGCGGTGCCAAGAGCGACTCCTCGCGCGGACGCGGATGTCGCGAAGAGCGGCCCGAAGAGGAGTCGGCCCCGGGGACGAGAGGGAGAGGGAGAAAGGTTTTGTGAGCTGGCGAGAGCGAGGGAAGAAGAAGGAGAAGAATAGCCCGGACGCGGGAGATGGGTGATTGGGAAGAGAGGCCAAGATAGGACAGCCGCGGCGATCGATCCCTGGAGGGACGTACGAGCAATGAGGATTCCGTGGCAAAGATGGCACTCTCATAGTATACATGTTACATAATCAAAGGAGAGGTGCATTCAGGCCGGCCGGCTGGCTGCCAGGTGGCAACTTCTTTCAGTGTCAAAAATAGCCGCCGTGAAAGCGGTAATACGATTGCTGCGACCTCTTTTACTGCGCCTTAGGCGTGAAGATCGGCAATACATCGGCGGTTCCGAGACGTGCTCGTCCGCGAGGCCGTGGCTGGTGCGCTCGTGCGGATTTTGGGCTCATGTCGCTTGAGGACGAGCTCGATCGCACGAGCTTGTGCTGGGCTCCGCGCAAGTCGGTCATGGTTCTTCTTTGTCTTGCTTCTTTGCTTGCTCTTGCTTCTCCGCTTGCTCTTGTTGCGCTTGCTCTTGCTCTTGGTTTGGCTCTTGGGTTTTGCTTTGGGTGATCGTTTGGGGTTTGCTTTCGCCCGATGCGTGGTCTTGCTTCCACAGCTCAAGCTACGTGGGCAGCTGAAGAAGCTGCCTGCTGTCACGCCGTGTCCACTTGCAGTAGCCTGTAGATCGCATGCGTCCGGTCAGGTTTCTCGTCTCGTCCAGAAGATGCCTGACCTGCTCCCGCACTCGAAAGGAGCAGCTTTCGAATTTTGTTCCATCCTTCCACAGCACAAGCTGCATGCTCCCCCCGGAAGAAGCAAGCTGCTTTCGCGTCCCGTCCATTCCTGCAGAAAACTCCGCATGCGTCCAGGCTCGCGGCCTCGCCCCTCGCTGCCATTTGCTTTCATCGTTCTGCTCCTTGCTAGGCCTGGCTCCTGAGCCGACTAGCTTTCGGTTCAAATCCTTGCTTCCACAGCACAAGCTATCAGCTGTTCGCCAGACTGCAGAAGCACGGAGCAAAGCTCTCGCGGCCACCGAGTAGCTGTAAATTCGTCAGAAAAGTCGCATGCCATCGCCAACCAAGCAGGTCAGGCTTCTCGCCACCATCCATAGGACGCCATGCTTGCATCGTTTTACCTGTAGCCTGGCCCCGCACTCGCATCGAGCAGCTTTCAGCTGTGGGCGGGATTCTGTGGCGCATCGGCCACGGAGAACGGACAGCCAAGCTTGGTGAATTGCTTGGAGTCGGAGGCTTTCAGCAGCTCCAATGCTCCGAGCTGAGGTATAGGGATCACTAAGCGTGAGTCGTACAAAGCGCGGAAATCACCCATCTGGATTGGCTGGCGCGGACAGTCGCTGCTAGGCTGCTCGCGATCGNAGGTGCCGATTGGCCTTCGCAAAATCATGTATTTCTCTCGTGGACTCCGTGTTAAAATTAAAATTAAAATTTACCGAACTCCGAAACCATCTGCACTTGCTTCGCCTTGCTTCGCCTTGCTTCGCCTTGCTCAGATAGCTTCGCAGCTTCAAAAAGACATGGCTTCTTACTGGCGCGTACGTCTCTAATGCACTATATGCACGGGGCCTTACCTTGCGTTAGTAAGCGAAACGAGCTGCGTGTCAGGCTGCATTGTGCTCAAAAGACAGCAATCAAAGGATGACCAACTGAGAAGCCATGCAAAGAACGAAGGTCACAGAAACGAGAAATTGGTTGTCAAAGGATTTACATGGGTAAGAAAGTCAAAAACGAGAAGAGGATGCCAAGCGAAAAGTCTGGATTGTGGCTTGTCTCTCCAATGTCAAAAATGGCCGCCGTGAAAGCGGTAATACGATTGCTGCGACCTCTTTTACTGCGCCTTAGGCGTGAAGATCGGCAATACATCGGCGGTTCCGAGACGTGCTCGTCCGCGAGGCCGTGGCTGCTGCGCTCGTGCGGATTTCGGGCTCATGTCGCTCGAGGACGAGCTCGATCGCACGAGCTTGTGCTGGGCTCCGCGCAAGTCGGTCATGGTTCTTCTTTGTCTTGCTCTTTGCTTGCTCTTGCTTCTCCGCTTGCTCTTGTTGCGCTTGCTCTTGCTCTTGGTTTGGCTCTTGGGTTTTGCTTTGGGTGATCGTTTGGGGTTTGCTTTCGCCCGATGCGCGGTCTTGCTTCCACAGCTCAAGCTACGTGGGCAGCTGAAGAAGCTGCCTGCTGTCACGCCGTGTCCACTTGCAGTAGCCTGTAGATCGCATGCGTCCGGTCAGGTTTCTCGTCTCGTCCAGAAGATGCCTGACCTGCTCCCGCACTCGAAAGGAGCAGCTTTCAAATTTTGTTCCATCCTTCCACAGCACAAGCTGCATGCTCCCCCCGGAAGAAGCAAGCTGCTTCTGCTTCCGCGTCCGGTCCATTCGTGCAGAAAACTCCGCATGCGTCCTCCAGGCTCGCGGCCTCGCCCCTCGCCGCCATTTGCTTCCATCGTTCTGCTCCCCGCTAGGCCTGGCTCCTGTGCCGACTAGCTTTCGGTTCAGATCCTTGCTTCCACAGCACAAGCTATCAGCTGTTCGCCAGACTGCAGAAGCAAGAAGCAAAGCTCTCGCGGCCACCGAGCAGCTGTAAATTCGTCAGAAAAGTCGCATGCCATCGCCAGCCAAGCAGGTCAGGCTTCTCGCCACCATCCATAGGATGCCTTGCTTGCATCGTTTTACCTGTAGCCTGGCCCCGCACTCGCATCGAGCAGCTTTTGGCTGTGGGCGGGCTTTTGTCCGCGGCGCATTGATGCGCCACGGAGAACGGACAGCTAAGCAAGGAGGATTGCTTGGAGCCGGAGGCTTCTTGCAGCTTCAATGCTCCGAGCTGAGGTATGGGCGTCTCTTAGCGCGAGCCGTACAACGCGCGGAAACCACCCATCTGGATCGGCTGGCGCGGACAATCGCCGCTTAGCTGCACGCGATGGGTTTGGCTTTTAATTCACAGGACTCCGTACTGATCGGTTCAAGCGTCGCCTTGCTCAGCTAGCTTAGCAGCTTCAAAAAGACATGGCTTCTTGCCGCTGTACCTATTCTTTGTGCAATGCGCGCTTGCGCTCGTCTATATCGCCGTAAACGAAGACGGGATCAGTGCCAGTTCACATTGTGCACTCAAAGCAGCAAGCAAAGCATATCAAACCGACAAGCAACTAAGGTCGAATAAATGAGAATTGGTTGTCAAAGAGTTTACATAGGTAAGAAAGTCAAAAATGAGAAGAGGATGCCAAGGGAAAAGATGGATTGTGGCTTGTCTCTCCAATGTCAAAAGGGGCCGCCGTAAAAGCGGTAATACGATCGCTGCGATCTGTTTTACTGCGTCTTAGGCGTGAAGATCGGCAATACATCGGCGGTACCGAGACGTGCTCGCCCGCGAGGCCGTGGCTGCTGCGCTCGTGCGGATTTCGGGCTCATGTCGCTCGAGGACGAGCTCGATCGCACGAGCTTGTGCTGGGCTCCGCGCAAGTCGGTCATGGTTCTTCTTTGTCTTGCTTCTTTGCTTGCTCTTGCTTCTACGCTTGCTCTTGTTGCTCTTGTTGCTCTTGCTCTTGCTCTTGGGTTTTGCTTTGGGTGATCGTTTGGGGTTTGCTTTCGCCCGATGCGCGGTCTTGCTTCCACAGCTCAAGCTACGTGGGCAGCTGAAGAAGCTGCCTGCTGTCACGCCGTGTCCACTTGCAGTAGCCTGTAGATCGCATGCGTCCGGTCAGGTTTCTCGTCTCGCCCAGAAGATGCCTGACCTGCTCCCGCACTCGAAAGGAGCAGCTTTCGAATGTTGTTGCACCCTTCCACAGCACAAGCTACACGCTCCCCCCGGAAGAAGCAAGCTGCTTTCGCGTCCCGTCCATTCGTGCGAAAAGATTTGCATGCGTCCCGGCTGCTATCTTGCCTGCTCCAAGTAGAATCCTTATCCTGTACTTGTGGGCCCTAAGACCTGGTCTCGCACCCACCCGAGGTAGCTCTTGGCTTGTGCTTTCCCTTTCCACAGCAAAAGCTACTTGCTCTTCCTCATGAAGCCATCTGCTTTTGCATCGTGTCCATTTGAGAGAAAGATCGCATGCATCCAGTCAGTTTTCCTGTCTGCATACAAGTTGCTTGGCTTGCATCGTTCTAGATCCCAGGATGGTCTCTGCAGCGGGGGACGGCAGGTTGCTCGCAACGTCTGAGCAACGAAAGAATAGCCTGGTCCACTCCTTTGGGCCGGAGATCTCGTCAAGGCCGAGCGCGGAATTTGCCAAGGCCGAGCGCGGAATTTGCCGAGGCCGAGCGCGGAATTTGCCGAGGCCGAGCTCAACCTTGAAACTGATCAAGCACAAGCCACCCGAACGCGGACGCCAGTTACCGGCCGGCCTTTTCGTTTACTCGCATTATTTGACCTGTACGGATGTCGTCCACTGAAGCTCCCCGTTTTTGTCTTTCATGCGCACACGAGACTCTCTCGCACTACGTCAGCAAGTGAAGGAGCAGAAGCGAAAACAGCTCGAATCACATGAGAGCATGAAGCCTGATGCTTCGCACCGTCCCTTGATGGATAAAAATGGACACAAAAATCAAGCCAGTAAGCAACAGAAGGCAAGCAGGCAAAAGGCTGCCAACCAGGTATTGCTTCACGCAGTCGCTTCAAGAGCGGCCTTCTCCTGCACTTTAGGGCCGTGGGCCGAGTGTAACTGGTTTCTAATTTACATACTTAGGCGTAATAAATGTGGCTTGTTGGGCCTTAGCCCTTGGCCTCAGCAGGCGACGGCTTGTAGACGGGTAGAACGCCTGTTGTCTCCATTCGTGGTCGTGCTTGTCTCCGCGTCTGCTGAGGTTGCTTTTGGTCTTCCGGGCAATGAGCGCGTACAAGCTTGTGCGTTGGCGGATTTGACTCACGCTTGTGTATTGCCGATGCTCCCATCTTGCTTAAGCTGCTGCGGCTGCTTTGTCTTGGGGTAACTGTATGGATCTGAAGTTTCGGTTTTGCTTTGGCCTGAAAGCTAGCTAGCTTTCATGTCAATGCTAGCCAGCTTTCCCGTCAATGCTAGGTAGCTTTCTCGTCAATGCTGGGTAGCTTTCTCGTCAATGCTGGGTAGCTTTCCAGTTAGCTTTGCAATTTTGAGCTCAGAAGTAAAGCAATCCCCGCAGCCTCCCCGCATGCCGGAGAAGTCAAGTTTCTCCGGAGCAGGATCCATTTTCGGATAAAGGTCCTGGTCGCGGTAGTCGCCCTCGCGGCCACGCAATGTCAACGGAAGTCAAACTTCCACAGCTCGCTATATTTACCATCGTGCCAGCTCCCGCGCTCGTACGATGTGCATGGTATCGTCCGGTCCTGCTCGGCTTAGACCGCGACTTGACTCCTCGACCAGAGTTCTCGTTCACGCCTTTACGAATGCTTTTGATCGTTGACACCGGATTTGTGACGAGGGCTTTATGGAGAAAGGAAACCGACCCAGGGGAAGCTGGCCCATCCAACACACGCCAGGCGGTCGGCCCTCTTCCGTTGATCAACGCGCGGGGCAGCAGGAGATCCACTGAACCGACGCGAGCGTCATTCATCCATTCGGCCGCCGCCGGCCGCTCCATACAGTACCTCGACCAGGCTTGCGGGGCCTGCACGGGAAAGCAAGACGGTCGCTGAACACCTGCCTGAGGGGAGCTCCTTGCTTTGCCAGAAGCTGCTCCGCAAAGCTTGCTTGCTTTGCTTGCATTGGCGTTGGGAATTGCCAAAGCTATGCTGCCCGACGCGAAAGCAGCGCCCTGCCCAAAGTAAAAGCACCCGCACCAGCGCTGGCATTAGCACCAGCACCCGCGAGAGAAGAAAGAAGCGGCCGGGGGTGCTAGGTGCTTCCCCGCGCTCATCCCACCAAGCAAATTGAATGCAGTAGCTTGTGCAGCTCGACCTCTTGTCCGTTGACTGTGGTGCGGCGACGTCCCCAATAAGCTCTCTCGAGGTCCTGGTCGTGCCAGTTTACGCGCGAGTCTCTCTCTCTCTTTCCATCATTGAGCAGCAGTCAAGTGCCAGTGAAACGAGTGCGTCATGGCGAGGAGTAGCTCGAGCGTACCGCAGCCCGAAGTCCATTTGAGCGACCTATAGCTTGTCCAGAGCAGTGCTATACTCAGAAAACTCTTGCTGAACGCGCGAGCGGGAGAAGCAGGTTGCTTTGCTGTTGGGCATCATCTGGAGCTAGCAGCTTTCCGCGTACCAAGCTGGAGGGACGGCCGGAGCACGCAGGCGAAAGCAAACCTCAAATATCAAGCAAGAAAAGCAACCCCAAGCAAAAGCAACCCCAAGCAAGCAGTAATCCAACCAGCTCAGGATGCCGGCAAGCAACAAGACCACTTCCTCCACGAAAAGACTTGTCCGCCGCAGCGAGTCCACATCTTCAGACAAGCAAGGGCAAGACCGTCAGCCCCGGCCTGGTGCCCGAGCCCGCCTCGAGACTACAGAGGTTCTCCCCGTCTACCCAGCGTCGCCCCAATGAAGTAGCAAGGCAAGCAACCCTGATGGGAATGCATGTAACTTATTGCCTCGCCTACAAGCTAGGTCGGTCCCACTGTAAACTATACAAAGCTATGTACATAACGCACTGATGATCTAAGACACTCCTTTTGACTTACGCCACTTCCTTTGCTCTGTTCTTGCGTTATCTCTACAAGGGCTTCACTTTGGCTTCGAGCCGCCCCGGCGCCTTCTTGTGACCCTTTTTCGCTGCTTCATGATCTTTCTGCCCACGCGAACGCTTGCTTCAAAGTCGCGCAACCACCTTTCCTTTCCTTCTCTCCATTGAAAATGAATGTTGAAGCGGGCCATGCCTGCGTGCTCCTCACATCCGGGGTAATGACGTCCTTTGATATGGGCGTGAGCTGACACAAGCGGCGCGCTTGCTATTTCCGCTCACTCTTTGTATATACTCGATACTTGTGGAATGGCTTCATCATGTCAACGGCTGTACAGGAGTTAGCAAAGACGCCGTCTTCACTGTCGTGCACCTTTTGCAGACTAGCAACGGACTGCTTCCAGAAGACCATTCGTATCTTATCCATGTAGTCTTCAATGTAAGTTTGAGTTTCCGAAGGCCTATTGCGCGTTCTATTCTTGCGCTTGCTGCAATGACTGCGATCGCTTGCTGCTTCAAAAAGCAAAATCATTTTACCTTGCCCAAAGGAGCATTTATAGGCCTGAAAGAAATTGTTGAACCATTCGTGTCCCGTCCCTCACTCAGTCATCCAGCCTGCCAGTCAACTAGTTAGCTTGCTTGGTGGCCTAGCTAGCTGGCCGCACCTGACCGACCATCGTCTTTTGGCAGGCAGGCAAGCAAACAAACCCCAAGTTTTTTTATTTCGAGGACTTCGGCTTTAGTCAGGCTTGATCGGGCGAGCGAGGGAAAACGCGAATCCATAAACCGCGATCGTAGCGCGACATTTGGAGACAACCTCTGCTGCTTGTGCGTGAGAAGGGGCGACGAAAGGGCGTTTCTGCCTCTGAAGAACCAAATCATTGCCGGTCAAGCTCGAGGCTTACGGCAACGCAGCGCTTGACGTGTGCGCGGCAAGTCGTGTTGTAAAGCAGCAGCATTAGCAGTCAAGATGGACAATCTCAAGCGCGTGCTAGCCGAGCTGCTGACAGACTTTGACACCGTACGGACTGCCCGCCGGGAGTACCAGCTAATGCTCGATGATGTCATTCACACAAGCAATGCAGAGTACGTGACAGAGGCGGTGTCTGGCTTCTTCCCGGACAATACCCAACCCGCGTATCGGTACCTTCGTGCGGCGGTCCGCCTCGTCAAGGCAGCCGAGGCAGCAGATCCGGCTGCGCGTCTCGGCATTCTCGACGAAGCACTCGACGACGCAGAAAGTGCTCGTTGGGATGGCGTTGATCAAAATACCAAGCAAATCCACGACGACGTACCAACGTTGCGCCATGATGCCAACGCACGGAGTGCCGATGAGTACAATCACAAGTTGGCCGAGCTTTACAATCAGGCTGGAGACCTTTATAACCGCGCCTCGAATGCCAGGGAGCAGGCAGAGACCAACATGTTTGCGGCGATTGCTCAGATCGCCACGCTCTGCAGCTTTCCGGACGCGGCACCTTTTCAGCTCAGCAAGGACGAGCGCAATGCGGCGGTGCGCAAGATTGAGGAGATGGTTAAGTTTGCTAGGCGTGTCACACAGGCCAAGGTTCCCCGCAACTGAACAAATATCCGGATGATTGTCTCCAGCTCGCTCTTGTGGCTACGTTTTCTTTCTTTCCCCTTTCTCTTCTAGACGTGCCAAAACAAAATTATAATGTCATTTGTTGTTCGTCCTTTGATCGGGCCATGAAAGCTGCATCGTTCCGAATCTCGTTTCCGCAGAAAAAAAACGCTGATTCCGCTAAAATCAATGAACGGAGAGCCGCCGGCAAGGAAAATCAGACTCTGGCAAAGGACCCAAGCAGTAATGTGAGTCGTTGGGTTTCTGGACTCACACTATCAATTCATGCCATCGTCTGCAAGTGCACCTCCTCTTTCTGTTTCAGAAATTGAAAATGTTGGCTTCACTTCGCGTCGTCGTCGTCCTCGTCCCCTTGTCTTGATTCACAGTCAAGGTGAATCCCCGCCACTGGCCCTTCACCAATAGGCCTACAACGAGGACCACGCAAATCGCGACAACAAAACCTCAAGTTGCAGAGCAAGCAAGATGAGCTTCTCTTTCGGCTTCTTCGAGGAGCAGGCGACAGGGGCCGAGGGCGGCGTTGGGTCTGCTGCCGCCCCCCTCGCTGCTAACCCGCCGTTTTCTGCGCAGGGTCAAGGTCAGGGTCAAGGTCAAGGTCACGGTCAGGACCATGGACAGGAACAGCATGGACAAGGTTTGCAAGATGGCAGTGGCGGCGGCGGCCACGGCAGCGGCTCTGACCGTCAGTGGCTCCCGGCCGAGGACGTAACGAGCGCGGGCTTGGCCGCAGCGGAAAAGGACATGGCCATGACTCCCTCAAACGGGCAGATCTTGTTGCAAAGTCCTCGAGCCCGCCGGTGGCATGCCTTTACTGTTCACGAGTCGCTCAAGCTCGAGGCCGTCCAGGATGAGGGCGAAGCCATGCTTCACGCCAAAGACGTGGAGCCTGGTCTCTACGAGGGCGGTCTCAAGCTTTGGGAGTGCACGTTGGACCTCTTGCGGTTCATGAGCACCAACACGGAACAATGGGTCGCACCGGGCAAGCTGGTGCTCGATCTTGGGTGCGGCCAAGGTCTCTTGGGCTGCTGGGCTCTGCAAAAGGGCTGTAACGTCGACTTTCAGGACCTCAACCGCGAAGTACTGGAGAAACAGACGCTGGCTAATGCCGCACGTAATGCGGGAAGGTCGCCTCGCGATCTTGTCGATGCTGGCGCCGTGCGACTGTTGGCAGGTGACTGGCGCTCATTTTTAGCGCAGCATACGCATGGATCGTCCTTGCTGCGGGCCGTCGATCTGGTGGTCTCGTCTGAAACTGTTTACTCTGACGAAATGTATCCCGCTTTGCATGAGGTTTTGATCCGCGTGCTTCGTCCCGACCGCCAAAGCGTCGCGCTTCTCGCAGCCAAGCGCTTCTACTTTGGCGTAGGCGGCGGATCCGAATCGTTTGCGCGCTTTTGCAGCGCGCGGGGTCAGCTCCATTGCGAGCGTGTTCATGCAGTCTCGGATGGCAGATCCAACGTGCGTGACATCCTGAAAATCTCTCGCCAAATCTGAAAATGATTGGTTGGTCTACGATGGTCCGCGGCAATGAAATCCTTGAACCGTCCCTTGTCGGCCAGGAGGTGCGACTGTCTAGCCTGTCCTTTCGGACAAATTCACGCCTTGCGTAACGCACACCCCTCGTGCACGCGCGCTCAACATGCAAGCAGCGAGTCAAGCCAAAAGTCCTCGACAGTCGTCTCGGCCAAGCTTCCTTCTCACCTCGCTAAGCAACCCGTCCTTCCGCCTCGGCCCGTCCCAGCCGCGAACTCCTCCTGCAGCTGACATTTCCTCTCCGGAGATGGATGCGGGATGCCCCGCGAGGCGAGGCGATGCGATGCGATACGCTGCGGTGCGACACCGTGCTGTGCCCAGCAAGCCTAGTGATCCTACGTCAGCGCAGCAATCCCAGCAGCGAGAGGGCAGGCATTGCCCGCAGTCAAAAGGGCTCGCGGCGCCTTCCTGCTGCGGTCGGAAGGCCGCGCTCTCCGCAGTGCTCCGGGAATGACGGAAAGAATGAAAGCTGGCTAATCCGCGCCACCCATTCTCCTCGCAGCCGCTGCCACGCGAACCCTTCACGCGAAAAGGAAAAAGCCTCCCCGCGAAACTGCTGTGGCGGGAAGGCAGGCGTCCGCGGAGAAGGCGCTCCTGCTCGGCCCGCGATGCAGCGCGCGAGCGAGCTGTCTCCTGCGTCGAGCTCGAGTTGGCTGCTGCCGCTCCCCTAATTTGCATGTTACGTATACATGAAAGAAAGCGCGACTTTATGAGCGAGCTCTTCTCTGCTCTGCTCTGCTCTGCGCTGCTCTGCTCTGCGCTGCGCGTCCCGTGCCGTCCCGTGCCGAGCCGGCCCGTGCCGACCCGTGCCGCCGTGGCCGCGAGCTCGAGCTCGAGCCCGAGGCGAGGCGAGGCGAGGCGAGGCCAGACCTGGCGGCCGGCCGGCCGGGACGCCCCGCGCGAGAGGCCGCGCGATGCGGCCCGTGGTGGGCGAGAAAACCGAAGGTCCTGGGGCCCGTCCAGCCCAGCCATCCCGGCGGCGTCGCGCGCCCTCGCCGCGGGCTCCGGACGAGAGAAGGCGAGCACGGCGAGCACGGCGTCGAGACGCAGGATGCGCGGCCGCCAAGATCGGGAAAGGCGCGCGCGCGCCGCGTGTAAACTCGTGCGGCCTCGCCGCTTTTACCCAGGCTTGACTTGGTACCACCACGTATACGATAGTGTAGTAGTAGTGTAGTAGACAGAAGAAGAAGAAAACCACCGAGAGCGGGCTCGCGATCACTTTTTACGCGTACGTACGTACGTACACGTCTGTACGTTATAACGCCATTCAACCATCCGTCGTTCGTTCGATCATCGTTGGCGTCATCACTCCGAGTCGCATCGCTCGCGCCTTGGCTCGGTCCCTCCGTCCGCGCCGCGACTCGACTCGACTCGACTCGACTCGAGCGACTCCGTCCCGCACGTCTGGAAGCTAGCGTCCACGATGACGTATAATAAATAAACCACTCGCTACGCGGGTAGTACCTTCCCAGCTGCCACCAGAGACGCAGACATACCTTCGCATCGCGTGCAGCCTCGTGCTCGGCGGCCGAGCCCTCCCGAGCATCGCGAGCGAGCGTCCTACCCAGGAGAAAAGCGCACGGGCCTCTGGGTTTCTTCTGGCTTCAGGCTCGGCTCGGCTCGGCTCGGCTCGGCTTGGCTCGGCTTGGCCGGGCTAGGCTTGACTCCTGGCTCGGCTGGGCGGCACTACGGAAGTGCCAGCCGAATTATGCCCCAGGATTCGATGCCCCAGGATTCGCCGGCCGAGCTAAAAAAGTTTCCTAAATGATAGGAAAGTTTGCGCTGCCCTCGGCTTGCGGTCGATGTTGCGTCTCGATGCTGCGTCTCGATGCGCGGACGAATGGATGGCAGTGGCAGTGGCAGTGGCAGTGTGTCAATATATAATAAAAAGGATCAACCCGAAATGGATGGAGCGCACGCGGTATGTATAGATAGTACTACTACTACCGCCGCACTCTTGAGCGAACTCGACCGTCTTTCCCATCTTCACCTCGAAACCACCCACCCACCATGGCCACTTGCCCTGGCCACTCACGCCTCCGAGTCCCCGTCACTCGGGCACTCGTGTCAGCCTGACACTCAGGCTGCCCGCCGCAGCGGCTGGCTGCTTTTGCGAGAAGTGAAATCGTGAAATGAGTGAGCCGGGTCTCGCCCGCGCCCGTCCCTCCCCACACCTCGCCCTCTCCCCCTCTGCCCTCTCCCCTGCAGACGTATCTAACCACCGCGCCGGGAGGAAGGTGTGCGCCCCACAGCGGCAGAGGGCGCGCGACTGTCTTCCTTCTGGGCCGCGGCGGGACGAGCGAGTCCATCTTGGGCAGCCAAGCCAAGACTCGCCAAGCCAAGCCAAGCGCGTCAAGCTAAACCAAAGTGAAGCGAGCGCCCTCCGCTCGTTCTCTGCGGATCGCGGTCTCGACGCGAGCAGACCCTGATCGACTCGACGCCGCGCGGCTCGAGCGAGGTACGTGCGGACCCGGAGCGAGCGAGGCATGCATACGCGTGCGCGCAGCCGCGCTCGGGCGAGAGCGCTGCGAAGCAAAGCGCTACGGCGCTGTACTGCGCAGCGGCGTCTTGGCGAGGCTGGACGTGGACGGCGTGGACGGCGTGGACAGCGTGGCGATGCACAGAGGCAACGGACGAGATGGCGGCGTGAGGCTAGCTTGGCTGGCGAGCGATGTCCGCGCATGACGAAGAAACGACGCGCGATGAGTCGTCGCTTGCTTACTTGCTCGCCTGCTTGCTGCTAAATAGAGACAGAGAGAGAGAGAGAGAGGTGGTGGCGGTGACGGACTTGCGGGACGCGGAGCCGCTGGCTTCACCCATTCAGACGATGTCTACAGGGAGCGAGCGAGCGAGCGAGCGAGCGAGGCATGTGTCCCAGCGCTACGCTTGCGGGTTCTGGGGCGTGGGAAGACATTTGCTCCCGTTCGCCTGCCTGCTTGCTCGCTCAAGAAACGAGATCATGGTGCAATGAGATAGGATATAAATGGAATGGAAGGGTGAGAGTCATCGCAACAAACAGCCAACTGACGTCGAATGAACGAATGACCGATCAATCGAACGAACGAATGAACGAAACGTGAACAGCGAGCTTGCCCGATACAACCACCCACCCGTCTCTCTCGAGAACCTGATTCAGCAACATGATCGAAGCTGCGTCCATCACCGACAATGCCGGCGCCGAGGCGACGGCCATTGTGCTGATCGTGGCGTCGTCCATCATCGGTCTGCTCTTCGCTGGCCTCCAGTACTACAAGATCAAGTCCATCGACATGACGCTTAACCAGACCGAGGAGTCTCTCGTCAACTACGACGACCAGCCCAGCGGCGGCGAGACCCACCAAGAGAAGCTCAAGAACATTTCGGAGGCCATCCAGCTCGGCGCCCGCTCTTTCCTCAAGGCTGAGTACTCCATCTGCGCCGTCTTCCTCGCCGTCTTTGGCATCATCCTTCTTGTCCTTTTGGGCACCGCCGATAACTGCGGTCCCGTCCCGGTCTCCACCGGCGTGCCCCAGTCCGGTGACTGCTGGGCCGATGCTGGCTTCACGCTTCTCGCCTTCCTCATTGGTGGTGTCACCTCGATGGTCTGCGGCCTCGTTGGCATGCTCATCGCCGTCTACACCAACGTGCGCTGCACCGTCGAGGCCACCCGCGGCTGGACCGGCGCCTTTAACGCGGCCTTCCGCGGTGGCGCCGTCATGGGCTTTTGCCTTTCCAGCCTTGGCCTCCTCGTGCTCTACATTGTCATTGAGGTCTACCGCATCTATTTTGTCTCTGGTCACGGCGAGGAGACCACCGAGGTCGACGGCGAGCAGCAGCCCGTCTTCATCTACCTTATCTTCTTTGAGGTTGTCGCCGGCTACGGTCTCGGTGGCAGCTCCATCGCCCTCTTTGGCCGCGTTGGTGGCGGTATCTACACCAAGGCCGCCGATGTCGGTGCCGATCTCGTCGGCAAGGTCGAGAAGAACATCCCCGAGGACGACCCGCGCAACCCGGCCACCATTGCTGACAACGTCGGTGACAACGTCGGTGACATCGCCGGCATGGGTGCCGATCTCTTTGGCTCTTTTGCCGAGTCCACCAGCGCCGCACTCGTGCTCAGCGCCACCTCGACCCAGCTCCAGGAGAGCTACGCCACCATGCTCTTTCCCCTCGTCATCTCGGCCATGGGCATCCTCGCCTGCATTCTTACCTCCTTTGTCGCGACCAACATCCGCCCGGTCCGTGATGGCGCCCAGGTCGAGACGGTGCTCAAGACCCAGCTCGTGCTCTCCACCATCATCCTCACCCCGCTCCTCGCTCTCGTGTCCTGGTTCTTCTTGCCCGCGGACTTTACCTTTGGCGCCGACCCGAACGCGAACTCCATCCAGGGCACCGCCGAGGTGAGCCACTGGTGGGGTGCCTTCATCTGCCTTGCCTGCGGCCTGTGGGCGGGTCTCTTCACTGGCCTTATCACCGAGTACTACACCAGCTACTCGTACTCGCCTGTCAAGGAGGTCGCTGCCTCGTCCGAGACCGGCGCTGCCACCGTCATCATTTACGGTCTCGCTCTCGGCTACAAGTCGGCCATCATCCCTGTCTTCCTCTTCGCGCTCACCATCTTTGCCAGTTTTTACCTCTGCGGCCTCTACGGTGTCTCGCTCGCGGCCCTCGGTATGCTGTCCTCCTTCTCGATTGGCCTCACCATTGACGGCTACGGACCCATCACGGACAACGCTGGCGGCCTCGCCGAGATGGCCGAGCTCGGCGAGAACGTGCGTCACATCACTGACACCCTCGATGCTGCCGGCAACACCACCGCCGCCATTGGCAAGGGCTTTGCCATCGGTTCCGCCGCCCTCGTCTCGCTCGCCCTCTTTGGCGCTTACGTGTCCCGCATTGGTGCCCTCGAGGAGGGCATCAACATTCTCTCGCCCATCACCTTTGCCTTCCTCCTCATCGGCGCCATGGTCCCCTACTGGTTCTCGGCCATGACCATGAAGTCTGTCGGTATTGCCGCCCAGGCCATGGTGATGGAGGTCCGCGAGCAGTTCAACACTATTGAGGGCATCATGGAGGGCACCGCCAAGCCGGACTACGCCCGCTGCGTCGAGATCTCCACGCGCGCCTCGCTCCGCGAGATGATCGCCCCCTCGGCGCTCGTCATCCTCGCCCCCATCCTCACGGGCTACCTCTTTGGCGTCTTTGCGCTTGCCGGCTACCTTGCGGGCTCTCTCGTGTCCGCCGTCCAGCTTGCCATCTCCGCTTCGAACACCGGCGGCGCCTGGGATAACTCCAAGAAGTTCATTGAGCAGGGTAACTTTAATGGCAAGGGCTCCGAGAACCACAAGGCCGCCGTCGTCGGTGACACCGTTGGTGATCCGCTCAAGGATACTTCTGGCCCGGCCCTCAACATCGTCATGAAGCTCCAGGCCATCATCTCGCTTGTCTTTGCGGCCAGTTTCAGCCGCTTTGCCCTCCCTGACGGCCAGGCCTGGGCTGGATACCCGCAGAACTGATCAAAATTGCTCGATTGATGATCGCTTGATTGATAAAGGGATTGCGCTCTCAAGTTATTTTTCATCATCTTCTTCTTCCTTTTTCTTGTTTCCATGGCAAGCTTTCCTGGCTCCTATCAATCTTGATGCCATCATTGGTCCTGTTGCTTGCTTGATTGCTTTTCTGCTTGCTTGTGGGTGCATGGAATGGAAATCCACTCGTCGCAATCATCTTCTTGCTGTGCTTCGGTCAGTATTGGCCATGTAAATCGTCTATCTCGTAAACCTTCAATATCAGGACAGGTGATTTGGAGACATGGTGAAGCTTGAGATGGTCTTTGTACAAATCAAGGCTGCGCAGCTTGAACGATCATCTCCTGGATCACCACGCGCAAAAGAAAGATCCTTTCTTTGACCTTTACTCGCATACGCACGTTACCTAAACAGTCCTCGTTTGATTTTAGCCTCGAGATGTTTTGCCTGCTAACATGTAAGTCAAAGGCGAAGGCGATTGCAAAGGCCGACCTATAAAAGCGTTGAGAAAGAACAAGCAGCTCTCAGTGGGAGGGTATAGCTCTGGGACAGATGGAGCAACGCCAGATAAACTTGCACAATGCCAAAGCTAATTTTTTTTCCTGATAACGTTCGAGACACACAGCTGCATGGCCATGCGCTCAAGGATGAAAGTTCGTCTTCCAGGTGCAATTTTCTGTGCATTTTCTACTCCTTGTACGTCACTCACTTTTCCAAGATTCCGTGTCCATCTAAACGTGTGTTCATCGAAGCGACGCTTCTTCCTATCACCCGCTCGCTCGCTTGCTCGCGTGCCTGCTTGCTTGCTTGCTCGCTAACTTGCTCGCAATAATTTCTTCGTCACTGTCAATCATTCACCTTAGAGCCCAACTTCCTCTCCTCTCCTCTTGATTGAACGTTACATCGACTTCACAGCCGAGTTCAAGCAGACCAAACACACAAGCAAGCAAACGAAGAACTTTTTGCTGACTGGCTCGCTTGCTCGCTCGACGGCGCGCCGAAGTGTTGCTAACCTGTCCGCGCGACCGCGCCCGCACGCACGTCCGCACGCCCGCCTGTAGCTGTCGCCCGCACGTCGTCGTCGTGCTCGCACGCAGCCATCTGCGCGAGCGTAGTCGAGCAGGTGCGCGGAAGCCCAAGGACAAGGCGAAACAATGGTACGTGCCAGCCCTTTGGCCCGCTGCCCCAGCGACCCGGAAAACTGACGATGGTGCGACGCGCATTTGCGCTGGGGGAATGAATCTTTCGCTTACGCGTCCATTGCTCGCTCTGTGATGATCTTGCTGTCGATGGTACATAGGCGGACTCTGGCGCCGATATGACGGGCAAGAACCCGCCCATGGACGCAACCGACGGCAACACCGCGCCGCAGGAGGAGCCTGACCTCAGCGTCTTTGTAAGTTCAAGTCTCTCTTTGCTGTTTCTGGATTTACTTTGCGCATACAGTATAACGACTAACATCTCGCTTATCATTCCATTCCACGTGGTCGCGATTTGTCTGTCACAGGTGCAAAACCTGCTCACGCAAATGGTACGTTCGATCGCTCGCCGCCATTCGTCGCGAGTTCCACATGCGCCTTATGTGTTCGTTAAAACTGACAGCTGCCTTTTACCTTCTCGTCCTCTGCTTCGTGCTGCGAACTACAGTCCTCAAGGTTCCAGCAAATGAGCGAGGCTATTGTGGGTCGCATCGACGAGATGGGAGATAGGATAGACGGCCTCGAAAAGTCCATTTCCGAGCTCATGGCCCAGGCTGGCGTCGATGAGACCGAAGAGAATGCCAATGTTGGCGCAGGCGGCTCGGGCGAGCTGCTCAATGATGACCCCAATGCGCCCTCAGACGAGTAAAGAGCATCGTCCTCTTAATTTCCCCTTTTGGACTTGCACTTCGTAGCCGAGACTTGTGCATGCGCAAAGGTGCTCGTAGCCCCCAAGGAAGAAGAGAGAAAAGCAAAAAGCAACAAATTATGAAAAAAGACGAATGTTTACCAGAGATGTTCAGTGTACATGTCAGCAGGGTTGCGCGCAAAGTGGATCAGGCTATTTCAATGGACTTTCGAGAAGAAAAGCGTCAAGATCACTTGCAAAGGCGTCAAGCTGTGCTTGTAGATTCATCACACCCTCGAGTTCCTCTTGTGCCTGCGTACCGATCGAGCTCGTGTGAAGTTGTGCCGCTTCGGAGCGGCCAAAGTCTTGACCAAGCGCAGCAATGTCTCGTCGCAGTGAAGCAAAATTGCGCTCCTTACTCGTCACCCCCTCGAGGACGCGTGCTCCTGCGCGATCTAACGCATCATTGGGCCGCTGCTGCGCAAGCTCTGCAAAACGTCGCTGCAACGCATCCGTCTCGCGCATGCGTTCGTCTGCTTTTAAAGAAGACGACGCATGATCATTGTCCTCGCTTTCCTCTGCGAGTATTGCGATTCTGCGCTCTTCCAGGGCGCTTTCTTGTGCAAGAGAGGCCTCGAGCTCTTGCATTTTACGTTGTCGTTCAAGCTGCCATGTATCCAAGCCCACCAGAACTTGGTCCATGGACGTCAGCAGGGCTCCTGATTTTTCAGCGTCGACGCCGTGCATCGGGTGCTTTTCTTCATTGGACATGACGAGGGCTTCTCGTTGCGATTCGTTCTGCAAAGCCTGCATGGCTTCACGCACTTGCACATCTTCATCATTGTTATCATCCTCCTCGATATCCTGGGTCCAGTCTTGCGCGCCGTCTTCTTCATCGTCTTCTTGCTGATTTCCAACGTTGGGCCGACTACGAACTGCAGCTAGCTTGTCGGGGTGACAGACATCTACCTCTTCACGCGAAGACGCCATCGTCTCCGGCTTGTCATCGTGCGCAATCTCGTCGCTCTCGCAACGCCCCTTTTCATTGCTGCTCGGTCCAGGACGCTCTTGCCTGCTTCGATTGCTTCGTAGCGCGAGCACATCCAATTTCCGTGCGCGCATGGCGCCCAGATTTTCGCGCTCACTCGGTCAGCACTGGAACGAGTTCCTTCGCATCGCCCAGTTCGCCTTTCGAGCAACCCCACGCTCGGCCTTCTGCGCCGTCGCAGCGTCGTTCTCGTCGACCTGATCAATTCAACTCTCTTCCTGCAAACCCACCGAGCCCGCCCGTATACGGTATCATACAAGTCTTCACTCTGGCGGCTCGCTCGCTCGCTCGCTCGCTCGCTCTGCCTCAGCTTGCGCTTCGGCTGCCGCGTCCTCCTTCTGCAAAAAACCAAAAGCCGCCTCCTCGCCGCGCTCTTCTCCCGCCCCAAAGACGCCACGACTCTCGCTGGCCTCGGCTGCGCTCGCCTCGCCTCGCAAGCCGCGCGTCCCAGCGCGCTCTCGCCTCGCGTGCTCGGCGCCGCGCCCCAGCCGTAACGGCCACACGCGCCCGCACCGGACGCCGCGCCCGCAGTTAGGTTCCGCCGGTGTGAACAGCGCCGATTCCGGTGCGCGCGTATCCACGGGGCCGGACTCGCCCGGCGCCCCCGCGCGTCCGGCGGCCGAGCAGGCGCGAGCGGCGGCGCGGGGGCACCGCGCGCGCGGGGGGATCGCAGCCGCGTGAGCAGACTTCGATCGATCGCCCGATCGATCGCAACCACCGCGCGGGAGCGAGCGAGCGAGCGAGCACGCGCGCGCGCAGAGCCCAGGCCGCCGCCGCGCAGCGTCCGCCCGCCCGCCCGCCCGCCCGCCCGCCCGCCCGCCCGCGTGCGTGCGGCGCCCCGCGGCGCGTTGGCTGGCCGGCCGGCCGGTCGGTTGTTCATCGCGCGCGCATCCATCGGGCTGGGCTCGACGCCCGCTCGCGGCCCCGCGCCCGCGCGCCCGCGGCCCCGCGCGCGAGCGCGACCCCGCGCGCGAGCCGCCTCCCCTCCGCCCCGCGCCCGCGCCCACCCCGCGCCCGCGCCCGCCCGCGCCGAGGATGACGGCGCGGACCGCCGCGGAGAAGGAGCAGCAGCAGGCGCAGGAGCACGGCCAGGAGGACGCGGAGGGCGCGTACGCGGAGGCGACGATGGAGGACGCGGAGGCGCGCGTGGAGCAGACGTGCGCGGACCTGGGCCTCGACGCCGTGGCGGCCCGCCGCGCTAGCGCGCTGCTGCGCAGGATCTGCGAGGAGAAGGACCTCGCCGGCGCCGACCTCGACGCCTGGCGCGCGAGCGTCGTCTTCGTCGTCGCGGCGCGGCTCCTCGAGGAGGAGGAGGTCCGCGCCGCCCAGCAGGGCAAGGGCGACGGCGCACACGGAAACGATGACGCCGCTCCGGGCGAAGAGACCGCGCGGAAGAGGCAGAAGCGTCTCGATGGAACCGCGGGCGGTTTTACAGTGCCTCAGGAGGCACTGAAGCGCATCCACCTGCGGAAGATCGGCCTCGAAAACATCCTCAGGGCCCATCACGATGCAACCGAATTCGGAGAAACCTTTGTAGATCAAGTGCATACTGCCGCGCGCGTCGAAGGCGGCATTCAGGAAGAATCCCTCAAGGCCCTCGAGGACTCGCTCAAGGCCCACAAGCAGCTCGGCCTCTTGTATCAAAAATTCGTCGTAATCTGCAGGGATCAGGACCCTTTGCCCGTTTCAAGACGAGCCCTGGCCTGGTATCTCTTCCTCGTGGGCCGACGCTTGCTCGCGCACGACCAGGACATGGCATGGTCGTACGAGCTCTTGCTCGACGCCGTGAGCCACGTGCGACAGGACAAAGCGAGCAGCGACCGCATGAAAGGGCTCGTCGACCAGTTGACAAAACTTGGCGTCAACCCCACGGACGCCATGGACGTAGGTCGTCACTATGAAATCGCGTACTTGCAGGACATGGCTAGTCTCGACGAGCGCTCCTTTCTCAAGCACGAGAATGTCGCATGCATACCAGCGCAAACCCCGCTCAAGGAACGCCGGGCGCCTCGTGCCGGCGAAAATCCAGCAGACGCTCCCGGTTCTGCATCTTCAGATGCTCAGCCGGAAAACAATCACATGCCTCCCCCCGTCCAAGCCCGCACGCGTTTCAAGCGCAAAGCCGAGGAAATGGCTGCTGTACGCACGCTTCTGCCGTCAAAAACTCTCTTCAGTGGCGACGCCGAGGAGGGTGCTCCTCGCGAAGTTTTCTTCGATAAGTCCACCGCTCCCCAGGTAACAAGCCCTCGCAACGCGTCCATGGCGCGACGAGCGCCGTTTAGACGACCTGCAGAGACGCCGGTGTCGCTCGCCGTGGAGACGAGCAACTGGCTCAACCGCGAACTAGACGGCGCATCAGAATCACCGGAAGCAACACTGCTCCGCTTTTTTGCAGAGTGCGAGGAGGCGCACAACCAACAACGTGAGCAACGCAGCGTCAGTGAACTTCCCCAGGACGAAGCTGAAAACGAGCAGCCTGTTACGTTAGTGCAAGCTTTTGGTTTCCTCGCCTCTGATACGGAAGCACGGCTACGAGAAATGCGCGCCGCTCTCTTGCAAGACGGAACCGAGGATGGGCCCCAGCCGCATATTAGCAAAGAGCTCTTTCACGGCACACATGCTGCTGGCCAGGGGGCTGCTTGCTCTTCCTCATCCTCCGTGGCCGCGATCAAAAAGCATACTGCCGCCGGCACCAAACTGTACTATCGCGTGCTCGAGTCCATCTTGCAAGGCGAGGCCATCCGTCTTCGCGTTGCCGATGTCGACTCTCGTGCTTCCAAGGGGAACTTATATTCTCTCTTGAAGTCAGACATGTTTCACCGGGGTCTCTTTGCCTGCTGCATGGAGGTCATTTTTCGCGCAAAGGAGATTTTTCGCCTCATGCATCCTACTCTGACGGACCGCCTGGGCGTCCCGGGTCTTGAGCTGCTCAAGGTCCTCGAGAGCTTCATGAAGTATGTGCCCATGCTTCCCAAGATGCTGGTACAACACATGCACATGCTCGAGACGGATATCCTCGAAGAGCACGTCTGGCGAAAAGGCTCGCCAATCTTTGACCTCTTGCACGAGCGCAAGCGGGTCATCGAGATCGAACGCACCGACATCGCCACTGTGCCCAAGTTGCACCGCCTCGATGAATTCTTTACGCAGAAACTTCTTGCTCACGCGCACGCCAAGGCGAAAAAGATCTTTATGCGCCTCGGATATCCGCAAAATGATACGGGCTTCTACAAGGATATTTGGCGTGTCTTCCGCGAGGCCATCAAGCATCACCCCGAGCTCTGCGAGGATCGACACCTTGATTCGGTCATCTTATGTTCCATCTTTGCCGTGTCTAAGCTCCGTGCCGTGGAGCCGGCGCTGACCTTCAAGCGGCTCGTGGCCGTGTACAAGGAATCACGCGTGGAAAACGCCGACACGTATGCTGCTCTAATCAGCAACATGAGCCGTTTCCGCACGCAAAACCTCGCTCGAACAGACAAAGTTGTTGATCGTATTTACATGCCCAACAACGCAAACAAACGCACTACCCGAAGCGGCGCGTACAACCATACAGGCACCATCGTGGACTTTTACAACCAGATGTTCCTGCCGCGCATGAAACCCACCATTCTCAATTTGCGCGCCCCGGCTGGTGCCGTAAGATCGCGGCCGCCCAGATCCTTTCTGCCCCCAGCGCCTAGAACTGCTGCCGTCCTTCCCCCTGTTTCTCCCTCGAACAGGGCGTCGGCCCCGGCGTTTAGTAGCTTTGAGTCCCCTGGCAGATCGAGGGTTTCCATTTACGCATCACCGGCTCCGAGCCTGCTTGCTCGCGCACAAATGTCAAATGTGGAAATGACGCCACAAACGCGGAGGTTATACGCTCAGGCGGAGTCCGAAACGCACAATGTACAGCTCATCAATGCGCAGCAAGGCCGTCGGTCGCGCTTGCACATTAATCCCATGGCCGACGACGACGACGAGGATGAAGACGCCAACCACGGTGCCGGCCATCAGGCCTCTCGCCGTCAACGCCTCGTTAATCGACGCCAGCATCGAGCCGCCCGAAGACGCCCTCCCTTGTGATTGGACAGACAAAGAGAACGTGAGCCGTCTCATTTTACATTCTCTGGAGGGACTCGAACGTCATTTGCCCACGCGAGTCGCCGGGTGGTTTGTCTTCATCCCTTTGCTTTGCCTTTTTTCTGCTGCTGCTGCTCCTGCTTCTTCTTTTTTTTTTTCTTCTTTCCCCCTCATGAACGATCTTGCATGCTGTGTTGAATTGTGCTCTGATCTTTCCTAACCGACTCGCAATCGATCTATCAACCTATCTACCTACCTACCTACTTCATCCTCTTTCATCCTTGTAAAGAACTCTTGTCACCAAAATTGAACGCTCGAACACTGCCCGACTCGTATGAGGCAACCAGCACACCTTGAGCCCAATCTATCGATGTAGGAGCGTAGCGCGCGCCTGTCGCAGCAGCAGCATCGAGCCAAAAAGTATGATTTTGATTTTGACCAAACACTTTTACAGCGTTTCCAAACACAGGCGAGCAAGCAGCGCATCTCTGCGGGCTGTCGCCCATCCATATAAGATCTCCGCGCGGTTTCCAGGCGCTAGACCACTCTGGAGTCTCTGCCGCCATTGCATTCGCACGACTCCCTTCAATCCTTAGTAATGGGGCCGCCACGCGATGAAGACTCCACTGCGAAAGGCCTCCGTCCGCAGCGATCACCACGATAGCAGTCTCGTCAGAGGTAAGCACGAGCTTGGTCACCGAACATTGCGCCGCCTCAAACTCCATTATGCTTGTCATTTTCTGCACGTCGAACACGCGCACCTTGCCATCGCTTGCACCCGTGACGAGAAGAGAGCCATTGTGATTGAAGCATATCGACGTGATCCAGTACCTTTCGCTCTCGGGTAGACTCGCCACGAGCTGGCTCGTCGTCGTGCTCCACAGTTGAACCGACGCCCTCCGTGTCACCTTGTGCGTATACAATGGCGCAGTACCCGTGACCCCGGCAACGGCCTTGGGAGCAAAGAGCGCAGCATGTCGATCGCCGCTCTCCGACCCACGACGGACGGCCGCACTGCTTTGGCCCGTGCATAGCGTAGCCAGCACTTGGCGACGCGCACTGAGCCGAAGATCAGAAACGAAGGGAAGCGCCGGATCTCCTGTCACGATAAACTCGCTCGTCTGTGCGCGCGCCTGCACGTCCCAGAGCCGAACCGTACTGTTTGCGTGTCCGATTGCTAGCAGCTCAGGGCGCTCCGGATGCCAGTCCAAGGAAAGAGCCTCGCTCGCACAAAAGATGAGCTGCTCCTGGACAAGATCACTCCCTGGATCGCCGAGCCACGACCACACCCGCACAGTCCCATCCTGCGAGGCTGTCACCAGCGCACGATTTTCAGAGGCGCCCATAGGGGGCGCAAATCGGCACACATTGACACGCGACGCGTGGTGACTCTCCGCCACGCAAGTTAGGTGCTGGACGTCGGCTGCGCCATTCGCCTCGTTTCCTTCCATTGACTCTACTTTCGGAATGCTAGAGGCCTCGTCGAGCTCGGCAGTCTCGTTTTCTTGGGCCAAACCTTTGGCAAGCGCAGGATCCTGACGGTTTTCCAGCATTGTGCGAAGTCGTCGCACTTCTTGCGCAAGACGCGCGCCTAAGTGAGCAAAGAAGACAAGAGATGCACACGCACAGAGTAGCAAGTAAGCAAAAGACGGTTAGTGTGAGGGAGCTCGACATCATCATTGCAGGGGAAGGAAGGAGGGTTAGACTCGACACAAAGCAAGACTTACACTCAAACTCCTTTGCTTGAAGGTCTGCACGTGCTGCGCGTAATTTGCGGCCATGGAGAGGAAAGGACAAAAGCTTGGGCGCCTCCTGCGAACGAAAGACATCGGCCAAGAAGTTATGCAGCGACACCGCGAGCAAGTCGGCCCACGCTTTTTCAAAGTACGGGGCAAACGCCGGGTCGCGGCTCGGATCGCGGCAGTACGGGAGAGCATACCATGTATGCCACGAAGACGACAAGGGGGCACGAGAGCCACCCGGGACGGCGGGATCAGCGACGCCCGGGCGGTCGAGCACATCTTTGTCAAAGATCTGCAAGAGTTGGTCCATACGATTCTGTCGCTTGGCGTTGACCATGTAGAACTTGAAGAGGCTCGCCTTGAGTCTGAGCGCGTTTTCGGCAAGGATGGCGTCGAGGCCTGCGAAGCAGCGCCGGTCAAGGAAATCCCAGAGATCCACAAGCGCGTCGAGGTCAAACTCTTCAGCCAGCGTCAGCAGTTGCTGCGCCACGCGCTCGGCATTCAGACTTTGTAGTCTATCTTCGCTACGCTCCGCCACGAACGCGCGTGCGGCTTCTGTGAACCCGCGAAAGACAAGATACTCCAGGACGAGCTCGTCTGCCTCGGCCAGGTACTCCATCGTCGAAGATTGTTTACCACTATCTATCCACCCACCTGGTTTGCCGGCTTGCCTATTTGCTCGCTGATCCGCGCGATAGACTCGCTGCTGCTGCTCCGTGCAGCACGCACACACGCACGCACGCACGCACGCACGCACGCTGTGGCGCCGGCGACACGGGCCGCGCCCACGTGGACTCGGGCTGGATCGCGAGCAACAATGCAATCAATCACGTTATGCTGTCATGGGGCCAAAGTCTGCCCTTTTTACGACGAAATGACAGTGAATGCATCATGGCTTATCCTGTTGATGTTCGTGAGGCCGGCGGATTCGACGCAGCGACTATGATTCTTTACATGCTACTTTCTTGTGCCAAAAAGCAAGATCGAGGCAGTCGAGAAATAGCCGACGATCTTGGCGTCATCGATCGACAAATAAAACAAGGTCGTCATGGTAGTAGTATACCATAGTGCAATCAGAGTGAGGCAGGGAAGCAAATGCATCTCACAAAGTGGTCAAGTAAAACCTAGTAAAACGCAGCAGCGATCGAAATTAACTTAGGTGGCAAGCACAGAAAGAAGAGGAGAAGAAAAAGTAAGAAAAAAGAGCAACGAGCGAAACAGTGTCGAGATTGCTTAAGTTGTGTGTCAGGTCATTCATGTCCGGTTTGAGGTGGATAAAGCAGGGCCGCGTGCGCTCACATCGACTGGAAAAGATCATCGAACTGATCCATCATGCTAGGCATCGCAGACGGCGCGCCGTCTCCGGCCATGCCGTCGTCCCTGTATTTGCGGCCGTCGCTGTAGTCGACAGTCATATTGAGGAAAGAGAGGTCTTCGAGAAGGTTGCTCGAGTCATCGCCGTGAACCGTAGCGCTGGGATCCAATGCTCCGGTAGGATCGGCGCCGCCAAAGAGATCATCAGCCTGGCCAAAAGTGTTCATAGTGAAGAGATCGAAGTCGATCGGCTGGTTCAAGGACTGGGCCTTGCTCTCCTGCGAGGCATTGGCGGCGTTGGCCTTTGGTGCGCGTGGCTTGCGGCCGGCCTTCTTCGTAGACCCCGCAGCTGCCTTAGTTGCCTTGGTCGTGCCATCCTTTCTCTTCTTTGCCTTGGTCTTGGTCGGGCCCTTGGTTCCACCGCGACCCGAAGAGGCCGACTTGTTCCCGCCCGGGGGCACAAGGTTACCACTGCGGGTGTTTGCGCCGCCGGCGTGCATCACCAGCGACGGCTGCGACATGTTGCCAAAGGGAAAGTCGAGCGAGGTGGAGAGCTCGGGCCAGAACGCATCGGCAGCGCTCATGTGCTGCGTTGGTGTCTGCGCGGGGCCGTCGGTCTGCTCATTGCCGTGCGAAGAGAAGAATGACTGGCTTCCCGAGCCAGGAAAGCTCTCAAAATGAAAGTTTCCGTGCATGAATCCTTCGTCGTGCTTGTCGCTTGCGGCCTTGTTGTTTCGTGCGCTACGCGGGGCGCTCTGGTCTACATTCATTGTGAGCGGTTCGCTGGGCGAGGCGAGTGGAAGGTCGTGGTCCATGTCTTGCACAGAGCGACCCGAGTTTGCCTTCTCGTACTGGTGGTGGGCGAACCGCTGTGAGTCTCCTTCATCCTGCTCCTGGCGTTGATGCTGAGCGTGCTGATGCTCCTGCACTTGCGGCATGTGTTGGTGTTGATGCTGGTGGTGCTGCATGTGTTGGTGCTGACTGAAGTGCTGCTCATGCTGGTGTTGTCCCTGGTGCTGATGATGATCACGGTAGCCGCGCTGCTGCTCGTGCTCATGCTCGTGCATTTGCTGCTGCTGCTGCTGCGATTGATGGTGATGATGATGAACAACATGATGCTGGTGCTGGTGCTGGTGCTGTTGCGAGTGGTCCATCTGCGGAGATACAGTATGAGAGGAGTCTACATGGCGTGAAGGATGACCCATGTGCTGTGATGCGTGCGGGTGAGGCGTGTAAAACGCAGACGGGGCAAATGAAGAAGATGCCGGATGCATAGCGCTGTCATCCATGTGGGAATTGTTACCTGCGCTGCCGCTTGTCGCGATATCATGAGCAGAGTGAAGATACGCTTGTGACTGCGAAGGCGGATGTCCCAATGGTGGCACCCCAAGTCCAGCCGCGCCGAGAAAGAAGGCGCCATCAGACATCATCATGGCGGTCCCAAAGCCAAAATCGGGATGCGTTTTCTTGGACTTTGACTTTGTCGCCGATGCCTTGGACTTTTTCGGTCCTGCGGCTGTTGGTGCTGCTGCTGTGGCGGATTTGGGTACTACTGATTTGGTCCGGGCCGGCGCCGTCAATCCAGCTGCAGTCGCTGCGGTGGGCTTGGAAGGCGACGAGGATGTAATCGAAGAAGCGGCTGCGGTTGCAGCAGCAGCAGCAGCAGCAGCTTGCGCAGCAGCTTGTTGCTTGCGCGCTGCGGCCTTGGAGGCCTTCTTCTCGGCTTGGATGCGTTTGCGCTCCGCTGCCTTTTCTTCGCGAAGACGTTTGGCCGCAGCCTGTTTTTCGCGCTTCTCGCGCTCCTTCCTCTCCTTCTTTTCCTTTTTCTTGGCGAGGGCAGCGGCCTTCTTGGCGGCCTTTTCAGCCTCCTTTTCTGGATCCGGTCCACGCTCGGCGCGATCCGACTGCAGCTTGCGGCGCATCGCGGAGTTCCATCGATTCTTGACGGCATTTTCACTACGCCCAGGAATGAGGCTCGCAATCTGGCACCAGCGGTTGCCAAGTGTGGACTGCGCTTCCATGAGAATGCGGTCTTCCTCGGCGCTCCAAGGCTCTTTCTTGAGAGACGGGTCAAGATGGTTGAACCAACGCTCGCGGCACTGCTTGCCAAGGCGGCCAGGCAGCTGATTCGCAATGACGGACCACTTGATATTGCCAAGGCCGTACTTTTCGACCATGCGCATGACCACGGCGTCTTCCTCCTTGGTCCAAGACCCCTTGACGAGACCCGGTTTAAGCACCTTTTGCCATCGGTGGAGACACTGTACATCTGTACGTCGACCGCCAAAGGCAACCTGCGAGATTTTCTTCCAGTTCTTGGCCCCCATTTCCGCGACGGTCTGTCGCAAAATGTTGTCTTCTTCTGGTCCCCAGCGCCCGCCAAGCTTAGCGGCGTTGGACTTGAACTGGTTTTGAATCACGTCGCTGGCCTTGCCAAGAAAGGAAGCTTGCGGAGGCGCTCCGTTGCTGTTTGCGTTGAGATTTGTACCCAACACAGGCTGTCGAAGCGGCCCACCGGTGCTTGCCGTGACGACCATGGGCGCACTGCTGGCCACGGAAGCATTTTGCATTAACGAGTTGGTGGAGGAGGAGGACGACGACGACGATGACGGGACCGATGCCGGTGCCGGTGCGATGGCGTGCGCGGCACGCGAAGTCACGGTCATAATGTGAGGTGCCGTGGGAATCGATGCCGAGGGCAATCTGGCATCACCGGCCTGCCCTGCTTGCTGCGCGGCAAGCGTGGCAGGCGAGGGATTATGATTGTGCTTTTTGAAACTGTTTCCCATCGCGCCAGTGGTTCCGTGGGCAAGAGCCCCCGGATGTTCCGCGTTCGTGCTATCGTTCGTTGAGGGCATCGCAGGTGACGGTGGCTCGCGCTTCTGTCTCATGGGCTGCTGTTTTGCAAATGCTGACACAAGGTTACTTGGTGCTGCGGATGTTTGGTCTGTATTCACAGCATCCGCGGTAGCAGGAGCAGGAGCAGCAGGAGCAGCAACAACAACAGATGCTTTTGATGTTGCAGTTGTAAATGTTGAAGCTGTCCCGGAAGAGCTTGGTGCCATGTGCGGCATGATCTGTGCGGCAGTCGTGGTTGGCGTGCTTGAAAAGTTAAGATCCGCGTTTGCACGATGCGCTTGGGTAGTCGAAGCGATCATGACGTCACCCGAATGCACTGACGAAGTTGGCGACGATGACGACGACGACGATGAAGTAGTAGCAGTAGAAGAAGTCGACGACGCCGCAGTCGCGGGCGCGTTCGAAGACGCAGACGCAGTCGCCGTCAGCACATTGTGGCCGGCTGTAGCTGAGTTTGCGTGGAAAGACACCGGGGCAGAAGGAGCAGATGCAGCAAGTGGTGGCTCTGCCTGCGCTGCTATCGGAGACGCCATGGAGTTTGATCAGCAAGTTTGCCGCGACAACAAGCGTGTGTATTGATTGCTTCGTTCGTGAGAAGTAGCGTCGTGGTGGTCGCGCTGATTAAGCTTGTTGTGCTCTGTGCTGCCTGCACTCACGCGCTCGAGCGGCGCGTACCAAACAACGATGTCGCGGTCGTGGGCATACAAGATTGATGACGACACGCACGCGGGGCTTTCGTTGGTCGCGCGCTGCGCTAGGTGCGGCGCGCGCGCCGACTGCCCGCCGGATGACCGTCCGGCTGAAGCGGTCGCAAGCAACGTCTACCGCGGCCGGCCTGGCGAGCGATCGCCTTTTGCCTGCTTATTTACTTTTCACCGGACCTCCGTAGCCTCTTCCTCTGCTCGTACGAAGGATAAAAGGAAGGGAGGAAGTCTTTCTATTTTCTTTGTCCTCCGCGCGTGCGAAGAGGCGCGACGCTCATCAATCGACCAAGCTCCTGTGCGAGCCGACCGAATAGTGTACTATTCGAGGCGACTTGCAAGTGCAGCACACACCGCTCCCAAGTGCGCTTCACCGCCCTTTCCTCTCGCCCCCGCCCCCTTCACCCTCTTCATCCTTGCCCTCTTCATTCACATCATCATCAACCCGAACCCTCCGCAGCGCTCTCGGCGGCGCCCGCCCCTACGGCCCCACTACGCCCTTCCCTACCACTCACCCCGCGCACACCTTTCAACGGATACCTCGCCAACGGACATTTTCATCTCCCCACCGCTCTCCGCAGGGTCTACCGCAAACCCCTACCCCCTCCTAGCAGGTCCGTTGGCCATCTCCCACCTTAATTACGCGTTCCTTCCCCTCTTTATACACCCGCCTATTAAGGCGACCCTAGTTTTAGGTCCGCCTTAACGGCGCAGCGACGCGGCCGCGAAAGTGTAGCAGCTGCTACTGCTTATCTACCTTAAACCGTGCGGGCGGCGCGCGCGGTGGGGAAGGCGGTGTTAAGGCGGCAAACGTGCGGCGGGGAGCGAGTGGAGGGGAAGGCGCGGGGAACGCGGGGAGCGGCGGCGGGGCGGGCGGCTGTGCGCGGGCGGGGCGGGAATAGCGCAGTTGCGGGCGGCGGGCGCAAGTGGGGCGGGCGGCGCGCAAGTGCGGAATGCGCGGCGCGCAAGTGGCGCAAACGGACGGCGGGCGCGCGGCGGGGCGGGCGCGCAGCAGAGAGCGAAAAGCAGCGAGACACGGCACGGCACGGCCAGGTACGTGCGCGCGGGCGGGGGCGGCGGCGGCGCGCGCGGCGGCGGCGGCGGAGGTCGCGCGGGCGGCGCGGGCGGAGGTCCCGGCGGACGCAGCCAGCATGCGCGGCGCGCGCAGAGGGGCGGCCGGCGGCGCGGGATGCCGGGACGGGGGATGAGGATGAAGATGCGGGAGCTCGCTCGCACGCCCAGCCAGCCACTCAGCGAGCGAGTCCACGCCGCGCGAGGTGGAGCTGCGCGGGAGAGAGCACGCTGTCTGCGATGCAGCGCGCGAGATGCACGAGGAGATCGTAGGAAAAGGGACGGCGACGTTTTGAACGAAGCCGCCACCCTTTTTTTGCCTTGGTCCGTCTGGCCCAATCGTGCCCGCCTTGCATTCCATTCCATTCCATTCCAGGTTGGCTTGGAGAAACAGGTCGACTAACGGAGAGACGCTGCATCGTTCGTTCATGTGCACAGAAACCTAGCTCGTCAAGATGAAGCTCAACATCGCATGCCCGGAGACGGGCAAGCAGAAGATGATCGAGATCGACGTAAGTGAAGAGCGCCTCTTCTGAGGAGAGAACGAATGGCTCGGCCCGTACCCATGACGTGGCTGGTCAACTCTGCATGTCTCCTCTACAGGGAGATCAAGAGAAGAGAGATCAACAGACATCCAAACAGACGAACTAACCTTTTTTCTGCCCTCGGTGACTAATTGTTGAATTGAACATCGTAGGATGAGCGTCGTCTCCGCGCTGTGTACGACAAGCGCATCGCCCAGGAGGTTGAAGGCGGTGAGCTTGGCGATGAGTTCAAGGGCTACATCTTCCGCATCTCGGGCGGCAACGACAAGCAGGGCTTCCCCATGAAGCAGGGTGTTCTCTCGACCAAGCGTGTTCGCCTCCTCCTCAACAAGGACGTGAGCTGCTACAGGCCGCGCAGGAAGGGTGAGCGCAAGCGCAAGTCCGTCCGCGGCTGCATCGTGGCCGGCGATATTTCCATCCTCAACCTCGTCATCGTCAAGATCGGCGACCAGGAGGTGGCCGGCCTCACCGACGGTGAGCCCCTCCCCAACCGCCTTGTGCCCAAGCGCGCCAACAACATCCGTAAGCTGTTCGGCCTCACCAAGGAGGACGACGTGACCAAGTACGTCATCCGCCGTGAGTTCACCACCAAGACTGGCAAGGAGAAGTCCAAGGCGCCCAACGTTCAGCGCCTCATCACGCCGGCCCGCCTTCAGCGCAAGCGCCGCGCTTGGGCCAACAAGCTCAAGCAGCAGGAGAAGGTCCGCAAGGAGGAGCAGGCCTACCAGAAGCTGTACCAGCAGCGCATGAAGGAGGCCAAGGAGCGCCGCGCCTCGGAGGCCTCCAAGCGCCGCTCGCGCCTGTCCAAGGATGGCCAGAAGTAAAGCTTACTAATTTGACGCCAAAACCCCCACCCACCCCTTTTATCTCTCGTTTCGAGTTTTTCTTGTCCTGCTCTGCTGCTATCTCTTGCATGTCCTTGTCAGGAAGACAGGCGTCTCCTTCCTTTGCTCATCCACTTGCTCCGCTCATAATGATTTCACAGCAGCAATAGCGAAGGCCTAACTAAACTGTGAGAAGCGAGAGTGCCAATCATGGATTGAAAGGGAGGGGGATCTCTGCCAGTTGCTGCTGCTGTTCATGTCGAGCAAGGAAATCCAGCTACAGGCACCTCCTTCGAGGCGCATCTCTCTATCCGCTCTCCTCTACGAAGCTGAGGCTGTTAGTAAAAAGAAAGCCCGACCTGGCGGCGAACGGAGACAAGATGGAGAAGCCAAGGAACGAGGACTGGTCGCCGCGGCGCTGGCAGTGGACTCGCCGCGCGCCGCGACTCAGGGTGGCGCTGGCGATCGTATGGCTGCTGGAGCTCCTCGTCCGTGTTATCACCTTCGGAAAGCGGCCGGCCCAATGGACCGTGAACGCAGTCGAACGCCGAGGTAAAGAGCTGCACTTCAAGTCAAGGTGTGAACAGGGCCAAGCTCATGGCTCTGGCACGGCTTCGCCGAGTGGAGAAATCAAGAATGTCTATGAGACCGAGACAGCCCTCTTCCACCGCGTCGGGCTCAAGCATTTTTTGCGCGAGGTCCCCCAGACAGACTTTGCATTCATCGGCAAGTTCTTGCCCTTGGCTAAGATCATGCAAAAGAAACTTTGTATTGAAACTCTCCGAGCGCGGAGCCCAGCTGTGCGAAACTTTGAATTGCCGCCCGTCATTTGGATTGTCAGTCTCCCTCGAACGGGCTCGACATGGTTGCATCAGTTGTGCGCTTCGGAACCCTCGATCCGAACTGTCAAAGCTTGGGAGCTCAAGTACCCCATGGAATGTTCAGAAGATTGCGGCCCTTCGAAACTCGAGCGTCAAGAATTCACCAAGCGAGCAATGGAAAAACTGTATGATATCGTGCCTCGCTTCAAGCAGATTCACCACGTGCGCTTCGATGATCCAGACGAATGTGTTGGGGGGTTTGTAGATGGCTGGAGTCCGGAACATTGGCTTTGGGGCATGCTAGACATGCCCGAAACTCGTGCTGCATATCTCAAAGAATCAATGCACGCTCAATATGAGAACTACAAGCATTTGTTGCAAGCCGTAATGGCAGCTGACGAGGACGGCGAGGTTCCGGTGCAGGTCCAAGGGGGCAGCAAGAAGTCTCCGTTTGCGCGTCTCGTGCTCAAGTCGCCTCATCACATCGTCAAGCTCAAGGATCTGGCAACTGTTTTCCCTGGATCCGCGGTGCTCTGGCTTGATCGCGACGTGACCGATGTGGTCGGGTCCTGTTGCTCCATGAATCAGGCCGTGCTTGACACGCTGTGTCCCTGGTACGTTGACCCACACACGCTCGGAGCACGAACGCTCCGTTCGCTGGCACAGGCGCAAGCCAAAGGTTTGGCAGATCGCAGTTCACTTGAAGCTAGCGGGAAACTCCGTTTCGCGGATATCAGGTATGACGATCTCAAGTCAGATCCTGCAATGACGTTGGCCAAGGCCATGCAGTCGATTGGCTTCACGATGAGTGAAGAGGCTCTTGCTAATATTCGATGTCAGCAAGCCGAGCGCCGTGCATCTGCTGAGGTCAGGAGGGACGACAAGAAGCAAGCTCACAAATACACCTTGGCTGATTTTGGTTTATCTCGAGCGGACGTCGAGTTAAGCTTCCGCAACGCGTGCAGTGCCACGGAGATTTACCATACAAGACAAAACCTTCCTTCGTGAGTGAGAAGGGAGTGTGTTGACAATGGGAATAGGAAGGGTATACGCAGCAAAAAGCCGACCTTGACGCCTCAAAGAGCGAACAACTCGGCAAGGATTAGTTTACAAAGGGGGATACGAGCGATTAGAAAAAGGAACAAAGAAAAGAGAGTGAATAGGGATCCGGTAGATGGAAGGGGTAAAGGGGGGAAGGCGGGCCGACACATCGACTACAGCCTACTACTCCAAACCAGCCCGACCCGACCCGACCCAATCCGATCCACCAAATCGTTCAGAGCGACGCAAAGATCGCTCAAAAGAAATCGAAGCCTACCCCATGGAGATGCCGCGCAACAGCCAAGCGAAATGTGGTAAAGGAATTGATCGTCTCCACGCGGCGTGCAGCAGGTCCACTCAAAGAGTCGGCATCGCTCCGTTTCTTCACGCCCTATCCGAAAAAGTGGCGATGTGATAAAAGCGTTCGTGACCATGTGAGTGTCTTTTGCGAGTGCGCTCAAGTTTTACAAGCACACAAAGAGATCGACAGACACACAGGCACAGAAAAAGGAAGAAGATGGGAAAAAAGAGAAGAAAGGTGAAACACCCTATTCTCCTCCTCCCCCCCCCCCCTCTTTTCCCTCTCTCTCCTCCCTCGAACACCACTAGGCTACACGCACACGCACGATTTGCATGGTAGCATTTTGTGTGTGATTTTTTTTTGTGCGTGTACGCATGCAACCTGGGTAAAGACGAAGAGGAGAGAATGAATGAATGAATGACGAGAATCGCCCTTCGAGTGAGTAAAGTAAAGCCGAAGCACCCTGACAATTAAAACCCGTCAATCTCGTCGCGACCCTGCTTCTTGCGCGCCTTTGTAAGGCAACGCTTGACATACTTTTGCAGCTTCTTCAAGGCCGGGGGGTCAAGGGCCTCAATGTCGAGCTCAACCTCGTCACCATCTTCGCCCAGGGGCTGGCCAGACTCCTGAATGATCCTAATGACGCCCTGAATCATGTCGCCGGGCAGCTTGTTGATGTCCTGGCCAAGCTGACTCATCTCCTGGTAAGAGAGCCGACGGACGTCGTTGGGCGAGCGGTCGCGGCGAGCAGGGCGCGGGGCCTCCATGACCGGCATGGGAGCCGGGGCCGGAGGGCCGCTGATAGCATGACTCGTGGTCTGGCCGTTCGCTTGGGTGTCGCGGATCTGCTTCAACTGCTGCTCCATCTTTTGCACCTGCTCGCGGAGAAATTGCACCTCGTCGCTCACCACCTCCTGGGGGGCCGCAGCGACTGGGGCAGGTGCGACGGGGACAGCAGCAGCAGGAGCAGCCGCCGGTTCCGGGGCGCGGCGAGAACCTCCCTTGGACCGCTTCTTGGCCGGTGCCGAAGTGACACCAGCAGTGATGTCGCCATCATCGCTCATGTCATCCTCATCGTTGTCCTCCTCATCGGAGGAAAAGAGATCGCTCATGGTCCTGCGGCCGGGACCGGCCACACTGCCACCGTTGGCCGACGACTCCTCGCTCTTTGAGCGCTTGAGCGAACCCTTGGCACCGGGTCCGCTCGGCGCAGCAGGCCCGTTGTTGCTGCTCGCAGCGGTGGACTTGCGCTTGCGCGAGCGGGAACGCTCGAGCTTTTGCAGCTGGTTCTCAAAGAGGTTAAGCAGCCGCTTAGCGCTCTGGTGCACGCCATTTGCGGGAGGATTAAAAGTCATCGAGTTGTTGAAGGTGAGTCGCACGTGGCGCACGACCTCTTGATACGACATATACATGCGAGCGTCAAGGTTCTTCATGATGGTCCCAAGATCCATGGGCTCTTTGATGATGTCGTGATAAGTGGTGAGACCCATCGCCTCGGCGTCGACGGGGGCGTGGAACCAGCCCTCCTTGTCGCTGCGCATGAGGTCCCGAACAATGCCCTTAATTTTGATCAGGTCCTGCTGCGTGCGATCGTCGAACGAGTCGTCGACGAGGTGGGAAGGTGCCCTGCGCATGCGGGGCGGGTTTTTAGCCAGACTGCTGACCGGGTCGGGTCCAGACACGGCACTGTCAAGGCTCGCGCGCGAGGGCTTGCGCTGCACGGGCCTCCGCGCGGCGGCAGGTTTGGGGGCGCTTGTGCGGCGGCCTGCGACGCGGCGGATGTCCGCGGACGGCTGTTCGTACTTGTACTCGCGGTACACGTTGAGAGCGCCTGTCGCCAAGACGAGCGAACCCTCAAGACTGTACTTGCCGTACTGGTTGGTTCCCGAACCCACGACCTTGACGGTGCCTGCAGGGAGGCTTTCGTCGTGCATGAACTCAAACAGAACGTTCTTCTCTGGGACCTTTTTCTTCTTTCCGTTGAGCACCATAAAAAAGTGACCCGAGAAGATGGCGTTGCTGACAAGATCGGCGTCCTCTGATTGAGAGAGAGCCTTTGCCACGTCATTTGTGTCCTGACTGTCGTGGACGTGGTCGCGGACGTAGCTAAAGTCGCTAACGATGCCTCCGTTGAAGGCGTTGTCGTCCATACCCCACTGTCCCTCCCACTTGACGATGTCTCCGGTGCGCTTGAGGACTCCGCGCAGGGCGGGCCTCAGGATGGCGGGCTTTGGAGGCGTTGACGCCGACAGCGTGTCTGGCGCCGCGGCGCCTGCGGTCGTCGTCTGCGGGTTCACGCTAAGCGCGGCATCATCGGGGCCCATCACGGCGGCTGCTTTCCTCGCGCTCGCCGTGTCTGGGCCTGCGTCTGCCGAGTTCATCATGGCGTTCTCGCTGGCCATCCCCCGCCTTTCTTTCGCACCTGCCTTGGACGACAAGCACTCGGAGAAAATTCAATCAAACGATCCGGGCTTGTTGATTCTCGGAAAGCTTGCTCGTTCGTTCGATCGATCGATCGATCGATCACGACTCCACCAGCACACCGCCAGACCAGCGCGCCCCGCTTCCCTCTCCTTTCCCGCCCAAGTTTGAAAAAAAAATTCACCCCCCCTCGGCGATCTTTTACAAGTCGCCCAGCGCGTCCCCCTCGCGCGCCGTGACCGTGATGATCTTAATCAAACAAGCACTCAGTCAATCACTCGCTCGCTCTTGGTGAAGAGGCGACCGGCTCGAAGGGGAGAGAGGGGAGTGCGGGAGTAGAACGGAAAAAAGAACGGAACGCCGTGAACAAAGAAGGCTTCCGCCAGGCCGACGGCGCGCAGGAGTTCCGGGTCTGCTTGGCGCGCCGGGGGAAATTCCCGCGCCCTCTGGAGCACCGCGCCCCCCTGCGCCACTGGCCCCCGCAGCGGCTCCGGGAGAAGGCACAGCGTCAGTGCAGGGAGAGAGGGTAGCCGATGGGGGCGGCCACTGCGGGAGGGGCAGGCGGAAGCTAAGCGCGGCGAAAGGGCCGAAACCGCGAGAGTTTTTGTTAAGCGGGGAAACATGCCTCTGCGGCGCTAAAACGGTCAAGGGAGGGGAAGGCAGGGAGACGGTTGCATGTCGGGGAAACTAGCGAGGTCTGTCCGGGACGGACGCAGCGGGAGCCGGCGCCAGTGACATGGTTCCTCCGAGTTGAGCGCCGACTGTAGTGGACGTAGGAGGGGCGGGCCCGGAGCCAGCCATTCGCGCCTGCAGCCGACAGTGATCGTTAGACGGGGCCGGACGAACCTAACGACCGCGTTACGAGTCCCTAGTGGCTAGCTAGGAGCGGTCCGGTGGCGTGGTTGGTGGGTAACGCGCGGCGCGAGCCACGGCCGGCGAGCGGCCGCAGAGGGGACGGCCTCATAGCGTCAAAGGGGTTCTCGCCCCAGGGGCGAGGCGCTGCAGGCGCGCGCAGCGGCGATAGCGCACTTGCATGCGAGCACGCATAAGTGCAGAATGATCCGCTATAAGTCCGCTAAAAGGCGCGGCAACTGGAGAAATGGAGAGAGAGAGGGCAGGTGGCCGTTTGCAGTCTCTGCCTCTTCGTGTCTCTTGTTTCTTTCTTTCTTTCTCTCGAGTTTCCTTCTTCGGGTTTCTTTCCAGCATGGGCGACCAGAACCGAGCGTCTGTCGCCGCGTTGCGGCGGAGCGCATGCCCGAGACGAGGCCGCTTTCTTGCCACCCCACCATTGCAGAACACGATCCGGTGTGGGTGCAGGCAGCAAGCAGACCGGTCGATGGCATCAGTGGAGAGAACGGCCACGTGGCTGTTGTTCAAGTGGTTGTTGAGGAGGTGAGCCACGCTCAAGTCTTTGTTGCTGTTTGGGTGGACGGGGCCGCCAGTGGCGAATGGCCAGCGCGGCGAAACCGCCGGCGGTGTAACGGAAGGAAATGATGTGGAGATCCGGCGGTTACAGCGCCGGCGAGGGGCCGCAAGTGGAGAAAGGGCGCCGGGGAAATGGAGAATGTGCAGATAGCGCACTTGCGGAGTGGTGGAAGAAATGAAGAATAAAGCAGGCTGCCAATGCGATGGAAGACGGCCGGGCATAGATGCGAAGGAGAAGGACGCGAAGAGGGACGAGGATAATGCCAGGCCGCTGGCGGCGGGCGAGCGAGCGAGCGCGCGGACGGCGCAGGATTAACGCAGCTGCGGACACTTGACTTCCACAGCTCGGCGACAGCGACCCGAACGCGGCGGCAACGAAGAATCCGATGCGGCGAGGAGAGCCTCAGGGCATGGGGAACAAGAACTTGACGTCTTGGTAATAAAGGGAAGAGGAGAGGAAGAAGGGATGGACGAGAATCTCATCACAGCAGGGACGAAGAACCATCTGGCTCCTTGTCGGCTTGCTGACTGATTATCTTTGATTGCTTCATCTGTTTATCATATACATAAAGACCGGAAAGGGTGAGGTGGGTGGCGCTTCGTATGCCATGTGTGGATGGAGTGATGGACGAATGCATCACATGCATATACCATGGTACTATACGCACCCTATCGTGCAAAAACGCGACGAGTGGGCAAAATTGAAGTGAAAACCACGGTTACGCAGACGGCGACCTGCTCTTGGTGGCGTTGGCTCTGAACTTGAATGAGAGGGGGGACAAAAACGGTTTGTTCTGTCTACTTGTGGTGGTGTTGGTGTTGGTGTGGGTGGCTGCTGCTGCTGCTGCTGCTGCTGCTGCTGGCGTCAGCGGCCTTTTCTTCGAGCGAAGCAAGCTTCTCCTCGCACTCCTTGCACGTATCGTCGTCGGCGTCAAAGGGAGTCAACCAGTCTTCCTCGCGAATTCGCTTCCAGTCGAGATGTCGGAACCCCGATGAGGTCCGCAGCTCCGAGAGAGTCACGATGCGCTCAAAGGGCTCCTTGCGCAAAAGCCCCGAGATAGCCTGGCACATGCCTGCATTGTTCGTTGGCATGTCTCCGAATTGGAGCGGGTCTTCGCAAATCTTCTTGGCCGTCAAATCCGGATTCGCCGCCGTCCACGGTTGCGCGTCGAAAATCATCTCGTACAGAATGACACCCAGACTCCACCAGTCAGCCTCACAGCCGACCTTCTTGCGATAGAGCTTCTCTGGGCAGGTATACTCGAGGGTTCCGGCCGACTGCGTCACGCGTGGGCGGCTCGTGGTCAGGACGGACGAGCATCCAAAATCGAGCAGGCGCGCGTGTCCTCCGCTGCTGATGCCCACATTTTCGGGCTTGAGATCACCATGAACGATGCCCACTCTCTGCAAGTGATCAAGAGCAAGAGCGATCTCTGCCACGTACGCAGTCGCCTCCTCAACTCTCAATCGCTTCGCACGCATGAGGTCGAAAAGATCACCGCTTTCGCAAAGCTCAAGGGCAATGGCCCTCCCTAGCGACTCTTCCGCCACTTCGACGTATTCGAATCGAACAATGAACCGGCACTGTGTCCTCGTATGTGCCAGTTTTTCAAGAGCACGTAGCTCTTGTTCCGCTTCTCTTGCTGCATCGCCTTTCGCATCCTTGTAGACTTTGAGGGCTACCTCTTTACCCGTGCGCGGAGACGTTGTCCTCAGCACGCGGGCGAAACGTCCTTCTTGCAGGACTTCCATAGTGTCTTGCTTCCGCTTGTATTCTTAACTTGCTATTAACCTTGGGCGACTACAGAGACGAATTGAGACTCAACGATGTACTCTTGTAGTGTGTATTGCTCTATATATGCGCGTGTTCCTCTTGTTGCCTTGGCCCTGGCTGAGACTTGCCTGATCTTCACAGTGAAGCCTCTGATTCGTACAGCGCACCCTTGCGTTCAGGTTTTGCTTGGCCCTGGACGCTAGCGACTGGCCTCATCGGGCCTGGGCCCCCTGGACCTGTGATCAATCGGACAATCCTTCTTCCCCTCAAGCCCCACATCTAGAAACGAGTCCAGCTGCCGGCTCTCCGGGTGGCGATGCGTTCCTCCGACCGCTCGACCTTTCCATCTTGAGGGATTCCTGTACGGTTGCCATATAGCTAGTCGGTTTCCCCACCTCACAGGTCGTCTTACGAACTTGATGCGACTACAGAAAAAGCAATTCTTCGCAAGTTCCTCACGCCCCACCAAGGCCATCACAGGCTCAAGCCTCCCTTGTCTACCACACGGGCCACGGAATCCATTTTAGCGTCTCAAGCCGAATGTCAGACTGTACGCAGTCGGAACAGGATGAACTCCTGGCATGATTGGCCCCGCTCTCGATTCCCTCCTCGCGCCTCGAGTCCCCGCATCCCCTACGACATCGTGGCACGGGGTCGTCGCAGTTCGCGGTTCCCTCGGAGCGACAACAACCTTGCCCTCCGAACGTCTCGGAGTCCATTTCCCGCAGCGTTCGTTTTAGACCGTCAAAAGTCTACGCGGCGACAGCGCCGCGTCTCAAACATACATGATGGATAATCCATTTCGGGGCATGGCTTCCCGAGCTGAACGCATGCGCGACCAGGCCCTTGCACGCCCGTCGCGACCGAGCGTCTGATTGCCAGGAAGAAACCAATGTCTGCGAGATGTGTTAGTCTCCAAGACGAGCTGTCGCCAACAGCTTGTCTGTGCTTCATCATTTTGGAGCGACTGCAGCGCCATCGCACCTCGCAAACAATCGCAAGTGTAACAGCAGCCATGACGCCCGTCCTCCACGTCCATTGTCGTATCTCATTATACCGCATTCCTTCGTTCAAGAGGGACACATGACCTGTGTAACCCTGAAAAAGATGCGTTACGTTTTTTTGGGGTTCTTCAGGGTTATCCGGCGCTGCACTACTGCAGCTGACCGCCCATCCTTAAGCGTATTGAAGGCAGTAGTACCAGGCCGGACGCATGTAGTGTATTGAAAAACCAGCTAGGGGCTCGCGACTCGAGGCCCCCAAAACAGTGCAGTAGCTGCCACGGCATAGGTTACGTGACGTGACGACGACCGCGACGAACAGACGGCGCCCTGGCAACAGGACGTCATGTCGTCGTCGACGTCGTCGTCGACGTCGACGTCGTCTTCGGCGGCGGCGGCGGCGTTATCGATGCAATTGTCAAGAAATTCCCAATCGATGGCGTATCGTGCAGGAGCGACGACGAAGGCGTCCCGAGCTCCAGGATCAAGAGTGAGAGGTCATGATACCATCGAGGCTGTTCTCGCGCTCGCAGAAGCCAGCCAGGCCCGAGAGCGCATCGCTGTCGCCAAATGCCGCGCGGTCAGAAATCAGGCGCAACGTGAATCCAAAATTGTACGAGCGCGCTCTCACGCAGCACGTGTACAGTTAAAAGCCCGGGAAACGTCTTTTGCAGAAGAAATGTCGGCGCGCACGCAGGCGCTCGAGGCCGAAAACGAAGCCCTACGCACGGCTCTCGCAAAGAGCGAGTCGCACGGGCATAACCTAAGACAAAGGGTGACGCAGCTTTTGCGAGCGCAGGCCCATATTCAGCGGCCATGGCACACGCGGGTCGCAGAGCTCGAAGAAAGCGTCCGCACCTTAATCGACAGCACAAATGAAGCTCTTCAAAACGCCCAAGCAAAGCATGCGCTGCTTTCACCAAAGAGTTGTACTGCTTGTGCGGAGAAGTCGGACGCAATTCACAAACTTCGCAAGGACCTTGCTGTTGCGCAAAAATCCCTTCAAGCGAGGCTCGCAAATCATTCAGACGTTGTAGCCAAGCTCGACGCAGGTTGCAAGACACTCGAGGGAGCGCTTTCCCGCTCTCTTGAGTTGTTGTTTCCGGCGACTTCTCACGATTCCACAGATTTTGCCTTGCGAGGAATCACCAGTGTTGATGAGCTGCGCGGTGTCCTTGAAGCGGAGCGTGCTGCCATGGCAAGACTGCAAGCCCGCTACTCTCATGAGCAGGAAACCTGGCGAGAGGAACGCATGGCCTGGCAAGAGGAACGCATGGCCTGGCGAAAGAGATTACAAGCCTGGCGAGGGGAAATTGAGACCAAGCATTCGCGAAATAACTCGCCAATACTGACGGAATCGCATTATACTCTCAAAGAAGACGACTTGGTGACACATCGCACAGCGATCAACGAGGATTTGGCGACCAAGTCTGACGTAGCTGCCCTAAAGACCGTCCGAAATCAGGTCGTCGACATGACTGCTGCCCTCTCGCAACCAAAGGAAGCACTCGGCGCACATCACATTCTCCTCACTGAGCTTCAAGTCCTTCGTAGTGCCGAAAGTGCACGACTTGAAGACATGAACAGTATGAACAAAGAAAGCTATTGGCTCCGTCAAGAGAGGAACGCGGTTGCGCAGGGACTCGCTCGGCAGCAGGCGTGTGTGCAGGAGCAGCTAAAGGTCTTGCGTCACTTGCGGGATGCTTTCCAAGAGGTCAACGCCGAACGGGCAGCCCTCAATGATCAGGCGGCTGAGATTTTTGATGATATAAAGCACTCCTTTCTTGACGAGGTAGAAGCTCGACAGCTCGATACCGACTTGCCTCTGATTGCACCTGAAGACAACTCCGACGTGGACTCGGACAATGATCGCGAGCAAGAGCATGGCGAGTGATAAGCAATACAGCAAGAAAAAAATATATATATCTTGGCGCTTCAATTTTTAGAAAAACGCGGCCAACAAAGCAGCAGCAAACTTCCTTTACTTTACTCGACGCCCGTAGTTTTTTTCGGGGGCGGGTCAGGGGGGGCAGGGGGGGGGGGGGGGGGGACGAGGAATACCTGCATCAATTAAAAGTTTTCGAGGAGGTCTTGTAGTTTCTTGCCAACCTTTGCAAACTCAAGCAATGCTTCATCCTCGGGCTTAGTTTGTCCTTTTGCTTCCTCGAACCTTCGCACACTTGATTCATCCGCAAGCTCATGCGCCACGTCCACAAGTTGTTCAAGTGTGTTCTTGAGCAGATCCATATCGTTTGCAAGAGCACTTGCATGCTGGGATGCCAGATTATACAGCGCCATGCTACAACGTAGCGAAAGCTCCGGGTCCGATACTCCGCCCTGCCGCAGACGCCCTACCAAAATTGATACGCCTTCAAGGCGCTCGAGAAGGCTGCAAACGTGCGGCTCGGCAATAAGATTTGTGAGAGCCCCAGTGGCAGAAAGAACGACCTCACGATCGCAATGTTCCAGCAAAAGTATGATTGCCTCCGCCGCTCTTGACTTCACCATTATCTGGCGCATCGTAGGCAGACGCGAGTAGTTCGCCAAGGCGCGAACGGCTTCTTGGACAGCCTCAGCATTCTCTGCAAAAACAAAGGGAAGAAGATCTTGCACCACTGTTGGTCCAAACAGCTCATTCCGAGCGATTTCATCGCTGGAGAGACTTGTGCAATAAAATGACAAATTCGTCGCACACGCGACCAAATTGAGCGCAAGTTCCTCTTGCTTGCAAGTAAGTTCCTCAGAATGGGACTCTAGAAGACCACGCAAAAGGCCAGCTACAGCAGCCCCAAGATTGGCGTTGTGCGCAAGCCGCTCGCCAATCTCCTGCTCGATGGCCAGATTCGCCACGAGCCGGACGGCCTTGATGAGTAGGTCTTCTTGCTCTTTACGGTCTTTACGCGAAAATGAGCTCGGACGCATTGCATACTGAGTACCGTGATGGCAAAGCACGCGAACGGCAATTTCTACGCCTTTTCCAGCTTGCCAATCCGCGACCGCCAACCTCGTACGAGGAAGTTCCGTCGTAAGGTTGCCCAACGCGAAACAGAGACGAACCGCAGCCGCAGCCTGAGTAGCATGACACGTCTCGAGAGCGCCAAGGAGCGCTCCACAGTCCAGATTTCCTCGAGTTCGCCCAGACATGGACAATCGCGACACTAATCGAGCAGCGTTCAGCACGAGCGACTCATTCAGTTGCTCGCACCCCAAGCACGTACATAGGTTCACAGCCACATTTGCACTTGCAAATTGCTGTAATCTACGCTTGTCGTCAACAAGAGTTCGAAGGACAGCGGCTACCTCGCCAATGAGCACTTGCTCGCGATCAGTACAAAGATCTGTCTCGACACCTTTTTCCTCGCTTGCACACGTCGGACGTTGATCATGACTGAGCACGATGACGCTTGCTGTACGAACAACATCGGACAGCAGGCTGATGGCGCCATATCGGGCAAGCGCAGCCTGATTGTCTGCATTTTCTGCACATACATTCTTCAGAGCGCACACCACGAAAAGGAGGGGTTGAACGGCGCGTCGATCGGAGTCGAGCATATCCGAGTATGCTGGAATGACAAATTGAACGAGACTCTCCAAGAGTCGCGAGTCGCGAAAGACCTTATCGCGAGAGGCCTCGACAGCAGCTGCGTCGCATACAATCCGTGTCATCGACTTCACGTGTTCAAAATGAATTTCAACAAAGGACGGAACTGCACACAGACAGGCAATCATTCGTGCCGCAGAGAGACGGCACTCCAAGCTCGCCGATGCGAGCTCAGCACAGCTCAATAACACGGGCAAAAGTTCGTAACAGACCTCGTGAACACCTTTGGCTGCCTCGGGCCCAGCTCGAGAAAGTGCGCAGATTTGGTCTATTTGTTCCCAAGCAGCATCAGGCACGCATACTGCGTCTCCCAGCTCGCGCATGCGGATAATAGTATGCTTCAGGGCTGCCAGAGCACCGTGGCCAGTGCTTTCGGCAAGCGAACTGGACAGTGATTCATCATGTTCGGCATGTTTATTTTCTGCTTTCGCTTGAGTACATGACACGCTCGTCTGTAGGCTGGACCTTGACCTGCTCGACTTGCTTCTGCGCGTCTGCTGCCTATCCACCTCGCCGCTCTCTCCAAAAGCCTCGCGCGAGTCCCATGCAGCCACGTCTGCGGTCGTCCGCGCGAGTTCGAGCGGGGTGCTTGGCCTTGATGGACTCCGGAGCGAAGCCCGCGCGCGCGACAGCACCACTGATGGCTGACTCTGTGCAATGAGGTCGCGAAGGTCGCTTCCGTCCATTGTGGTGCGTCACTTTGGTCTGTTTCGCTTTGGAGCACGATCTTCTCCTTCACCTTCACCTTCCCCTCCTCTTGCTCCTCCTCCTCCTCCTCCTCCCCGCGTGGGCTGTCTGCACGAGCGCAAGGCGCAGCGAGGAGATGCTGAGCACCGAGCCCTTGACTCGAGCCCGCTCGCGCCTTGATTCTCCGCTTGCTAAACATGTGAACCTCGAGCTACTAAACCGGAACCAGAAAAACGTAACGGGCAAACGGGCCTATTACAGGTCAGTTCCCACTTGGAGGTGTTCAAGGCTCTTCACGCGGCAATCGGGAAAGCATCGAGAAGACGCCAATCTCGCGCTGCGTAAAGCGAAGCGGCGTCGAAGACGCTCGATGCATGTGGGTTGCCGCAGCAATCACGGCACGGGATGGGACGTGCTGGGCTCGCGCTGTGCAGCAGAAGAAGCGAAACGAGGGACAAGAGCTGTTCACGCTAGCCCATGTTTTACGCGCGTGCCGACTTGCAGCATGTATTGCCAATCTCGAAGAGGATGAAGACAGAGAAAAGCTGTCCGAGGTAAAGCTCGACGATGAGCAACGCGTCTTTGTTCTGGCAGAGTCGATCCAAAGTATCGATTTATATGTGGTGCTCATCCACGGGGGAAGTGGAAGGCCCACGCATGTGCACCAATGTGCCCTAATCACATGTGCACACATTCTACTTGAACTAGCCGCAGTATTGGACGCTGACGAAGTAAATCTGCATCAACTTAGAGATGCTGCCGCCAGCGTGAACGATGTAGAGGCTAACAACTACGATGTCTCGAGCGCAATGGCGGTTTCGCATGCAAGTCAGAGAACATTTTCAGGGATGGCACGTTTTCAAGATTGGACCTTGGAAAAAGTTGTACGTGCACCAAGTCTGGTCGGAGACAGTCTTGGCCCTGGACTTGACGTTGCTCTCATTCTACTACTCCCTCTGGAACGCAATGGAAGCGTCTCGGACACGTTGAAGCCTATTGAGCCATCCCGACGGGTTGCACTCTCGGTCGCCTCGCCTGCTGCGCAAGACGCTGCTACCCGGACACTTTTTGGGCGTAAGTTCTTTGCTGTGTGTCGCGCAGGAGACACGTCGTTGCTCGAGGCAACGGAGACAGATGCATGGCCTGAGCTTTTGGGCATGCATTCGGGTACGGTGCGAATTTGTGAGACAGACTTTGTGATCGAGCATAGATCTAGTTGGATCATGATTGCTTTCCAAGGGAAGGAGAGGCCTGCATGCGGAGAAGTGAGCAAGAGCGTTGTGGAGGCGCTCAGCTTGTTCGCACGATATCAGCAAAATAAGTTTGCTGCGAGATTCGAAGACAAGGAAAGCAAGGTACGGGGCGAAGAAGTCGTTGGCACGTCGAGGTGTACTTGATGGTGAACTTTTGGTTGATTTTAATTTTAAAAAAAAAAAGAAAAAAGAAAAAATTGTACGCCTGAGAGCTTGTGGTGAAAGTTGCCCGTGCTGACCACGAATCAGCGCCAAAAAAGAAGTCATAACTTTTTCTCTCTCCTGTAAATATCATCATCATCGAGATTGTCACATCGTCAAGATCGTCGCAGCGGTGAAGTTCTCAAGGAAAGACAAATACTCTTGCTTGCTGTTTTACCTTAGCCGGCCCCTTTTCCAAAAAGAAAACATGAATTCGTCAGATGCTTTAGTTAATCCTTCTTTCGCAAGGCAAAGATAGCCACGACGGCAGCAGCGGCAGCCACCAAGCCGACAGCAAGAATGGTGTTGGAGTTGTCTTTGATAGCCTTCGCCGGCTCCTGCGCCGCAGCCTTGGCCGTGGACTTGACCTCCTCCTCGTTGCCAGGCGTTGGCTCTTCGGTCTTGGCCGAAGACACTGCGGGCGCAGCGGTGGGCGTAGAGGTGGGCTCAGCGGCAGGGGTAGGCAGCTCGCTGTCCTCAGGGTAGAGACCGGCGACCTGCATCTTGCGGCGCATGGCATCGACCTGGTTCTTGAGATCGTCCGAAGGGCAGGTCTTTGTCCTCTCGAGATACTCGCGCAGGTCCGACTCGACGTCGGCGCCGTAAAGCTCCTTGACGTTAAAGTAGGCGGTCTGGAACTGAATATTCTGCTGCATCATGTTGGCCTGGGCTTCCTCGCTGTCGCTCTGCAGGGGCGAGATACGCTGGTCGGGGAGGATCTCCGTGACGGCCTTGGCGAACTCGAGGCACTTTTCTGCGGCGGAGAGCTTGGTGATGGCGGCCTTCTTCTCCTTTTTGGAGTTGTCCGCAGGTGGCGATCCGCGGCGCATCTGCACATAAGCGGGGCCTTCGAACTTTGTTGGTCGCACCTCGGGCGGGGTCATGTACGGCGAGCAGAGGTGCAGAACGTCGTCCTCGTCAATGTAAAAGATGTGCTTGACCTCGGGGGCGGGCGGCGACCCAGGCGCGGGCTCGACGAGAAGGTCGAGGTGCATGGGGTCCTCGACGGTGTTGAGGTTGAGTCTAGCGGTGATATCGCGGCCAAAGACCGAGACGATGACCTCGGTCTCAGACTTGAAGTCAAAGGTCTGAATGTAGCCGCCGAGCTCCTTGCTCACGGTGCCGTACCACTTTCCGCTGAGCTGCATAAAGGTGCGCTTCTTCTTGACCAGACTGCGGAGGCGCTCAATGTTGCGGTTGTCGCTCTCGAGCTTTTCTAGCGTGTTGATCGCCTCGTCGCAATCATCGTACATGCCCATCTGGAAGAGGCTCTGCGCGAGGCGGGTGTAGCCCTTGGGCCACTCAGGCGCCTGCTTGACGCAAGCCTTGGCGTCCTTGACGGCCTCCTTGAGGTTGTTGAGCCGCAGGTACGCGGCCGCGCGGTTCGACATGAGCACGTGCGAGGTGGGGTCCAGCTCGAGGCCCTTGGTGTAGCACGTCACCGCGGCCTCGGGCTTGCCCTCCCCGAAGTTCTTGTTACCCTCATTCTTCAGCTCCTCCGCCTTCTTCTTGGCATCCTCCGACGACGGCATCCTCCGCGTCGCCACGCTGCGCGACGTCGACCTCGGCCTCGGCCTCCTCGCGCTCCTCGATCCCGATCCCGATCCCAACCAATCGATCTATCCCCACCCAGGCGAGCGAGCCAGCGGACCGCGGCGCGCGGCGGGCGCGGGGGCGGGCGCGCGTGCGCGAGGGCGGCGGGCGGCGCGCGGCGGGCTGTCGGGCGGCGGGGCGTGCGGCCTGCGCGAGTCCTTTCACGCTCTGCTCTGCTCTGCTCTGCTCTGCCTGCGAGAGGCAAAACCACTCGTACTATCTAGCTAGCGGCTGGTAGATACAGACTGCTTCAGAGGCTGCAGCCGGAGAAGGGAGGGAGGGAAGGGGGGGAAACAGGCAGGCAGGCAGGCAGGCGCTGCAGGCTCAGGCCGAGGAACCTCCCGCGCCCTCCGCCGCCGCGCGGCGCGTCTCGCGCGGCGGCGGGGCGTGCGGCGGCGGGCGGCGCGGCGTGGCGTGGCGCGGCGCGGATTTGAATTTGAATTCGAATTTGAATTTGAATTTCGAGGCAGACGCGGTCGTCGCCGCGGATCTCCGCCGCAATGGATCTTCGGCCCGCTCCCCCTCTGCGCCCGCGCGAGCGGCCGGCACGAGTTGCTGCCGCGCGAGCCGCGCCTCGGCGCCTCGGCGCCGGGCTCGCCGCCGCCGTGCTCTTTCTCGCCTTTGGCGGCCGCCGTGGCGAGTGGACTACTTCTTTTCTTGCGGGCTGCGAGGGCAAGTGGAGAATGGAAGCACGAAAGTGGAGAATGGCGGTTTGCGCCAGTGTGCGGGGCCGTTTGGGCGACTTGCGGAGGAGCGAAAAGGGCAGAGAGAAAACAAAGAGCAGAGCAGAGCGGAGCAGAGCAGCGCAGAGCAGAGCAGCGCAGAGCAGAGCTGAGCCAAGTCGAGCGACGCGGAGACGCGCCGAGGCGAGGCCAAGCGCGAGGTCCGCCGGAACCAGCAGCAAGCCAGCAGGCCAGTCAGCCAGCAAGCCTGCCATAAAGGCGAGGAAGAGGACAATGATGCGGCTGGCGAACGTGGCCCACCAGGGCTCGCGCGCTGCGACGCGCTCCCACTCTCTCACCGCGCAAAGAGGTCTTGCGGCCGCGGCGAGCGGACGCGGCGGCAGGGGCAGGGGCGGCAGCAAAGGCGGGCCCGCCTTCGAGGATGATAAGATCCCGCGCATGATGTCAGGGCCCCAGCGCGAGATGATCAAGAAGGCCAACGTGGCCGAGGCCTCGTCCTTTAGCGCAAACCAAAAGTCCATGGCGGACAGGATCTTCTACGCAATCCCCGCATCCTCGGAGTCCGAAATTCGCTCGGACCTCAAGACCGCGCACCGCCTCGTGGCGCACTACGGATGGGACGATCTCACCTGGAATCATATCTCCAGCCGTTGCAGCAGTGAGGACAACGAGGAGGACTGCTGTGATCTTGGTACGTGCATGCATGATCGTTTTGATCATTTCTTGGACCGCTTCTTACGGTGAAAATGCTACTGGCATCTTGAAATAGTTCTGTGTCCAGACTTACTGATCGATCGGCTAACGCACTGACGTAAATGGTCTTACGCAAAATCATGTGCGAGCACAGACTCCTCCTCATACCTGATCACGCCTGGAGGCATGCACTTTTCCGAAGTCCGCGAGTACGATTTTGTTTTCGATTCTATCGCCGAGTCAGGTACGTGTGCTCCTTTTTCTTTTTCTTTTTCTTTTTTCAAACCAATTCGTGTTTCCTCATTAATGCTGACCATAAATCTCCTCCCTCACCTACCTTTTTACTTCAACAGGCAATGTGATCCACAGTGGAATCTACGCGGAAAGGCCGGATGTCCGATGCATCATTCACATCCACACGCCGGCCATCATGGCCATCTCGTGCATCGAAGAGCCCTTTCGCTTTCTTGTACAGGATTCTGCCATCTTCTACAACCGTCTCGGCTACCACTCGTACGAGGGTATGCATAGCACTGACGAGGAAAAGGAAAGCATCGCCCGCAACCTTGGCAAGGATGGCGTCGCTCTCATCATGCGCAACCACGGCGCCACCATTGTGGGTCGCTCCATTCAGGAGGCATTTGTGCGCACCTACTATCTCAACCGTTGCTGCCAGGTCCAGCTTGATGCGATGGCGACGGGAAGCAAACTCATCGAGTGCAGCCCGGACCTTTTGCAGCACGCGCAGCAGCAGATTGAGGAGGTCATCCCATCTGGCCGATACGAATGGGCCGCGCTCAAGCGTCTCGTCGACCGTTAGATTTCCGGAACAAGAGGACGAACGATTCATTACGTGTCTCTTGGAGCCAAAATATTTTCTATCTTATTCGCCAATTGTCATTTCCATCAATCGGTTGCTGGGCGTGAAAGATTAACTTATAAAAGTTCTGAAGTCAAAGACGACCCTCTTCCATGGCCAGCCAGCGACCGCATTTCGTCATCACTCGTTGGTCAGTGCAGCTTTCTTTTCACGATGCTTGCGCAACATTTCACGGAGCTCGGCCTCCTCGGCCTCGATTTTGCGGCGCAGCTCGTCGTTGTCACCAAAGAGCTTAGCAAAGAGCGGCTCCAGCACCTTGCGGCTCAAGACACGCTCCAATTTGAAGGCAAACCCCAAGAGTACTGCTAGACCAGCAACCTGCGCCGCCTTGACGCCCCGACTTGTATCACGTCTGCGCACGACCGAGAACACGCCGTAGACGAAGAACCCAAAGTGCCAGTACTCGTGCAAGAGTCCAAGTGCCGATGTGGACGATTCTTGTGCGGCGTGGCCGGAATTTCCCTCATTCGTCTCGCTTTCACCGCCACCGGTCTGTCTTTGCGGGCCGCTCCCGCTCCCGCTCCCGCTCTCATTGCCAGGAAGCGCCACGCGTCGCGCGGAACCTTGGACTCGTGGCTCCGCCATAGTCTTGGTTGCGAAATTGCAAAATGATGAAAAAGAAATTTTGTCAGTCAGAAAAACAAAAAACCCACCACCACCCTCAAGCAAATCAGTAACGATGGATGGCTTGACAGCGTGCAATCTCTATCGAAAACACACGTCTTTCGCTTTTCAAAAGAGTCTGAAGCTTTCTCCCGAGAAAAAGAAGAAGAAGAAGGAAGAAGAAGAAGAGGTAGTGATTGATGGACAATGGCTTCGGTGACTAGGCCTCAGTCCCGACCGAGGAAACAAGCCAACCGAACTCTTCTTCACTGTCAGTCAGCACCAAAGGAAACAATTCATTCAGAAATCATGATGTTCATCAAATGGCAGGATAGGCAAAAGGGTCAAAGGCAATGCCGACGGTCACAATGCCGCCTCGACCCGCACCCGCCGCGCTGGTATGCGTGCTGACGCGCGAGCATATCTCGGCGCGCAGGACCGACTTTTCCGCCTCGAGCTTCTCACGTTGCTGACGCGCCTTTTCTTTGAGAATCGACACCTGGACCTTGGCAGCAAGACTCTTGACGAATTTCCAGAACTCGGGAAGGTCCACGCGGTCCTCGCTGTCGCCTGACTTGTCGGTGTCCATCTCGGCGAGTACTTTGTCCCAGTCGTCTTGCTCCGCGAGCCGTCCAAATACCTTGGAATCCTTGACAAGAGCGAGAAGCTCTTCATTGTGAGTAAAAGCATACACGAGCTCTGCCTTGGTAATATATCGCGAGCCGTCACGATCAATCATATTGAACATCTTGCGGATGTTCTCCTCGTCCGCTTCTCGTCGACAGAACTCCCAAAATTCCTCAAAGCTGACGCTGTCGCTCTTGTCCGTGTCAAAGCTTTCAAAAGCTGCACTCAGATCTTGACCTGCGACGAGGCCTGCAAGTAGCCGAGATTTGCTCACCATTTGCGCCACGGCAGGATTTTTCTCTGCGGCCTCAATAAACTCCGCCTTGGACATCCAGCCTGAGCCATCGGTATCAACTTGATCAAAAATGGCACGAATCTCCGCCTTGTACTGCGCCACCTGCTCCTCGCCGCCGAGCAAGTCGAGGTCCATTGTGGCTCGTGGAGATGTCAAGAGAATTCGCTACCTCTGCGTCACGTTTTTTCACCACCCACGGACGTCGGTGCGCACGCGCGCGCGCGCGTGCGCGCAGCTTCTATATATTCTGTTCAATGTCTTACAGACTGGCGGCCAGCATCCGCAAGCAATGCTTTCGAAGATCGAGGTGCAATCAGGCCTGTGGCACTGTGCTCGAACTCATGATAAACCTGCAACTTGAACTTGGAAAATTTTAACCTGTCAACGGCTATTTGGACCAACCTGAACACACACTGGTACAGTCCGAATCGAAACGGGAAATACGGGCTAGCACGAAAAGTGAACGGGTGACGAGGATGACACGTTAACATTTGCCTGCTACATACACAACATGCCCAAAAATGCGCAAGAAATCTTCTATGCATTATAATAATTAAAATTTCGGGTGAGCGAGGTGAATCGCCTCATGGGCTCTAAGCGGAACCTTTGGAGGGAAGGAACTGCATACTCTGGCGCCGGAGAAGCTGGCGCTCGACAGCCTTCACCAAGTCTGAGAGCTCGCTGGGTTTGGCACTAGCCTCAAAGTCCCGAAATACAGAGGTCGAAGCGGCTCGCAAACGAGCAAGTTTCTCTTCGTTGTCGCGTCGCGACAAGCGCAACATTGTATTGTGTAGGGAAGATTCTTGAGCCGCCAAGTGCGCAAGTTTAGCGCGTTCCACCCTGGTCACTGTTACATCATTTACGCAAGTTGCTGTGGAAATGCGAGCTGACGAAGCGAGCGCATCTGTGCCAACAAGCGCGCCCTCGTGGTACTCACGCAGCGGCACAAGATCATTCGCCTTGCTGTTTTCGGGCTTTGACCGTGTGGTTTGAACCTTCTCTTGCATCCTCGTAAGGAAACGCTGCGCTGCGCCCTTGACGCGCGCGACGGGGCGCATATCGTGCAGCCTATCATCGCCGCCATTGTCTCGTCCTCCCTGAGATCGGCGCGGATCGATCCAGGTGCGAACCACGCCGCTTTCGACAACGTAAAGGGCATCTGGGAGATCGCCCTCGTTGTACAATGATTCTCCTGCCTTGACGACGTATGTTTCGAATGCGCTGGGGTCGAGAAGCTCCAGTAGTCGGCGCGCACGCATGTTTTGGCGGTGGCGAAGATGTTCTTCAAGACCAAGACACAATGCATTCGTTCCGCACATGACCCGCACAAAATCATCCCGCGACCAAAACAGAACACGGACGGGCGTCAGGCAACGCACCGTGGCGTTGCGAAAATCGCGTCCATCAAGAATAGCGGCCTCGCCGAAGACATCCCCGGGTTGCAGCTCGGAAACGACATGACGAGCAGGGGAGCCGGCCTGTGCAGATTCCGCATTGTACTCGACCTGAGCCTGGCCAGAGAGAAGAATAAAAATTCCTTCTGCGTCGTCACCGCCCTGAAAGATGGTTTCTCCGCTAGAGTACTTGAAGGAATGCTCGCGCTTTACCGAACGCACAAAATCATCAAAGGAGAGACTCAACACGTCAACGCTGCCGGTGAGCTCTTCGCCCCAATTTGCAGCCCTCAAAACGCTATAAGATTCTTTGAAAAACTGGTCCCTTGCCGCGAGATTCGCCTCCTTGTCGGACATCCTTGCAACGTCTTGCGTGGTGCCGGCTTTCGATACCGATTGAGCGTCACGCACTGAGACTGCTTGAGGGTCAATTTCTTTGCGCGCGGCGAGCGAAGCCACAAGCATTGCAGACGAGACGGCCCGGTGTGCCAAGGTGTCGCGCTCCAAAGCTTGACCGACTTTTACCGCAGTGTTTCCTCGCAAGTCCTTGCTGGCCTTGCCCTCGTGCCACTTGGACATTAAAGATCGGTGTTGCGATAAACCGACGCGGCGCGCACGTTGAAGCCATGGATGCTTAATCACTTCATGCGATCGAAGTCGCGTCGCTGGGTTGGGGTCTAAAAGTCGGGTGATAAGGTCTTTGGCGTCTGCTGAGAGCTGCACGCGTCGGTGCACGTCGAATGTGAAGCGCGGTGGCGAGGCCTTGGGGTCATCGTCTGAAGTATCACTGCCAAGTACGGCACGCGCGGCAATTTCGTCGTCCTCGGCGTCGCCCGAGCGGTCAAATGGATGGCAGCCAAGAAGCAGAATATATATGATGATCCCGAGAGACCACATGTCGCAAGCACGCGGATCAGAGAGCAGCTCAATGTCGACCTTTCGCTTTCTCGCATTCTTCTTCTCAGCCTCCCCACCGCCGACACCAACACCGACACCAATACCGACGCCGCCGCGTGCAATACTATTCGTGCTGATGCCACCTGCAACACCACCTGCAACGCCTCCTGCCTGTGCAACGCCGCTTTCTTGCGCTTTGGATCCCGCGAGGGGGCCACCATTACTACGCAGGTGAGGACGTCGCTCCGCCTCAAGCTGCAAAAGAATCTCACTCGGAAGATAGGGCGTCGTGCCCACATTGCTCGTCATGTGGGTAACGCCCTGCTCTTTGAAACTGTCGAGTCGTTTGCACATGCCAAAGTCAATCAGGCGGATGTCGCCGTCACGACGACCTTGAACACCAGAGAACATGAGGTTCTCGGGCTTAACATCCATGTGCGCAAATCCGCACTGATGAAGATAATTGAGCGCGCTCGCCACGCGCTCCACGAGCTTGGCGGCCTCGAACTCGTTGTAAGGGCCCTTGTCAATGAGACGATCAAAGAGCTCTCCTCCACCACAAAACTCTGTGACAAGATAGTAGCGGTCTGACTCTGGGCAAAAGAGCACCTCGATGAGCTCGGTCACGTTGGGGTGTCTTCGTGCAAGAGTGAGGGCCTCGATTTCATTTTGCAGGCTATCCAGCGCCATGGCCTGACGGTTGACCACCTTAATGGCGACTGGCCGACCTGCACTGTCTTTTGCTTTGACTACTTGGCCATACGCGCCCGAGCCAAGCAGGAAACGGGCGGGAAGCGAGCCTTCCTTGTCGAACTCGTGCTGGATTCCTTCCTTTGATTTGCCCTTGCTCGTGACGGCTTGCAGCTGATAGCGCGCATTGAGTTCCTCGAGAGTGACGCGCTCGCTAATGAGCGAAGCTCCTTCCGCCGGCCGCTGGCCCTTGCGCACGGACCGCGCGCAATCCTCGAGCTCGGGAACGTCCATGGACGGCGAAAAAGCGAGCACAGAGGCGCCAACGCTGGCCGCTTCGAGCCAGGCGAACGGCGTCTTCCGGTCGCCATCGTTCGGCCTGTCGTGGCGGCCAGAGCCTTGCGTCCCGCCGCGCTTGCTGCTCGCGCGGCCGCCGCCGCCGCCGCCGTGCGCGCCGTGCGCGTCGCGGCCGTCGCGGCCCTGGCGTCTGCGCTGCAGAGCCCCGTTCGGCCCGGCGAGACCGCCGCCGCGCGCGCGTCGCGCGCTCTGGGCGGCGCGCTCCGTCGCAGGTCGCCAGCGCCGCGCGCCGCCCAGCACCACGCGGGCGGCCATCTGCCCTCGCGCGCGCGCGCTCGCTGCCGCGCGGAGTTGGCGTCTTGCCTTCGCTCTTCGTCGCCTTCGGGGCCGTTCTGCTCGTCCGAGCCAGACTCGCACGCCGCCATCATGCGCGACCGAGGCCCCGACTCGATCTTCGCAGGCGGGACGCGCTCGCGCTTGCGCTTGCGCTTGCTGCTGGCGCGCTGCGAGCTGAGGAGGACGACCGTGTTGCTGAGATCGCGGGCGTATTTACCCTCGCTTGAGGCTGGCTGGGCTCTCGCTCGCGCACTCCAGAAGATGTAGCACTCGGCGAGCCGCAAATCGAGACGCAGTGTGAGAGCGCAGGAACGGAGACCAAGAACTTGGAGTAGCCTACAAGCTGAGCACGCAATTTCTAATGCACTTGCAATCGAGCTCGGTCTCTTGAGTACGAGACGCTCTTTGGATCTTCATCAAGAAGTTATGGGACACCAAGACGCTCCATGCCTCCCTCCCCAGAGAGATGATATGTCCGTTGAGCAGTGGTGAGGTAGGTTGGGCGGCGGCGCGGCCAACACTCGTGGCACCGGTGTAGTTCCGCTGTGACCGGTGACCAAGTAAAGTAAAGTCGCTGCCACGCCACTCACAGTGTGATTGAGCTATGAGCTGACTGATTGGTTTGGTAAGAAAATATCGAGTTCGTATACGAACCCACGGCCAAGACACGCTGTGCGACGACAAATTGCAAAGTCAGGTCAACGACGCGTGAGCGCCAGCGATACGTGGGCGGTGACGCGTGCGAAGGCCAGTCTGCTGACGGAAGCTACTTGAGGACCGTAGAACTGTCGCCCGATCGAAACGATGGACACGCGTATTTTCCAGGCAGAGCAGATTGTTATTCGGCCCGAGATGGCTGGCATCCTCAAGGAGTGGTCCAAGGCAATTATTCGTCAGCAGCCAAGCAATATCGCAGACATTCATCGCATCTCGTACGAGCATTTTGCAAAGAAGGTCGACGACCGCGAGGACAACGCCGCAAATTCTGATATTGCCCGCAACAGCTAAAGCTTTACCAAAACTTGACAACAAATGCAAGGTAACGATGGACATCCAGTTCTTCTTTGTCTGTCTACTCATTTCGAAAAATAGATGTCTTCTCAAGCGAATCAAAGCAAGACAAAACAAGAGCAAAACAAAGCAAAGCAAAGTTTTTTCCGTAGAATGCAGAATTTTGCCGCTGTCAAGGCGGAGTCGTGCTTTCCGTCATTACTTACACTCCTCCCCTCATCACATGAAATATCTCTATACCTCAATCAAATCCTTGACCTGTTTCCTGTCTCTCTCGCGCATCGCTTCTTGCCCCTTCCTTCCCCGTAAATCTGACATCCTCAACAAAGGGTCCTCCTAGAGACCTTAAGCATCCCGCCAGAGCGCCATTCCATCCCTACTCTTACTAGTCCTCAGCGGCCTAATTAAGGCGCCTAACATTTTATTTTGCTCTTACCAGAATCATCGAGCCAACTTCTAAATGCGCATGTTAGAGGCGGAAGTCTGGTGCGACGAACGCACACCCCTGGCGGTTTTACTGCCGGTCTCGCGCAGAGTCCGGCGCCAGAATGCAATCAACCGCGAGGCCCCGAGTCGCGCGCGAGGCAGGCAAGCGCACGGGTAGGCAGAGGCGGCGAGCGAGAGGACGCGCGGAGAACTGGAGCGAGCGAGCGGCCCGAGGCAGCTAGCTCGCTGCAGAGACGCAGACGCCCGGGACGAGGGGCCAGGTCGAAGGCCAAAAGGCCCGGGACCTGGGCCTGCCTGACGCGTCGCACGTCCCAGCTAAAGCTCCTTGGTGAGGCGTACTCGTACGTGCACGTGCACGTGGAGCTGGACTCGACGAGGGAAGCGCGATTTCTTTTGACGTCGAGAAGCTACTTGTTTCGTCTGATTTTGTCGAAATCACCGTCTCGCTTCGTTTTTTCGAGGAACTCGAGGTTGCTCATGAACGGGCAACAACAGACGATGAAGGAGAATGATGGCGCGAAAGTGAACCTCGGGGCGGCGAGCCCGGGACGTTCGTGTTTGAATGCCACTATTGGTAAACATAGACCAACATCGTTCTCTACGGCATCCGGGACGCCGCGAGCAACCGGCACGCCGTCCTCGGCGTCGAAGACGCCCGGGTCCGCGACCAAGGCCAGCCCTGGCGTCTCTTTCAACCCACGGGTGGAGAGCCTTCGCGTCAAACCTGGCCAGCCTTGCTCCCCGGTGCGCGAGGAGGAGACCGCGGGAGAAGAAGAGGAATTCACCAGCGACCTTTCAGCGCTCGATAAGCGCTTCACCAGAGACAAGGCGCGGCAGCACGCTGGCTTGGGCCATGAACAGCAGAGGCGACAAACGCTGGCCGGGACTGAGGGTCTCGAGACGCACGGCCATGCACGGGGTATGCGGCGTCGCGTCTCGCTGGGCGGTAAGGGCTCCTCTCTGTCCTCATCGGGTCGCCGCGTTTCCTTCGGAGGCAGCTCCGCGCTCCCAGGAAACACGCACCTCTCGGAGAGCCACGTTGTGCACGAGCTCAAGGAGGAGCTCATCAAGCGCGAGAAGCTCGACTACACGCGGCAAAACCGTCTCAACGGCATGGACATCAAGCTCAAGGAGACGCAGACCAAGCTTGGCGCCATGCAATCCAAATTCAAAGAGCAAAAGAAGGAAAAGGACGAGCTGGTTCGCCAGATCAACGAACTCAAACGCAAGAATGCCCAGCTGGTCTCGAGCAAGCGCAGACTCGAAATGAAAAACAAGGAGCAGGATGAAACCATCAAAAAGCTCCTCTCCAAGGTGGGAGGCATGCCCAAGCTCGCGCACCGCCCATCGAGCGCCTCGTCTACGAAGAGCTCTGTGCCTGCTGGCGCCAGCACCGGAGCCTCACCGGTTCATGAAGAGGTGTTTGGCGATGCCGAGACAATGCTCAACAAGTCGGCGTCCGCCAGCAGCTTTGGCGATGCGCCCCGTCGATACACCATGGCCCCCGGAGAAGTTCCACGCATTCGTCGCGGCATCACAGCGAGCAAAAAGCCGCCCGTTACAAACTCGCATTTCATTCGCGTCGACGGCCTCGAGCGCGGTACGAATTCACACAAACTCCTGGCCATGTGTCAGATCTACGGTTCCATTGTGCACCTGCGCGTAACGAGTGACGTGGTCACCGGTGTACTCAAGGGCTATGTGACTTTCATGGACACCAAGTTTGCGCAGGCGGCAGTCAAGGGTTTGCGCGAAAAGGGCTACAAGGCGCGGCTTGTGGACCAGCCTTGAAAACAATGAAAACCTGTTTACCTAGTTTTGGAAGACAAAACCTTGATGTCATCTTGGCATCTCCAATCGCCGGATCGTGTCCTCACGCCGCAGCAACCAACGAAAAAAAAAGGTTGTTCTCGCGTCGACACATTCGATCTGTTCGCACATAGAAACATCATATAAGAAACACAACAAGACACGACACGACACGTGCATAAAAGATGACTTTCTCTTTCTTCCTTCCTTTCTTTCTTTCTCTCTCTTTCATTCGTTCTCTTTCCTTTGCCTTGGCGCAATTTTTTGGGGGGGGTGAAGCAGGTCTTCCTTACGTCTTCCTTGCTTACATGCGCAAGCACTCTGCTCGAGACCATCTGCACACGCACACTTCCCTGTCTTTTTATAGAAGAAAAGCCAATAGAGAGCCCCGGCAGCATGGATGCCAGAGGCCCGTATACGACCCGAGCAGAGACGCGGTCGCCATTCACCTTCCCTACTCTCTTCGTCGCGGATTTCTTCAAAGCGCTCAGAAAAAATCCTCGGCGCGCGCGCGCTGCTCACGACGACGAGGCTTTGGAGCAGAATTGAGGATTGTGTTCTTGCGCGCTGCGGCAAGACCCTGTTTCAGGGTCGATCGCGGCTTCTTCTCAGTCTGTGCAGCGCGCTTACCGCCTTTTGTAGTCTCAGGCGTGCTCGTGACCTTGAGCAATCCCGTAAGTGGCGCAGTGGCCTTGGATGCGGGTTTCACGGGGGTCGTTTTCAAGCGTTTCATACTCACGCGATGGTCCAGAGATTGAGTGGATTCCAGAGCGAACCTGATGCGCTTCTTGGCCGAATTCGTCTTGTTGTCCGGCACAGGTGGCAGACCAATGTCTTTCTTTGATGTTGACTTCTTTGTCTTTGTCTTCTTCTTCTTTGAAGAAGAGGTTGCGTCTGATGAGGTATTTTGTTCGGGCGTGAGAATAACCTCCGCCACTACATTCTTGCCCCGAGCGGGCGAGGCCATGTCATCCTCGGCTTCCAGATCTTCTTTCACCGGCACAGCGGCGTCGCGTTTTGACTTTTTCTTGCTCTGCGGGGTCTCAGGCTTGGAGGTCTTGACCTTTTTTGATTTCTTGGCACTTGCCGCAGGAGAAGAAGCAACAGCATCAGCAGCAGCGTCATCGACAGCCTCGGATACCGACTGTGCTTTCGCCTCACTAGCTTTCGCCTTCTTGGTCGACTTTTTTGAGGATACTGGTGTGGAAGCAGCAGCATTTTTCTTTGGTGTCGCTCGCGCCTCCTTTTTTGCCTGTTCTACTGCGGCCTCTTCTTCTTCGTCGTCGCTTCCGTCTTCTCCCATTTGTTCAAACTCCTGCATGAGGTCGCGATGAGCCTCGTCCGTGTCGACCTCTTCTTCTTCCTCCTCTTCTTCTTCTTCTTCTTCCTCCTCCTCCTCTTCGTCATCATCGTCCTCAGCATCGTCATCACCTTCGTCGTAGTCTTCGACCACAAGTGTGTCGCCCATTGCGCCGCCAATCTTGCTTCGAAATTCGCTGTACGTGTCATACAGCATGTCACGCTGCGTGTCACTGACATCTTCGGCGTCTGCTGCAATCGCAAAGATACTCTGTGCCACCGTCTTGAGGTCCAAGTTCGCCATGGGGCGGTCTTCGAGTAGCGGGTTGAAAACCACCTTGAGCGTGTGGCGGACGACCGCGTCGCTGTCGCAGCAGCCCAGGACACAATAAAAGGGACTCAAAAGCTCCTGGAGCTCCTCTGCAGAGAGTTTCGAGTCCGTCTCCGTGGCAAAGACCTCGTCTAAGAAGATATCGGCCATATGAAGGCGCAGTCCGTTGGGTTTGTGCAAAAGAAGGTCGTCACGAAGGACGCAACCCCAGAGCTCGAGGCACGAGCGCTTTTGCATCCAGACGAGGGTCTCGCGGAAAAAGTAACGCACGAGAGAGTAGAACTTGTCAACGCGCCACTTGTCGAGGCCCGGCCACTCGCGAAGCATGGTCTTGTAAAAGGCACGAATAAAAATGGCCGTGTTGGCCTTTTTCTTGAAAACGTGCACGAGGGCCGCGAGATCCTCGGCGAGCTGCTGCTGCACAGCAACCTTGTCCGACATCCAAAGGCAGTAAAAGAGGCCCTTCCAGAGTTTGAGCAGCTCGATCTCCTCAAAGGTCCCGGCCGCCTTTTCGCGTGCCTTGAGCCAAGCCCGCAAGGCCAACAAGGTTTGCTCTCGCTCATCCTTTTTGTTCGACGCGAGCTTTTTCGCAAAGGCAATAACTTCCGTCGTGCTGGGCGCCGACTCTTCTCGCACTTCTTTCGCTTCGCTCTTGGCCTCAGCCTGAGCCTTGACCTGGGCCTTCTTCACCGCCTTGGGCGGGTCCTCCTTTCGCGGCACCATAGTTTTACTCCTCGAACCACGCGTCGACCGAGCCGGCGACGAGGGGTGCCGCACGTCTCGCCTAAAGCTTCGAGGCCTTTCGCGGCCAGTGCTCTCCTCCCCGATTTTCGAGGCCGTCTCCGACCGCGGCCTCGCGCGCTCGCTCGAGCGCGAAGCACGTCGACGCAGACCAAGGCAAACCGATTCTGCGCAGCGGGACTGGCGCAGCCACTCACCAGCCCACCACCGTTTCGACGTTACGACGTTTCGTCGTTTATGACGGTTTCCCCCTTCCTCTCGTGCTTGCATTGCAATGTGGACACGCGCGCTTCGAAACGGCGCTGTAAGCGTTTCACGTTTCGTAACGGTTGAGCAACCCTTTCGACGGGTGGCCTTGGGTGGACTCGGGTCGGTGGGTGGGTGGCGGCAAAGCTTGTTCGGGCCGGGCGAGTGGAACTGGTTCGCGCGGCGAAGGCTGCGCGGGCGGGCCTCCGGAGGACCGCGAGCGGGTCGCGCGGAGACCCGCGCGAGACGTTCGGAGCTGCGCAAGCGTCGGCTTGGCGCGAGTTAATCCGTCGCGAGACGCAAGAGGGCGCAGGCGACTTGGACCTGGGACCCGACGACTCTGGCAGAGCAAAGGCCGACCAAATTAGCAAGCAAAGCAAGCAAGGCCCGAGCGAGGTATTCTCCATCGTGTCGAGGCCGGCTGCGTCTGCTTGAGGTGATTTATAACAACCATGGAGGACGCGGCGAAGAAACAGCACCGCGTGGCCAAGAGCGGTGCCAAGGCAAACAAGAAGGCTCGCCATGCCGAGGCCAAGCAGGCCAATGGGGTCGCCCCTCGGCACCAAGGCGCTAGCTTCAAGGCCTTCACCGTGGCCCATGCTGGTAGGAAGAAGATGGAGCAGCAGCGTAGACTGGATCAAGCTCAGCGTAAACATGTGGTGCGCCTCGTCGACCGACAGGCCAAAGAGCCACCTCCCGTCTCGGTCGTCGTCCACGGCCCACCTGGTAGCGGCAAGTCCACCTTGATCCGCTCACTCGTCAAGAAGTGGACCAAGCACACTGTGACCAAGATCGAGGGCCCAATCACCGTTGTCACGGGCAAGAACCGCCGCGTCACGCTCTTCGAATGTCCCAACGATGTCAACGCCATGACTGATCTGGCCAAGGTTGCAGACCTAGTTCTTTTGGTTATTGACGCTAGTGTTGGCTTCGAGATGCAGACCTTTGAGTTTCTCAATATTCTCCAGTTGCACGGTTTCCCCAAGGTCATGGGCGTTCTCACGCATCTTGACAAGTTTAGAGACAACAAGAGCCTGAAGAAACTCAAGAAGCGGCTCAAAGACAGATTTTGGACTGAGATTTACCAGGGCGCCAAGCTCTTTTATCTGAGCGGGGTCATCAACAACAAGTATCGCAAGAACGAGATCATCAACTTGAGTCGGTTCATCTCCATTATCAAGTTCCGCCCTCTCACGTGGCGCAACACGCACCCATACGCCATTGTGGACCGTTTCGAAGATATTACTGATAGTCGCCAAGTCCAAGAGGACCCGAAGACAGATCGCACGCTCGCACTCTTCGGTTATGTGCGTGGAACCCAGTTCAAGGAGGGGATGCAGGTTCACATGGCGGGTGTGGGCGACTTTGTCCTTCACAAGGTGTCAGCACTTCCGGACCCGTGCCCATTGCCAGGCAAGGAAAGTGAACTTAAGCGCAATCGCGCTCTCAACGCCAAGGAGACTCTTCTCTACGCGCCCATGTCGAACATCGGCAACGTCATGTTCGACAAGGACGCGGTATACATTAATCTTCCCGAGGTCAACTTCACCCGTCAAGAAGACCTCGAACTTGCGCATGACAGTGACGCTGATGAGGACGACGACGATAGCGACGATAGCGACAGCGAGGTGGATAGCGAAGACGAGGACGATGATGTTGTGGAGGGCGTCAAGCTCGTGCAAGATCTGCAAAAGGTCGGCACGGGCCTCGACGATCACCTCGAATCTTCCGGTCTTCAGCTCTTCAAGAACTCCAAGGCGATTACTCGCGATGACCTCGTCGAGTCGAAGACCGAAAGCAAAATGGATGCCAGCAGTGACGATAGCGAGGAAGACAGCGCCGACGAGAATGAGAATGCTGCCGGGGATGACGACGACGATGACGATGACGAGGAGGAAACCGCGCGCTGGAAGTCGAACCTGATGGAGAAGGCTACGGCATCTTTCCAAGAGCGGAAAAAGCGAGTCGCCAACGTGATGGACATGGTCTACGGCGAGGCTGGTGACGGATCTGCTTCATCTGATGCGCGCAAGGGTGCGAGCAAGGCAGCCGATGATGGTGATGACTCGGACGACGACTCCTCTGATGACGAATTCTTTACGCTTCGTGCGCCGACAGGCCAGAATCGCGAGGCGAGCAACGGAGACGACGAGGATGACGACGACTTGACGCTCAAGAATATCGACGCGTACGATTGCGGCTTTAATCTGGTTCGTGACGCAAATCTTCGCGAATGGGCCATGAAGCGTGTGCGTGAGACCATCAGGAACCGGTTTGTCACTGGAGACTGGGGCAATGGCGGCGAGCCAAGCGCAAATGGCGAGGACAACGACCAAGCAAGCGTGGGCTCTGATGAAGAAGACGCCGTGTATGGCGACTTTGAGGATCTCGAAGAGCAGAACGGAAAAGGTGACGACGACGACGACGACGACGACGATGAAGATGACGACGACGACGACGACGATGAAGACGATGAAGACGATGAAGACGAAGAAGACGAAGACGAGTACGACGAGGAGGACGAGGACGAAATGCCGCAAGATCCCGAGAAGGCAATGGAGGAGGAACGACTCCGCAACGCCGTTGAAAAGGCTGCCAAGAAAGTCTCGTTTGACTTGCAGCACGACATGAACGGGCTTCGAGAAGAGGATGCCGAAGCGGACGAGGCCGATGAAGAGAACGCGTCCGGTAAGAAGCCGGGCAAGATCAAGACGGGCGAAGGTGAAGAGGAAGAGGAAGAGGATGACGAAGCTTTCCTGAACGAGCTACGAGAGCGCGCCGCCGCGCAAGAAGCGCTGAACTCCAGCGAATTCGCTGATCTCGACGAAGCCACTCGCGTAAAACTGGAGGGTATTCGTGCCGGACGCTATGTTCGAATCGAGCTGCGCAAAGTGCCATGTGAGTTTGTACAGAATTTCGATGCCCGCGCTCCGGTTATTCTTGGTGGCCTCAATCCCCACGAGAGCGGTCTCTCGTACCTGCGTGTGCGTATCAAAAAGCACCGTTGGTTTCCCAAGATCCTCAAGACGAACGATCCGCTCGTCATTTCCCTTGGCTGGAGACGCTTCCAGACGATGCCCGTTTATTCAATCGAGGACATAACGAACGAGCGCCAGCGCATGCTCAAGTACACGCCAGAGCACATGCATTGCGAGGCGGTCTTTTGGGGCCCGGCCACAGCACCCAATACCGGATTTCTCGCGTACCAAGATTTGCGTGAGAACCAGTCGAGGTTCCGTATTTGCGCCACGGGCACGCTGCTCGAACTCAATCAGTCGTGCAAGATCGTCAAAAAGCTCAAACTCGTCGGTGAGCCCTACAAGATCCTCAAGAACACTGCATTCATCAAAGGCATGTTCAACACGGAGCTCGAGGTCGCCCGTTTCGAGGGCGCTGCGTTGCGCACAGTGAGCGGCATTCGAGGTATGATCAAAAAGGCTGACAAACGACCTGGTGGATTCCGTGCCACGTTCGAGGACAAGATTCTCATGAGTGACATTGTCTTTTGCAGAACCTGGGTCCCTGTGATTCCGAAGAAGTTCTTTAACCCCATTACTTCTTTGCTGCGCGAGCGGCCTATTGCAGCTCTCACAGACAAGGAGAAGCGCCGGCTTGAGAAGAAGCAGCGGCAACGCGAGGAGGCCATTGAGGCGGGCGAGATTGTCGATGACGAGGATGCCGAGCTCGAAGATTCCGCGATGGGAATGCCCGGCGCGGACGACCTGCAACTTGCGCTCATGCGAAACGTGGCCCAGCTCCGCTACGAAAACAAGCTATCGGTACCGCTGAACAAGGACTCGCTGTACAAGGAGATCAAGCGCAAGCCGCGGACCTTCAACAAGTTGGTCATCTCCCAAAGCCTAGAGAAGCGCCTTCCTTTTGCTTCCAAGCCCAAGCAAGAGACTGGCGCGTCGCAGGCAACCAAGACTCGCGCAAAGCAGCGCTCGAGGGCAATTACCGGAACGCGCAAGGCGGTGGTACTTTCGAACCACGAAAAGAAGGTCTCCACGCTGATCCAGCAACTGACTTCAATCAAGAACGACAAGGTGAAGAAGCAGAAGCAGAAGAACGCGGCCAGACACAAGGATCATGAGAAGAAGCTTGCTCTCGAAGCGGCCAAATTTGACGATGCGAAGCGCGAGAAACGTAAGCGGGCGATGCGTGAGCTCGGCCTCAAGGAGCGCTACGAGAACAACAAACGCAGGCGCTGAGCGCAAGTGACATAGGTTTCTGATAGTAAAGGTAAAACGTAGCGCATACTTTGCAGTTGTGCTGCATGCGGTCATTGTTGTGGCGTTTTCGCTAGCTACTCTCCCATCCAGTTCTGCAAACGAGCACGATCTGTAAGTGACGTGGAAAGTTTGGAATGTAAATTTCCAATGATTTTGTGAGGCAATGCGCAATTCCGAACGGGCCAAGGCTCTGTTTCCTTCCATATTTTTTTCTGATCTCCCAAAGAGAGACAATGCGAGAAGAAAGAGGAAGAGCATGCTGCAAAAGAGTCCCAAATAATTTTTACATTGATAGGTATAAGATAGTATGTCTCCAGGAAAATCGTACGGCATCCAGTCGCAGTGCACAGTGAGAGAAATTGATTCCAAGAAAACGACCTCATGAAAGGAAGCCAAGTTGAAGGGCATCATGGCTTTGCATCAGTCGCTGTCAAAGTAATCGTCATCCTTCTCGTCAACGTTTTCGTCACTGCTGACCGAGTCCGGGAGGTCAGGACCAAAGTCGGCATCAAGTTCGTCGACAATTTTATTCTCGTCGAGGTCGCTATCAAGCCTCACAATGGTCGCTCTGGTGGCCGACACTGACGACGAGGACGTCGCGGCATTGGTTTGGCCCACGCCTTCGTCGCGCTGTGCGGCTTCGGTGGCGAGTTGCTTGAGGAGAACGCTCTGGCCCAGCCGGAGGAACTCGGCACTGTGCGACCGCAAATGCTCGATGCCGAGGCGAGAGAGGTTACCCAGTTCGCGCGCAGACCGGCGCTTGACGTGGTCAAGGTTTGCGTCGATGTCCTTCTCGTAGCGGTGCAGGTAGGGGTCCACCACGCGTTCATAGATTTTAGTCGCGCCTTTAAACTGTGGCGCCACGAGCCAGATGAGCACTGCGACTTTCGCTTCGTAGTAGAACGGCAGCCACGACAGCAGGGTATCCCCAAAGGTCTCTGCAAAGCTAAAGTACGTGTTGACGATCCAGAACGTTAGCCACTGCGTGTGCAGTGACGGGTCGTTCGCCTTGACCGCCTTGTAGCTCTGGTACGCCGGGTACAGGTACCCCAGAAAGTGGCACACCGGCCTCGCCAGGAGCTCGCCCACCAGCATCCTCCCTCCCGCGCGCGCCTCCTCGAGCCGCGCCTCGCCGCGCCGGGCCGAAATGAACGTGCAGCAAGGAATGGACCTCGCCGCCCTCTCCTCGCGCGGAGCGCCTGCGCCTGCACGTCCACCCCGGGCTCGCGTTGCGTCGCGTCCCGTCTCGCCGCGCCGCGTCGCGTCCCGTCGCGTCGCGTCGCGTCGCGCCGCGTCGAGTCGGGTCTGCGAGGCCGCGTCGGATTGTGTTTTGAAAATGGTTTTGAATTTTCGAAGGCACGTGCTCGCGCGACCTTCTCCTCGCGCATGCAGAACCGCTTCGACGCGGCGCGCCGCGGCTGCGCGGGCCCTGCGTCGCGGCCGCGCGAGCCTGCGCGACGCGCGCGGAGGCGGCGAGGCGGCGGGAGGCGGCGGAGATCGGGTGTGCGACGGGTCATGGCTTGGCATGGCATGGCCTGAGCGGGATGAAACTGTCAAGCGAGGAACTCGAAGGCCCCGCAAGCAAGCAAGCAAGCAAGCAAAGCACGGCTTCGTTCGACGGCGCGCGACAGCGACCGGCAGGGCTGGCTCGCTTGCATGCTTGGGGCCTGAGGAATCTCGGGCTCTGGTTTCGCGCTGTGACTTCGCGCGCAAGCTGACTGGCCGGCGCCGAGCGAGAAAGTATACTAGAAAGTCGCGTTCGGGCAGAACTACTAGGGCCAAAAGCTGAGCCAAGACTTGACCTAACTAAACCTGCGTGCGCGCGTGCGTGCTGACGCCCGCCCTCATCTCGAAGAGGGGCGGTGGTCGTGGTGGTGGTGGTTGTCTTGCACCAGGAATGAGCTGGTGAGCGGCCTCGAGTCGTTGCACTAGCCAAGATGCCAAGCAGCGAAGCAGGTGCGACAAGCGTGCACGAAATATGGGCTCGTGCCGATTTGAGTGACTGCGAGGCGCCCAGCGAGGCAATGCGGAACGTCGCAGCCTCTGTCGTATTAGAAAACGCTGCGCATGACGAGCAGTGCTTTGCAAGAATTGCCGAGCTTCAGGACCATGCCCGAACCGTCGCGCAGAATATGAGCTTGGCCCATGGCGTCTTCGATGATGACAATCGCGGCAATGAGACACAGCTTATTTACAAGCTTGCAGCTTTGCACGGACAGCTGGTGAACGATGCATTTTACGAGACGCTTCGCGATAAAGCACAACTTTTTCGTACCGGGCTCGACAAAGTCCAAAGCGAAGCAAGCGAAGCTTGGGATCAATGTCTTGCAGAACGCCTGCAACTTGTGAGCGAGCATATTACTTTCGTTCGCGCATCCTATGAAGACAAGCTTGCTCGCGCGCGGCGGCATGGCGCAGACCTTGTCGCGACTGAACGGAAGAGACAGACCGAGGAGCGTAGCCAACTTCAACGAAGGCTAGAGGCTTCGCATCGTCGCGAAACGAGTCGACTTCATCACGAGCACGGTCTTATTCGCCGCGAGCTAGAACAAAATCTTGGCGCGGAGCGCCGCAAGACTCAGGCACTGTCTAATACGATGCTCACCAAAAATGCAAAGCTCAAAGAGCTGGAAGCACGCTGTAAGGAGCTCGTTCAGGAGATTACGTCGCTCCGTGACCAGCTGGAAAGTCAGGCCGGCGAGCTCGAGGGTAAATCCGCGAATGCTCAAATGTTTATCGCCATTCTCCAGAAACAGCTCCGTGTTGCACTCGACTCTGTCGAAAAGCTCGAGGCAGAAGTTGAAGCTCGTGACGAACAAATCAAGGAGCTTGACGCTCAGGTTGGAACGCTCACAAGTGAAAGAGATGGTCTTGCGGCCAAGCTCGAATCCACCGAGGCCGTACTCCAGGTTTTCCGTGAGGATCTCGCCACGTGTCAGCAGGACATGGGTCTTGAGCGAGACGCACGCTGTATTGCAGAGCAAAATGCTGACACTCTCTCCCACGAGCTCGCGGAGAGTCATAGAAATTTTGCTGAGTTAAAGACCGCGCACATCGAGCTTACGTGCGACTTGCGCCGAAGCGAGGCCTTCCTCGAAAAGGAGCGCATGCTGAGGCACGAGGAGGCCAACCAACATTTGGAACAGGTTGGCATTTGGCAGCAAAAGATGAATGTAGAGACAGGCAAAGTGAAAGAACTTCAGTTTGGCATGCAAGAGTATGCGAAATTGCAGCAGCGGTATCGCGAGCTCGACGTGCAGCGCCAGGAAGCCGAGGAGCAGCTCAGAAAGGAACGAGAGGCTCACGCGCGGGAGCGAGAAGAGGCGGTTCGCACGGCTGCTGCGCAATTGGAGCAGAGTGCAAATGAAGAGTCGAAGGATTCGCACGCGACGCCCGAATCCCTTCCGTCCCGACAAATGACTGCTGCGCAGTTCATGTCACGGCTGACTCAAGCGCGTACAGCGACGAATGACTCTGCAGAACCCGAGGATGGCATGGAAACTACCCCAAAAGACAACGAAGTAGTCGAGGATCAAGTTTTCTTTCTGGAAACGGAGCGTCTGCGCGGGCGCATGGAGCAAGAGCTTCGGGAGACCTTGGAGCGCGAGGTGCGCGAAGAGATTCGGCGCAAGTGCGCCGAGACAATGCAGACAGACCTGGAGAAACGTTTACGCAAAGAGTTTGAGGCGCGGAATCGTATTGCTGTGCAACGAGCTGTGAATGCGGAGCTTGCCCGTCTTGCCCCGCTTGAATCCAAGTGGGCCGAGGTCCTGCGCAAGCATCGACAAGCCTTGGATGAGGTGAGTATTCGTGCTGGACGGTCCGAGCGCAAATTTTCTCATCTGAACAGCAAGCTCGAAAATAGCAAGGCGGACTGCGAAGCTTTGCGCTCTGCTTTGCGTGAGAAGGATCGAGTCATGCTCGCATTGACGGACAATCTGCAGCGCGCGCGGGTGCGAACGGAAAAGCTCTTGCCTCGATCGAGCTCCACAAATCAACTCGACGTGGCGCTTGTCTGTCTCGCGGACCCAGCAAAGCTGCAAGCCCTTTGGGACACTTCTGCTTCGAATCATAACATGCAGCAGCGACCACGAACTGCGCCTTCGAGTCGGCTTCAGGCCCTTTTGACCGAAGTGACTGCTCTAGACGAGACAGAGTACATGGACGGGCCTCAGAAAGGCGGTGTAGGGACCATTGATGACCCCAGTCAACGGAAAAAGTCGATGCAAAGGACTCGGAGCGCCAGTCGTGTTGCTGCAGAAAAGCAAGCGGCTGGGAAAAGACAAATTGTATTTGGACATCGCGCAGTCCGCGCTCTCCAGTCTGGACCTCATAGGACAGAAGCTCGCATTGAAGGAGGCGGGGTCACGAAAACAATGACAAAGAACAAGAGATGACCTGCATTTTTTCTTCTTTTTTTAAGACCGTCTCCACGTAAGACCAGGAGACGATTTCCCATATTGGTGTACGGAGATTTGGCACTCGCGATATTCCGCACTTCAGCCAATCGCCTCGCCGGCGCGNTGCACCGCTCGTTGAAGCATGACGCCCAGGCCGACGAGGACCAAGAAATGTGCCACAACAAAACACATTTAGCAAGTGTACTCCCCAAAGCGGTCCCTCGAACAAGACGTCATCGCTCACTACACCAGGAGCTTGTTCAGGATGCTGGGAATTTCAACAGTCATTGGTACCTTATTTGGCGCTTTTGCGTCTACCTTTGCCCTATTACGACTGGGAACTCTCTGCCCATATTAGCGCCTATTACCACCACCCCACGCGGCCCGCAAACGCGATAACTTTCCGTCTACGAAATTTCGTGGCTCGAAAAGACCAGATTCGCGCTCTCCAGGCCAAGCCGAAGCCAGGCGTCCTCGCCGCGGTCTGCGAAACGCAAGTGCGGATTTTCGGGTCTGTCAAATCTCCGTATATTTTTGCTCCTGCTCTTATAAAAAGACGGTCTTAAAAAAAAAAAGGGCGCCGATTTCATCGCCAGACATTCATTTCGAAGCTTGTAAAATCTCAATACCACTCGTACTGACTGACATGAATACCGATAAAATAAACCAAATAACAACAAAAGAGAATCAATCACACGGTAATTTTCCTAAGATGAGGCTGTTCCGTTTGTTTCTGCAGTTGCGTCGACCGTAGCTGTGGTAGATCGTGCCTGTTTGCGCCAACGTTTTCGCGCAAGATTCTTCTTCTTGCGGCGTTTCACTTCGGCATCGTCCAAGGTGGCAAGTGTCGAATTCTTTCGAAGAAAAAGCGCTACAAAGAACCCTGAAGTTTCGTCCTTGGCCGGATCTGCACGCACGAGCATGGCAGCGTCCTGCGCAGATAGACCCTCACTCGCAACGCCACGCGTCGGCCAGGATGGAAGCGCCCGCGTGAGAACAAAGTCTGGATGGGCCTTAAGCGCCGCAGCAACTACGCCCTCGTTCTCGACGCTATGCACGGAGCACGTCGAGTAGGAAATGCACTCCACCTGTGGAAAGGACATGGCGTGCTCCAGGCACTCGAGTTGAAAGCTCGCAAGGTTTTCAAGACGGTCTGTCTGAGTGGCGTCATTTTCTTCGGCGTCAGGATCGCTTTCGGCGGCGTCGAGAAGATGGTCGACCCTGCCAACCATGCCGGACCCCGAACAGCTTGGATCAAGTAAAATCACGCGAACATCCGCGAGCTCCTTGTCAGAGGGCTCGACACTCAAGAAGTCCTGACATGTCGCCGTGACGATCCCATCCGCGTGCGCCTGCTTCATGCGGCGTTGAAGGAGATCGAGGCGGCGGGAACTTTTGTCGAACGCAAAGACACGACGAAAACCATTGGCAGCAAGCTGGCTCGTTTTGTTACCTGGTGCAGCTGTCGCATCAAGTGCATCGAAAGGTATTGCGCCGTTTTGGCGAAATCTTGCACAGGCAAGACGGATCGCCTCGGCAGGGAGGCAGCTTGCCTTATCTTGCAAAATGATTTTGCCGCTGTTGACGAGCGTATGGTCGTGGAGATCGGTTCCATGAGGGAATCGCAGGAGGCTGGGAATGTGCGCATCTTGTTCAAGGGTGAGCGCTTTACGCGACGTCGACTTCTCGTCCTGGGCGCCCGCGAGTGTAGCGCGTACACTTGCGACAGACGCTACAATTTCGTTGACACGGGCGTAACGCGGAAACTTCGGGGCGTCACGAATGTGGGCTGGAAGAAGGTCTTCCGGTGCCTTTGCTCCCTTCTCGCGCATAATCTCAGCCAGAGACGTACGCAGTGCTTTATCCTGTTCAATAATGGCACGCTTGACAGCTCCGCCGCCTTTGATGCCCTTGCCAAAAAGATGGTCGTAGAGCATGACATATAAAAGCCCGGTGCTTCGGGCGAGCTGCGAGGGCGCAAGTTTGGCGCCGCGAAGAACGGCGTCAAGGGTATCGCGGTATTTGAGTGTCTCGCAGACCACAGCATAGGTCTTGGTCTTGTTTTTGATGTTGTTGCCTAGCGCAAGGGCCTTAAGACCTACCTTGGCCGCGGGTTGTTTTCGCGCGCGCTTGCGCGAGGATGCTCCGGGTCCAGCGATGCTTGCAGCATCACGCTTCGCACCCCGAGTACCCTGCTGCAGCAGGAGCTGCTCCATGACGCGGGAGGCATCGCGGTACATTTATCCTGTCCCTGCGTCTGCGCGCGCGCGCACCTTATTCGCTTGCTTGATGCTTGCGTCCGATCGAGAGAGAGAGAGAGATGATTCTGGCAAGCGACCACTGGTTTTGCGGGCACTGACTGTGAGTCCAGCCTGAGTATAGTAAACAACCTAGGCCTAGTAGTAGTGACAATGTGGCACTCCAGGAACCCATACCATCGTATAACCACTCGCGACATATAAAAGAAAGACATCATCACCTAGTCTGCTATCAAGGACAAAGAAGCACGACCCAAAGGAAAAAAGAGCGGACGATCGGCAAGAAGTACAATTTGGAATGGACGACAAAATGAGATTTCTTTGTGGTAAAATTTGACAATTGTTTAGGCGAATTGTGGCGCCTAAATAAGCGAAGAAGGTGGATAAGCTGGGATAACTAGCTTTGCATGAAGCCGATTACAATACGGCCTCTTCCGCAAAAGTTGTGGCACATTCATAGCGCCTTTGGATTGTGCGTCCCAGAATATTTTTACAACCTTAGTTTGGAAGTGGCAGTCTCGTTCGGGCAGAGAAAAAGTCGAGTTCAAATGCTCTTGCGAAGTTTGATGAAGCTCGGATTCTAGGCCTTGCATGGATTTGACAGGCGTATGGCGTAATGAACGCCTGTTCGTATGCGAATCATGATTCTCAGTTTTCGGAAACGTAGACGCTTCATTGTGTGACAGTTGTCTTGACAAATCTGCAACGCTTTTGCATTTCTCTGTCTGAGACGCTGTCATCTTACTCGCAGCTCCTCGCGCATGCGTCTGCAAGTCACAGGCAGGCAGGCAAGCAGGCAGGCAGGCAGGCAAGCAAACAAGCAAGCAAGCAAAAAGGTGAGTTTGAGGTTTGCAATTTGCGATTTGCAATGGCTGCGGGTGTCTTTGGGGAAAACTAGCATGCAATGCTAAAGGACTTGTGCCTAACCCCCCACCCCCCCCCCACCCCCCCCCCGACCCCCCCCCCCCAACCACCCGCCCCAACCTCAC